>CM022477.1:25476709-25500311 GCA_011952105.1 Coreoperca whiteheadi | reverse complement strand
AAATTGGATTGGAAAGCGAGAAACACTTTTGTGGTGTGTTTGGTGGAGGGGAGCGCTGAGAAGCGCCGGCTGAGAGGAGCAGTGGAATCCTGGAGGTCAGCATCCATTTTTTTGTCACCTTGTAGTGGATGGAAGAAGAAAGAAGCCAGAGTGTACCAACGCATGTTCCTGTCAACACTGAGCATAAAGCAGCGGTGTTTTTTGAAGTGGGTAGGAAGAAGAGGGAAAGATCCTGAGTAGACTGAGTGAGGGCTGAGTGAACATCGACAAGTGTGTGTCAAGGTACTACTACTACTTCACTCATCCAATGGACATGACCTCAGTGTCTTGGCGTCGACAACACTTGGCTAGTGATAAGTTTTAGTCTCCTTCTCCATTATTTTGTTTTTATATTCCCTTATTGTATAGTTTTAGCTTCTATTTTATATTTGATCTAGATTGTCTGGCTCTACTGTTAGTGTTATCTGTATGCACCGGGGGTCTGAGAGTAATGTCAGTAATAACATCAACTAACTGATTGGCACATGTTCTTAGTACATCAGCCCCAGCAGATGGAAATAAAAAGAGCTGGGACATAAATGTGCCATTATGAAATAAAAGTCCCCTGAAATAACTAAAAGTAGTCCTTTGAAAAACGTTCATTTTTCAAAAAAACAACCTATATTTATATATTGAACTATTTTGACTTATTTATTTCATAGGCAAATGTATTAATTTCATATGCATACTTATTAATTTCTTAGGCATATTTATCAGAATCTGAATCAGGTTTATTGGCCACGTACAGTAAATGGACTGTACTTGTATAGCTCCTTTCAGTCTACTCAAAGCGCTTTCACACTACATATCACATTCACCCCATTCACACACTGATGGCAGGAGCTAACTGCCAATCAGTTCAAGGAACTAATCATTCACACACACTCACACACTGAAGGCACAGCCCTCGGAAGCAATTTGGGGTTCAGTATCTTGCTCAAGGACACTTCGACTTGTGGGCCACCAAGCCACAGCCGCCTTGTACAGTATGGAATACAGGAATTTGACTCTGCTTTTACATTACTGTCTGTGTACATATACAGCAGTACACATACATTTACGAGACAGAAGTGTGGCATTACAAAGCAAAATGACAACAGTATATATAATTATTTTATTTAACAAATTATATATTTATTTAATATTGAATAAAATTATATTTCCCAACATACAACCTCAGAGTTGCCTGAGAAGCCAGGGCAAATAAAATCACAAATGGAAGTTGACATATTGGTGGCGGAAGGAGGGCAGCGATGTATTTGTGGAAATATTGTAAGCACAACTGCATACTCTCACAAATAATACTGTAGGGTTAAAGTAGTGTTGGATCATTAATTCCTGTAAGGACTGTTCTGAACTCTTTTCAAGACCTTAGATTTCATTTTGGTCTTTTTCACACTCCTTAAGCACCCATGAAAACCCTGCATTAAATTCATGTCACCCTCTGCACCCCAAACACTCCACAAAGATGAACCTTTAACTGGTTGTTTTCAGCCTCCACTGCTTTAGCACTGTGGCTAGTTGAGTGTAATAACACTCAGGAGTTCATCCATGCGACTCATTGTTTGCGGTGGGGGCAGCAGTAGCTGACCACCATCTGACTTCTCTGTATGATGGCTACCCTCTCTGCAGGTTCACCCTTCTGCAGTTGGTCTCCAGTTAATTGGGAGCAGTTCAGATACAGAATGTCATTCACTCTCTCCTTTTTCCTAATATCCCACTTTCCTTACCTTATCAACGTCTACCATTCTCACTTACACAAACTTTTACATTTCACCTCCATCTCACTGAGTTGCCTCTAATATCTCATACTCATTCTGCTCTATTTCACTCCTCCAGTTCCTCCATTTGCCCTCTCACCCATTTCTGTCTCCCTTCCCTTCCTTTCAGCGCTTCTCTCTCCTCCATCATTCTCTCTAGTCTTTCCTGTTGAATGTAATAACGTTAATGTGATCTGCAGTGCGTCCATAAAACACACTCTAATCTCCCTGGCTGTCTTTGGGCATGTGGCTAAACCTGTATAGCTATTTCTGGCTCTTCTATTTATCATGGTTATAGTGACTGTGTTATCTTATTTCTCTGTTGTAGCATGCATCGGTTTGAACGCCACTTTTGCTATAGAACAGCAAAGTCCAGGAAGTGTGTGATGTGCTTAGCTTACATTGCGTTTTGAAATAGAAGAATTTATTTACATTTCCTGGCTTTATTTTGATAATGTGTTAATTCTGGAAAATTACGTGCAAACTCAACCCTTTTTTTCAAGAATTATATACACCAAGGGTGTGTTCATATTTAACACAAAGCAAATTTTACTGGGTTCAGACTTCTGGATCACTGCCCATATCTGTGATTTGTTCAGTGATTCCCAAAGTTCTGATGTGCTGAGCAGTGGCAACGGAAGTCACTGCTGCCATAAGTGGCAATTACAGGATGCTGGCACATTCAATTCTGTCAAAATCTAAATGGTGAATGGTACTGCACTATGGTAACCAGGTATTCCGTTATCTGGTAATAAACCGTTTTTCCCTGGGCGACATATTTAAATCTCTTTGATCATAATGTCTGGTGAAAATCATATCTGAAACTGCTGGCTAAGGATAAATGTAAATACAGTAAGATTGTTATTCATGTTGGCGGTAATGACTCCCGATTATGCCATTCGAAGGTCACTAAAATTAATGGTGAGTTGGTGTGTACATATGCAAAGATGGAGTCAGACTCCATAGTTTTCTCCGGGCCCCTGCAAAGTCTGACCAGTGATTACATGTTTAGCTGCATGTCTTCATTCTGTCACTGGGTTTCATAGATAATTTTCAGACTTTCTGGGGAAGACTTGGTCTGATTAGGACACATAGACAGACAACCACTTTTTTAGAGTTATCAATTAACCTCTTTGGACGGTGGAAGGAAGCCGGAGAACCCGGAGAGAACCCATGGTAACACGGAGGACATGCAGACTCCACCCAGAGAGATTGTTGATCTGGTCAGGGATTCGAACCTACGATCTCCTTATTGGGAGGCAGGTGCTCTAACCGCCCTGTCATCGTACACCTCTCATCTACTAGTAAACGATATATTGTTATATTATATAATAACGGAAACCCTGAATGTAATAGGAGGGATTAGAAGGGAAACAGACTTGGGAAACATGTCTTCATGTGAGGTGAAGAGAATTTACTTTTCGTTTTACTGTAGTGACATCCCTTGTCATGCATATTATCCACAAAATCTGAACTCACATGAGTTGTGTACTAAAATGTACATGCTAACAGCTAGCGTTACCAAAGGCTGACTGATTGAGTGACCAGCAAAATTTAACGGTCTATTTTGGTGACAACACAAGCCATGGCAATAGGCAATTGGTGAGTAAGCTACCTTGACAATATGTCAGTATGTCCCACTAACGTTACACAGTAGAAAATATAGTCTGATGGTAGCTAGAATGTCACTTAGCTCTGTTGATAATGAGCTAAATTACAATTGGCAATGTGACAAGCGATCGTAATAGCACCGAAGGGATGATAAATGAATAAAAGCAATTGGGTTGCATCTGACAACAGTGGTAACATTATGACAAAAGAAATTCAAAGCAGGTTATGCTAGACAAAGACATATTTTGTGTAACTTTTCGTTAACCTATGTTGGGACTAAGTGGATTCTATGTGAACCATATAATTGGTAAATCCCAACACCTATGATTAAGCTAAATAAAACTAAGTTAGTTTACTTTGTAGCAGTCACCTTCCTACGTTAACGGATATTGAATCAGGGACACAAACAGAAATAACAAAAAAATGTAATCCCACACATGAAAATGTTATGTCAGCATAGTAACCAATGCACAGCAGAAGCCAATGTTAGAAGTTACCGGTTGAGTAAAGCAGAAGCCATCTCAGAGTCTGTTCTGAAACTCAGCTTTTTCTTCACTTCTTTCAATCATCACTTTCTTTATTTGCCTCCTGACCCTCTACTAATATTACGCTTCTCTCAAACACTCCTTATTTTTTATGGTGACTGACGCACTACTACCACCTACAGCTATGGAGTGTGAGTCTTTCCTTTTCCCTTAGAACTTTTTACACCTCGTTACTTGGGAACACAAATATGACAGTACTTTCAGCCGGCACATCTGGAAGCTGGTTGTACCCGACCACTTTAGAAAAATATGCTAAACAAAATAACTCCTGTCCCAAACAGTGTCAGGTTGAATTAATAAAGTGAAACGAGACGGTAAATTAGACTGATTATCAGATTAGCGGAGTGACTGCCTATAAAGACAATGCTAAGATGCAAGTGGAAAGTGAACTGTCGAACAAAATGTCTTTTTGTAAAACAGCGTGGTGGAATTATGACCAGACTTAAGCGGACTTTTGGAGCCCGGAACTGTATTAGGTCTTCCAGACAAACTACGGTCGAATCGAAGGGGCGGAAAATGACCTGGCGGTCGTGGGAAGCGTTGGGTAGTTGGCTTGTGCCAGCTATCTCCGGAAAAGTGGTCGTTCCTGTGAAGGGTAAGGGTGTTAACTAGCCCTTATGCCGTGAGCAGCAGTCGACCAGCGGTGAAGCGCAATTGAACATGGCATTACTGAAGGCAAACTGCGCACCTTGTATGCTGAAACGATAGCCTCAACTATCCACCTGCTAATAATGTGTTTGGTAGCCGGGCAGCCCTTACGAGGGGGCCCGAAGCATACCAGCAATTGGTCCGAATTGCGCCACTGGGATGTCCTCCGGACATAAACTCCAGGGCTCTGACTGGACAAAGCAGTTGCAGCCTACCTTCCTGTTCCGCCGACTCTGAAGGAGGATGGAACGCCTACAGGACTACCGGCCGAGCCACCTCAGTGAGTACTTTAGGTACATAACCCGGCCTGGGATGCAGGATGGCTCTAACTGCGCCTGGAACGATCTCCAGCGAAACCGGCTATGGAGGAACTCCAGCACTGAACCCATCGGGCAGTGAACTGGGTCAAGATGGCGCTCCAGGCACCATGTAGTGAAAATTTTTCACTTGTCCGCATGCAGTTTCCTTGTGGCGGCGGCTCTAGAGTGTAAGATGGTCTCAACTACCTCGGTAGAGAGCTCGGAGGTGGTCCCCCTCAGGGGCCAGACCCACAGCTTCAATTTCCCCGGCTGGGGATGGAATATTTCGCCTTGGCCCTGCGACAGCAGGTCCCTCCTGACGGGAACTCCCACGGGGGGCCGTCCAGGAGGGCTACCAGGCTCGAGAACCAGATTCTGGCGGGCCAGAATGGGGCCATGAGCAGCAGCTGGGCCCCTGTTCGGCGAACTCTCTCTAGAACCCCCGGGAGCAGAGCAATCGGGGGAAAAGCGTACAGCCGTAGCCTCGGCCACGGCTGTGCCATGGCATCCAGCCCCAGGGGCGCTGGATACACAAGGGAGAACCAGAGGGGGCAGTGAGCTTTGTCTGAGGACGCGAACAGTTCCTCTTGTCCCCGCCGAATCTCTTCTATATCATCTACACCGTCTCGGGGTGCAGTCTCCATTCTCCGGGCCTCTGCCCCTGCCTCAACAGGATGTCCACTCCCACATTAAAGTACCCAGGTATCAAAAGTGCTCTGAGAGAGAGCAACTTCCCCTGGGACCACAAAAAGGATCTGGCGCGCCAGTCTGCACAGAGGGCACGACCTCAGACCGCCTTGTCGATTTAAGTAGGAGACCACCGCTGTGTTGTCGGCTCTCAGCGGACATGCATGTGGTGGCCCCTGAGGTCTGGAAGAAAGGGCCGTAAGGCCAACAAGACCGCTCGCATCTCCAGGCAATTTATGTGCCATAGATGCGGGGTCAACCACAGATCTCGGGCTGTGCGGCCTTCCAAAACCGTGCCCCATCCGGTGCTGGAGGCGTCCGTGGAAAGTGTGCGAAGGTGATACACCATTCCCAGCACTGGGCCCTAGGTCAGGAACACCCATTGTCTCCACCTGTCTAAGGCATGCATGCACCTGCGTGTAACCTTGATCAGGTGAAAAGGATTGCCCCTCGGGGAAAATCCGGCGTCCCGGAGCCACCACTGCAGCTGGCTCATGTGCAGCAATCCAAGCGGAATCATGGTGGACGCTGCCGCCATGAGGCCTAACAGTCTTTGAAACTGAAGTGCAGTTAGATGTCGGCCTAGCTGCACCCTGAGTACCATAGTCAGGACTGACTCGACGCGTGCGGGAGACAGTTGTGCCCGCAACGTGACTGAGTCCCACACTACTCCTAGGAACGTTAATTCTTTGTGTTGGAGTGAGTGTGCTCTTGCTCGTGTTGAGCCTCAACCTCAAGCACCTCAAGTGCGCAAGTACGACATCTCGATGCCGTACCGCGTGAGACGAGACTGGGATAAAATCAACCAGTCGTCCAAAAAAAAATAATTGAGGATGCGGATCCCCTGGAGTCTGAGAAGAGCCAGGGCAGAGTCCATACACTCCGTGAAGGTGCGAGGGGAGAGTGCTAGGCCGCAGGGAAGCACCCGATATTGGTAAGCTTTGCCCCCGAAAGCGAACCGCAGGAACTTCCGGTGTCCCGGAATGATAAAGACGTGGAAGTACGTGTCCTTTAGATCGATTGTGACGGACCAGTCCTCGGACTGAATCAGACTCATAATCATAGGGATCGTCAGCATCCGGAACCTAAGTCTCCTCAGAGAATGGTTCAGGTGACGAAGATCTAAAATGGGACGCAAACCACCGTCCCTCTCGGGACTATGAAGTACCGGCTGTAGAACCCGGTATGCATCCCTCAGGTGGGGATTTGTTTTATGGCCCCATTGTACAAGAGAGAATGTATTTCTCGCTCCATTACCTATGCTTGTACTTGGTCGACCCCTATTTCCAATATTCCTCGGAATCATGAGGGTGTGGACCGGAACCGAAGCTTGTAACCTTGTCAGACAGTGCACAAACTCAGTGCGACACGCCGGGTCAAGCTTCTCAAGCGGGCAGAAGAGTCCCTCAGGGGAACCAACCGCTCGAGGCTTGTGCCTGGGGGACCTGGAGTGGCGGCCTCGGTTACCCGAAGCGCTGCAGCGGCGAAATATCCCAGAGGATCGGCATGTACATGCCTGACCGCCCCCCGAACCTGCATTGTGAGAGCTGCGGTACCCCGAAGTGATGGAACGGCGGGATTTAACTGGAAAGGAACGTCTACAGGCCTCAGTAGACGATGCAACTCTGGCATGACTACTGCACAGCCGTGCAGGTCTAAAGGCAGCGTTTGCATGGAACTCGCCATGCCCCAAAGCACCACCGGCGGCAGGGTTAAGAGGCTGAGCTCCTGAGGGCACAATGGGGGAGAAGCCATGTGCTCAACCCCGATGGGGGGGGCACCCTCTGAGGCCCGACGCTCGAGTCAAGGCCTCATCTGTGAGGCCTGCTGGGCAAGAAGCACAGCCCACAGGTCCGTCTTCTCCCTCTCAGGTCCTCTCCGAGCAGGCCACACTTGCTTTCTGAGCCAGGATGTAAGAGCTGTGAGATTTTGAAGGCTGAGGTGGTCCACCCTCAGCTCAGGCCCAAGACCTCTGGCGACGGGCCTGAGCTGAGGTCAGTCCCGACCCTGCCCTGGTCGACGGGCAGGGACGGGGGTCGTCGTCGTAGCATGGTGGAGCTCCGTCCATCCTCGGATGTGAGAGCTCCGCCAAAGTCGAGGTCCTAAGCAGGTCGGCTGGGCACACCCGCACGCCCCGTATGCCTTGCCCACTAAAGTCAATGTAGTGAGACAAGGCCTACTAGGCAAAGTCGGGGTCTTAAGGGAGGATGCGGCCTGGGCGATAACGCCGCCAGCGTCTCCCCGCCCTAGCCGTTCTCCTTGCACTCACAGGTCGACGCAGATCGGCGACCAGTCGGGCTAGAAAACCTTGCAAAATACGGCCTGATACAGGATTTCGACACCTCGGTGTGGAGATCCAGAAGAACGGCAGGTCCCGACATGGGCGTGGAGGTGTGGCTAGAAGGAAACACTCACCGAGCTACTCCGGCGATGAGTGTCCTGCTGCTCCGCTGGCCAGGCAATATTGAGCCTAACCACCATTTTCCTCTCTTGGGAAAATCACCTCCAGCAGCTCCTCATGCTGGGTGCTGACGAGCCACCCACATCACCACCTTCCACGCTCAGGACATCCAGGTTCTCGGAACTGGATCCTCTCTGCGCGGGCTCCACATCCAGGGCAGAAGATGCTGCAGGCTCACCCTGGCTTCCGGATCCTGAATGTGGGTAGACTGTTTCAACAAACAACAGTCAGTTTAGAGCAGAGCATCTTATCTCTCCTCAGAGAGGGCACTTACCTTGCTCACAGTCACCCCTCAGGGCTGACAGAGCCTGCTTTCCGTGCAGACAGCAGACACAAGTGTGTGGCCTCTGAACACGTCCCCCGTTCCAGTCGGAAGAAGCCGCAATGCGGGCTTCTGGTCCCGAAAATGGGTGGGACCCGCACCAAGCAGAGCGAGCTCCCGAGGAGACACTCACACTGCTCGCGGTCAACCTCGAGGGCTGACAGAGCGAGCTCTCAACCCAAAACAGCCAACAAAAACACGTGAGTTGCCTGTGGGGATAATCCGTGGGCAGGGAGGAAGCACTGCAAAAACTGCTTCACACTCGTCATTTCCACAGAGACCCAGCGCGCTTGCTGAAGATCAGAAGACTGACGACAGCAGTGAAGCCAGCTCCCTTTATACTTCCGGTTCCGCCAGCGTACGTCACGTGTACGTTGTGTCACGTTAAACCCAATCAAGATTGGTCTAAGTTGATACAGAGATTCAGAGGCAGTCACGCTGAAGGCATTCCCCATAACGTCAGCTGACGCAGCGTTGGAAGTTCCCTTGAAAGGGAACTGAAGTTATAGTTTTCTGTCCCAATTCTCAGTTAATGCCCGAGCGACTAAAAGAGACCCCCTTGGCAGTAACAATCTCTGACAAGGTTAAAAACCTTGGGTTTATCTGAAGTTAAACCCAAGTTATTCATTCTCAGCTAAAAATGAATAAACAAATAAACTGTGTAGTCAAATCTAGTTTTTTTCTCTTAAAGCTCTTAGCAAAAATCTATCTCCGACAGATTTTGAGAGAGCTATTTCTGCATTTGTTTTCTCTAGAATGGATTATTGTAATTCACTGTATGCTGGGATTGATAAAAAAAGCTCTGGGACACTTGAAAAATTTACAAAATGCTGCAGCCAGATTGATTAAGTCAGCCAAGAGAACGGATCGTGTTACACCTTTATTGAGATCCTTAAATTGGCTGCCAGTTGAGTATAGAGTACATTACAAGATTGTTGTTCTTGTTTTTAAAACACTACATAATTTGGCACCACTATACCTTTCTGAGTTATTGTCTGTATACATCCCGTCCATTGAGATCGTAAAAAACTAAATCTCCTTGTGACTGTAAGAACAAATTTTAAACGTAAACGTGACAGAGCTATTTTTCGAGTTGGTCCTAAATTGTGGAATGCCTTCCCGAACTCAGTCAGATAAGCGAAGTCGTTGGCTGTGTTTTAGTCATTGTTAAAAACCTACTTATTAGATGTAGCTTGGGGGTCAGTCTGAAGTAGCCTGACCAATTAGGTTTAAGTGATATAGTATGTAGCTTTCTCCTGTTGTAATGTTTGTCTGTTTATTTTTTGTTTTTATATTGTAGTGTTTGTTTGTATGCAATTTTTAAATTAAGTGTTTTATCATACTGTTTGTGAAGCACCTTGGGCAACGCCTGTTGTATTATGTATGCTATATAAATAAATTAAAAAGAGTTGAATCTGAAAACACCTTAACAGCAGTAACGTGAAAACAGTAACATTGCATCTTGTCTCTAAAAATGCATATGCACCACAATCAATGCTTCTTCACTTAGACCTGCTGCCACACAGCACTCACTCTTGAACCCATTTAACACCAGCATATGTTGCTTCTTCCTCAGGGCAAAGTAAACAGGCAGCCTGTACATCCCTGTTGGAAGTGAGAGAGGTCCTAGACATTGGAATGCAGCTCAGATCACAGCTCTTCTGTCCTTAGGCAAGGCACTTAACCTGCGCTGACCCTCTCAAGCCTCAGCTAGATGAGGAGAGAGGCATCTGACAGGACAATAAATCACAGCATTAATAACAGCATCAGAGTAGGGGAGAACAGGCCAACACAGCTGTATTAGACATGCATTTGACAAGCTGCTCAGGTCATTCAGAACACTGTAAATGCTATGAATGTATTATTGTAGCAAAACCACTGAGCACCTGTGACAGTGGAATCTGTAGTTGTAGAAAATAGTCACACGTGTATCAGTAAATTTGAGGTCACGGAGAAAAATACTTTTGCAAACTTGTAGAATTTTTTCTCTCTCCCACAAACACAATAATTACACCTTCTCAAATTCTTCATTGTAGGTGCACAAATCCTCTGCTACGAATCAAAAATCAAGAAATCCATACACTCACAGTTTTGATACAGTTGCTGTGTGTAAGTGAACATGGTGCAAAACACATTAACACACCCATATCAAAAATGTGAAGTCATGAACAAAATTTGCACATCTGCAAATCCGTATTTGAATTCATGCAATGGCAGGTGTACAACTGTAGAATATTTTCAAAAAAATATTTTTTTTTCTTGGATATTTGTCAACACAAACACAAGTCATTAACTCCACCTGCTTTAATATGCTGCTAATATGCTGTATGTTTGCTTGTGAGGTGACCCTGGGTGCTGTGAAAGGTAAAAATGCATCATTATTATTATTAAATGCTGTTTTTTACCTCACAAATGACAAGTTCTGCTGCTCTCACTTTGCACCACAAATCTCAGTGAAATGTAGAGCAAAACTGATTTGTGTACCTGTAGAGCCAGGCACTGTTCAGAGATCAGAACGCTTTTGGCCAATTAAAGGAGGTCGTTTGGATGACTGTCCATCTCTAATTTTTCCAACCCAGTTTAGATGAAACGACAACCACTTCCATATAGCTTGGGAAATAGCCACATGAGGCACTGAACTGGATGGATTGACTGTTCATCACAGTTTTGAGTACTGGAAAACGTTAATTCTGAAGGACTATGAGTTAACAGTTTGAGTTAAGCATAGAAGCTATATTATGTGTTGCTCTTGAGTGTATTCCAGAAAGTGGGTTTAGTGAAAATTCTGAGTTTGTTAACCCTGAGATGAGGGAAACTCTGTGTTTTCCGTTCCGGAAGGACAGCTAACTTAAACTCTGAGTCAGTTGTTGTGGTTTTTCAACAAAGTTCCTCTCTGTCACATCCGTCTTACAGTCAGACTCACTATTTTATTTTCTCATTGATACAGGTTGAGTTGAAGCACATTAATTATGTATGTCAGAATCAAAATCCTGGTTGGATATTAGTTTTGTTAACACAAAGGCTAAGATGTTGTTTAAGGTGTGCTCTTGTACTGATGTCATGACCTGGGATTGATGGACAAATGAGCATGTTCAGCAACACCGATGACGAGACGTGGGATTAGTCTTTTGTGAAATATTTGTAACCAAGCTGGTTTTCCTACCCTTATGATGACAGCGCCAACAGGCACAGGCAGACTAGCCATCTGGCATACCGGGCACTTTCCCGCAGGGCCGACCGCAAATGTTTTTGTTTTTTTTCAGCCGATGGACAGGCCCTTTAAAGTGGTAGGCCTAGATCAGCGGCCCAATGTTTTTTCAATTGACACTGGGCTGCTGGCCCAAAACACTTTAGTCAAAAATATCACATAGGTTTCTTTTCCTTCTGACAGATGCGGCCCATGAAACACGTAGCTCACCGGCTTACACATTACATGGCGTTAGTAGTTTTAAAGAGTAGGAGTTGGTACACATATTCAGGGCACGGGAGCGTAGGGACCACCGTATTTGTGTTCTTATGTGGTGGTGGGCCGATTTTTGGTCCTAGTCCATCCCTGCCAACAGGTTATGGGCCCAGGAGAGAACTTGGAAGCTGATGCAGCGGTTATGTTTCGACGGAGAAGAAAAGAATTACGAGCTATGGGAAACAAAGTTTCTAGGTCATCTGGGCTTGCTTGGTCTAAAGGAGGCCAAATTGAACGGGTCAGGTGAAGAAGAAGAGAACGTGGAGTTTCTGGATGACAAAAGTCTCTCCTTAATTATGAGAAGCAGTGGATGATGGGAGAAAGGCGCTGCAGATATTGAGGGACCACTACGCAGGTAAAGGGAAGCGCTGCCTGATCAACCTCCACACAGAACTATCATCTCTTCAGAAAGCCACCAACGAAAGCATTACTGATGGAGCAGAAACGGCTATGAGAAATGCTGAAGAGACTCTTAGCGATGGACTGTTGATTGCAATGATTCTTAAAGGTTTGCCCAAATCGTCCATTCACATAATGCATGGTGATGAGAAATAACTTTCAGTTTAAAACTGAAAAGTTGAGAAGCTACGAGAGCAGTTTAATGATAATGTAAGTGATGACAACGTAATGAAGGCAAGTGGTTTGAATAGATGCCCCTGAGATAACCTGCTAGAACTGTGGCCAGAGCATAAAGATTAGAGGCAGTGGCGCAGTTTTTGCAAGAGCTCCACTCACAAAGACGCAAATTGCAGACGAATAAGGAGAGACAACAGTGAAACAAGCAATCAACGCAGAAGACCACACGTTTGCATTTAAAATAAGTGATGGTCAGGTTCATGGACTGAAACAGAAAGGGCTGATGGTTGATACGGGTGCTACGTCACACATAATCACCGACGTTAAGAAGTTTAAGAAGTTCAACGAGTTTCACTTTGTGGAGTTAGCTAACGAAACAAGAACAAGCAGCATCGCAAAAAATAGAGGTGTTGCAGAGGTCTGCCTGACAGACAACGAGGTTAAGGACACCGAAGGTGCTGTACATATCGTCGTATCCACAGGACATTTTCTCTGTCAAAGCGGCGTCAGCCAACGGAGCTACAATCAACTTTCGACAGGGGTGTAACCAGCTCATCCACAAGAACGATACGAAGATTGACATCGAAGAGCATGATAGACTGTACTATCTAAACACTGTAAATGATGAAAATGATGATGGATGTCATGGCTGTTATGATATTCAAACGTTGCAAAAAAATTCTTGGTCACTGTAATTGTGAGGATGTGTCAAAGTTGGAGAATGTAACAGAAGGAATGAAAATCAAGGGTAAAATTCTAGCCTAAACTATGAAGTGTGCACAAAAGGGAAATTTGCTCAGAATAGGAACAGAGAGCCTGATGAGAGGGCAAAAGTAACACTTGAGCTTGTACACACTTATTTGGCTGGCCTTATAGAGCCAGAGGCAAAAGATAGGTTCAAATACACATTGCCATTTGCAGATGATTATTCACGGGCAGTGTTTGTGTATTTCCTGAAAGCAAAGACTGACACTGTTAAAGCCACTGAAAACTTCATCGCTGATGTTACCCCTTATGGGAAAGCAAGTGCAAGTGATAATGGCACGGAGTTCACAGCAAAAGACTTCCAGTCATTGGGGCGGCTGTGGCTTGGTGGCAGAGTGGGTCGTCTACCAATCGGAATGTCGGCGGTTCGATCCCGGCTTCCCCCAGCCATGCGTCGACATATCCTTGAGCAAGATACTGAACCCCAAATTGCTCCAGAAGCTGCGCCTTCGGTGTGTGAGTGTGTGTGAATGGTTAGTTTAATTTGTACTGATGGGCAGTTAGCTCCTGCCATCAGTGTATGAATGTGTGTGTATGGGTAAATGTGATCTGTAGTGTGAAAGCGCTTTGAGAAGTCAGACGACTAGAAAGGCGCTATACAAGTACAGTACATTTACATTACTAAGTAAGAATGCAATAAGACATGAGACATCAGCTCCTTACTCACCCCATCAAAATGGGACTGCTGAGAGAAATTGGAGAACACTGTTTGCAATGGCAAGATGCATGCTGGACGAGAGCAACTTACCAAAGAAGTTGTGGACATATGCTGTGATGACTGCTGCAGTAATTCGCAACAGGTGTTACAACAGACGTGTAGGACAGACTTCATACTACATGTTGACAGGGAGAAAGCCTAATCTTTCAAAGATGAACATATTTGGATCAGAGAGAAGAAAAAGTTTGACTCACAATGGTTATCTACTATAAGTGATGATCTTCATCGGAAGAGATTTGTATCCCCCATTCCAAAAGCCAAGATGTTCAAAAGAGACACTGCAGGGGGAGCCACAAATGGACAATGTAGAGCAGGGGTCACCAACCTTTTTGAAACTGAGAGCTACTTCTTGGGTACCGATTATTGTGAAGGGCTACCAGTTTGATACACACTTCTGAAATAACAAATTTGCTCAATTTAACTTTAATTATATGTTATCATTAATAATTAATGATATTCATCTATGTGAAGACACTGATCATGTTAATGATTTCTCACAATAATTATCAACAATGATTTAACAAGGTAGGAAATAGATAAATATTAATATACAAAACTTTATTTCTATAAATCTCTGCAAGTATTTACATTTTCAAATTATCACTTCTACAACAGTTTCACTAGCCACTAACAATTTTTAACAAATCATGCATTACGTTGCACCGTCTTTGTACAGATTATCACGTACATTTGTCATGATTTTTCAATAATTTAATTCAACTTTGCCATAGCACTGCCATGTTGCCACTGAGAACTGTGAAAATGATATATTTTCTTTCTTTTTTCTGCTGTCAGCTAGCTCTAATGTAATATGAAACATTTTACAGGTTTTTTTGTATATTGTCATTTTCAAATTCACACCAATGCAAGTTTGATTTAAAAAAGAATAGCAACAAAAAAAGTTTGATGCAGCTCACCATAATTCCTTTGGTGAGCTATTTTTAGAAAAGGCCCGTGGGCTAATCGTGGTCCTTGCGGACACCATGTTGGTGACGGCTGCTGTAGAGAGTGAAAACAACATTCAGACAGGACAGTGAGAAGATAGCCATGGTACACGATATCCTAAGAGAGAGGGGGAAAAACTTTAGGTCAAGTTATTAATCCAGGTTCTCTGAAACATGAGTGAGGTATCTCACTATGGGACAAGCTCTCCATGCTGTTCCCCAGAAGCTATTTTACATTACACCAGTCTTGACTGGCACACAAACTTGACATCGGCTCCCTAGAGGAGGGACTTCCTCCTACTATAAAAGCCTGACGTCACCTTCTCTCCCCAGTCTAGGTAAGCACACCTCTTCCCCACTCCAGGCAAGGAGGGCGGTCTGGTGAGGTACCTCACTCATGTTTCAGAGAACTGGGGTTAATTCCTTAACCTAAATTTATCTTTGAACATTCGTTTCGGTATCTCACCATGGGATATAGAGACTCCCCTATTGCCAGACAAGCTTATCTTGAAGACCAGTCAAGAACACACTATCAGTTAGATAGGCATATGAGGTGTTAAACCCACGCTCAAAACTGTATGAGACAGCATATGCTTAGTAACATCCAATCAGCAGAATCTGGTTAAAGTGTGAGGCGTTGCCCAGGAGGAAGCCGCACATATCTCCTCCACAGAAACACCCTAAAACAGTGCCCATGACAAAGCCACACCGAGGGTTGAATGTGCGAGTAAACCCAACTGGGGTCTCAACCCCTTGCAATCGTAGGCCATGGCAATAGCCTCCACGATCAAGTGTGACAAACACTGGTTCATGATGGGTTTTCCCAGACACGGTATAGCCCATGACACAATCAGCTGATCTGATGTCCATAATCCAGCTGTTTTACCTACGTAACGTGTGTAGTGCTTGCACCGGGCAGCGCACATTAAGGCGTTCCTGCTCCTGCGTGGAGAATGGAGGGGGGACAGAAAGCTGCCACCTCAATGATAACACAGTGTTAGAAACCATGGGCACAAATACGGGGTTAGGTTTTAGTAAAACCTTAGAATCCTCCATGAAGAACTGCATACATGATGGGTTTATTGACAAGGCATAGATGTCACTTTAGCATGTTTAGCAGAGGCCAACGTGAGTAATAAAGCCGTTTTTAAAGAGAACCTTCTTAAGCTCCACCTGTTGCAGTGGCTAGAAAGGTGAGCATGACAGTGCATCAAGCACCATCGACAAATCCCATGGGGCTGTCAGGTTCCTTGACACTGGCCAAAGGCAATGTGCACCCTTCACACACTGGGACACGAGTAGATGCTGACCCATCGTTTTGCTGATGGAGGGCCCTTTAAAGTGGTATGGCAGCCAAGTACAATTTGATGGTGGAGAATACCAAGCCCTTATCCAGGAGCTCCAGTAGAAATGTCTTCATACCAGTCTTCATACAGATAGAGGATACCCTGGAAGACCAGGTGTAGTCAGGTTCAACCTTTCACGGGCCAAGCCCATAGAGCCATGCGCTCCAGATGAAGGTGAAAGATTGCTTGAGTCAGGAGATCCCTGCGGAGGGGCAGAGGCCGTGGCTGGCCGCACAGCATCTGAAACATCTCTGCTAGTCAATGCTTCCCCGGCCAGCGGGGGGTTTTCCGAATTAACAAAAGCTCCTTCTCCCGTATCCCCAAGAGTAGGTTTGATCAGCTCTAATGGGAAGAAAGCATATAGGAAGACATGGGGCCACTCGTGCACTAAAGCATCTAACCCTATCGGCACGCTTTGATCGGTCAGGGAATAAAGCTGAGGACACTGAGCGTTCTCTTCTGACCCAAAAAGATCTATTACCATGTGGCCGTATTTCGTCCATATCTGAGCCACCAACTCACTGTGGGGTTTCTAAACCTTGTAGCTAGGGTTGCCCCTAGACAGTGTTGGGGTTTACCAACAATGGTTTACATACGGGTGCCATTAATGTTGGGGTTACACATGGCAGTACCGTTAGTTAGATTTGGCTATCAGGATTATCAAAGATAATCACATCAGTAAGGTCACATATGCAGAGTTACTAAGCAGTTCTTATGCTATGCTAAGCGCAGTATCTAGCTAAGCTAACATGCTATTGCCCAGTGGTCGTTACCAATCTGTTTGGTGTTGCTTTGCCCCGCGGCCGGCGTCTGTCTGATGGCCAGGCGGGAGGAACTTGTGGTTTGCTTTGGAAGCAGCTGTTGAAGTGCAGGGCGAAGTTGAGGCGTCTCTGCCGGTCGCCCGCTGTAGTTAGCTTCGGCTAACGGCTCGGTTCCTTCTTAACATTAGCAGCTGGCTTGCCGCTAGCTTCTTGAGGCAGTGGTCTTACGCAGGAGGTCGCATCGCTGCCATAAGAGGTCAGAGAGGTTCTGTAAGGCGACAGGCAGGCTCTTTCGTTGGGCCTTCTGCTAGCTGTCTTGAGGCCAGCAGCTTCTGCTCAGCTGGCCGCTGAGAGGCCGGCGGAACAGGCGGCAGGTCCGCGTGGGCAGAGAGGCTACAGCAGAGCTTGCCCCGTACGCTGAGACTAGACTGAGGGAGCAGGGGCTGTAACCCCGGCTTTATCGACTTGAGGACTTCCGGGATCGCACGTCTGGCGGAAGTTAATGTTGTGTTTACAATCTCAGGAATTGTGGGGAAAAAGGGAATGCAGTCAATTTGAACAAAGCTCAGTTTAAATTACCCACAGCAAATTAACTCATCCAGTGAGTCCCAAAAACAGTAAGTCCGCACCGTGGTTCAATATGTGTGTGGCTCTCAGCGATAAAAGGCGAGAGCTTCTCCACATAATCAGTCTGTGTGCCGATGATGTGAACGCAGCCCCCCATGTCTGTTGATATATGCCACCGTTGTGGTATTGTCAGTTCTGATGAGAACATGCAGCCCCCTCAGAAAAGGCAGAAAATGTTTCAATGCCAGTGAGACACCCTGGAGTTCTAGGGAGTTTATGTGAGCCAACTCCATCTGCGAGCTCCATGTGCTCGTATGTGGCCCCCCCAGCTCGCCAGCGAGGCATCTGTCATAATAACCTTTCTCGTCAGGATCGTTCCCATGGCAACACCTTTGGTAAGAAATGCAGTGTGACACCAGGGGCGCATCACGAGGACGCACAACATGGATATCAGGACCTGGCTGCAGCCATGAGGCGTTGGATCCAGGTTGACTGACACAAACCACTGCTGGAAAGGTCTCAGGTATAAGTGACCAAGGGGAATGACTACAAGCACTGACACCATCACCCGCAACAGCCTGAGGCACACTGACCCTTAGCATTGCCCCTCTGCGAAAAAGTGCCTGAAAGGCTTTTACACTTTCCGCAGACAGACATGCTTTGAATGTGACTGAGTCCAGAGACAGGCCTATGAATGAGATGACCTGAGCTGGGATCAGAACATTCTTTTCCCAGTTTATTGTGAAGCCCAGAGCCGCCAGATGTGACACGAGCAGCCTGGTGTAAGCCTGACTTTGCTGGAGCAACTGTGCCACTAGGAGCCGATCTATATACGTCACCAAACGCAGGGCTTTTTCTCTCAGCGGCGCAACCGCAGCCTCTGTGAATTTTACAAACACCCGTGGACTTAATGAGAGGCCAAACAGGAGCACTGTCACGCCCTGTAAGGCAAATCTGAGATACTTTCTGTCAGGGGGATAAATAGAGATGTGGAAATAGGCGTCCTTTAGGTCTATGCATGTAAACCGGTCGCCTGGACATACAAAGCGTATCAGAGCTTCTTGCGTCAACATCCTGAACTTGTATTGTCTCATATGTTTGTTCAGAGCGGATAGATCTAATATTGGCCACAAACCCCTGCCCTTCTTTTGGACAGGGAAGTGGCTTAAATAGAAACCGCTCTGATTCTGCTCTCACGGTATTATCATACTAGCTCCCTTGAGGCAAGCTCCTCCCACAAAACCTGAGCCTTTTCTTCCTGAGCACGCAACTGTAATATCCAGTTGTATCGGGGCAGTGCGGATGAAAATTGGAGCCTGTAATCCCT
The DNA here is from genome assembly GCA_011952105.1 of Coreoperca whiteheadi. Lineage (NCBI taxonomy): Eukaryota > Metazoa > Chordata > Actinopteri > Centrarchiformes > Sinipercidae > Coreoperca > Coreoperca whiteheadi. The sequence goes on along the minus strand of CM022477.1, from coordinate 25,481,472 downwards.
GGTTACAGTCTTCACCACCCATTTTGACGCCCCACACGCTCGCCACTGTTGAGCTCGGTCTGCCAGCGGGCCTAGCGGTCTCGCTGGAGTATTGAGCTGAACAGGCAAGTTGGGCTGCGCTGCAACAGCACTTATTATGCACACTGCAGCTGACAGGCTTGCTCGCTGTGAGATGAGTGGAGTCATGGCACCCCCTCGTGGCCTCATGGGTGGCCACACAGCTGCAGTCTGTTCCTCTCTTACACAGTGCAAACTTCGGCGATGGTTACATCCACAAAGAAGACCCCGACAAAGAGAAAGTGTGCCGGAACGACTTATTTAATTGGAGCCAACGAGATCTGCAAGAATACTTTTCTGTTTCTTATGGGGTGAGTTTCCATAAACATCAAAGTTTGTCGATTGTGTACACGTTATCTCTTGTTTAGTCCATGTATAGACCTTCCTATACCTACCTATTGTTATTAGCTAGCTCAGGACAGTCGTTTTAATTGTAATCGTTAGCATCGTATCACTTGCCAAAACCCCTATTACTATAATGGGCTTTTCGATGGTAATGTTAGCATATGCTATTAATTAGAATAATGCTTCAATTGCTTGATTTGACAGATGTGAATGACTTAACCCACATAAACCTGCCTGTTAGCATTCTTGAATTGATTGCGGTTCCGATTTCACCTGTTGCGTATGTCGTTGCTATGCAACCATGCAGCTTTACAGTGGGGAGCTTAACAGGGGGTATGGCTTATCTAAATGAGATGTAAATGAGCCCTATTGTCACTTCCAGCAGGTGAGAACTGCACAATCTTTAGAGGCTGTTTTCTCCCTTTTGAGCTTTTTTGAGTGGCCACAACTCCAAATATTATCAGATTTCCATGTGTTACACATCATTGGAAAGTTTGGAGACTACACTTTCAGAATCTGTGAATAACTCAAAACAACTTGTGTCCCTACTTTCCGTGATTGGCCACAAATCAGGATGGACCAAACAAAGTACATAACAAAGATACTGTGGAGGTTCGGTATGTCTGACTGTAAGTCAAGGTCAACCCCATGTGAAAAAAACACACTTTGATGGTGATGGTGAACCTGTTGATTCAAAAAGATACCGCAGGAAGCGTGGTAGGAAGCTTCATATATGTAATGACATGTACGAGCCCTGATCTAAGTTGAAAAGATGTAAAGTAAAAAGATGGCGACTCAAACTTGTACCATATAGTGATGCTGATTGGGCAGCAGATCAAAGTGACAGACGAAGCATGACAGGGTAGTGGCGCGGCTGTGGAAGACCTCATCGTCCACCAATCGGAAGGTTGGTGGTTCGATCCCGGCTTCCCCCAGCCCACATATCAAAGTGTCATTGAGCAAGATACTGAACCCTGAATTGCTCCAGATGGCTGTGTCTTCGATGTGTGAGTGTGTGTGAAAGTTAGATTACTGTACTGATGAGTAGTTAGCTGATGCCATCAGTGTATGCATGTGTGTGAATGGGGTGAATGTAATATGTAGTGTGAAAGAACTTTGAGTAGTCGGAAGACTAGAAAGGCGCTATACAAGTACAGTCCATTTACCATTTACTGCTTTAGTTTGGGGACCACAGGATTTCGTCTCTGCTTTTTGCAGATGATGCTGTCCTGTTGGCTTCATCAAACCAGGACCTTCAGTGTGCACTGGGGACAGTTTGCAGCCGCTTGTGAAGCGGAGGGGATGAGAATTAGCACCTCCAAGTCTAAAGCCATGGTTCTCAGCCAGAAAAGGGTGGCTTGTCCCCTTCAGGTTGGTGGAGAGCTCCTGCCTCAAGTGGAGGAGTTTAAGTATGTTGGGGTCTTGTTCATGAGTGAGGGAAGGACAGAGTGGGAGATCGACAGGCGGATCGGTGAATCCTCTGCAGTGATGCAGTCGATATACCGGTCTGTCGTGGTAAAGAGAGAGCTGAGCTGCAAGGTGAAGCTCTCTGTTTATCAGTCGATCTACATTCTTACTCTCACCTATGGACAAAGGACAAGGCGGCCAAAATGAGTTTCCTCCACAGGGTGGCTGGGCGCTCCCTTAAAGATAGGGTGAGGAGCTCGGTCACTCAGGAGGAGCTCAGAGTAGAGCCGGTGCTCTTCCACATCAAGAGGAGTCAGCTGAGGTGGCTCGGGCATCTGTTCCGGATGCCTTCCCTGGGGAGGTGTTCCGGGAATGTCCAACCGGGAGGAGGCCACGGGGAAGACCTAGGACACGCTGGAAGGACTATATCTCTCAGTTGGCCAGGGAACGTCTTGGTATTCCCCCAGAAATCTGGGGAGAGGGAAGTCTGGGTGTCTCTGCTTAGACTGCTGCCCCGTGACCCGGCCCCGGATAAGCGGCAGAAGATGGATGGATGGATGTGTAACTGTCATTGCATGAATTCACATATTGATTTGCAGATGTGCAAATTTTGTCCATGACTTCACATTTTTTGATACAGGTGTGTGTATGTGTTTTGCACCATATTCATTACAGCAACTGCAGCAGAACTGTGAGTACACAAGTTCCTTAATTTGTGATTCATAGCGAGGATTTGTGCACCTGCAATGAAGAATTTCGGAAGGTGTGTAACTATTGTGTTTGTAGGAGAGAAAAACATTTCTACAAGTTTGCAACTCCTAAAGTATTTTTCTCCGTGAGTTTAAATTTACTGATACACATGTGACTATTTTCTAGAACTACAGATTCCACTGTCACAGGGGCTCAGTTGTTTTGTTCCAATAATACCTTCATGGAAATCTGTTGTCCTCACGCTCCTGAGACAGGGACTTTAAAATATGAGGCTGTCACAGCACCCATTTTACAGAGGATGTGAGAATTTTATCTATTATATCTAATGTCCGGTCAAGTTTCCCATATAAAAAAGACATGCTCATCATGCTGGAGTTTTTCTTTACCTAAGAATGCTAAAGTTGTCTTCAGTGGTGGAAATTGTACTATAAACCCTTTGCTAAGCCTTACCTCCATTTGTTGCTACACCTGTAAATATTTTGTTTTTCACATGGCACACAAGAAGTCTACAATGATAATTCATAATTATTTTTGGAAACAATGGGTCTTTGACTTGAGACATGGGTAAATATAAGCAGGCTTCTGATTTTTAGTTGGAAACCATTTATTTTACTGGTTGAAATGACAACTGTCACTGGCAGATTTTATTAACTGTGGCTAGCTAGCTAACTTGGTTGAAGTTGGTTGAAACTGTCTGCAGCTGAGTTTTTAATGTCTCTGGCTTATTACCTGAAATGAGAACCCTGTTATTATTTGCTATTTTATTGTATCTGTGTTTTGATTCTATGTGTATTTATTGTGTTATGTTGTAATATTTTAACTTTGTCTTTATGTATTAAATATTGTTTTATGTATAAATAAAAAAGGAAACCCAGGGAAAGTAGATGTAGTCAGCTAAAGGGAATCCAAAGACATATACTCTAGCCTGCTATACAATGCTGGCTATTGTGCAGTCTAGTAATCGTTAATGTGTGTATGTTATAGTAATCTATCATGTGGTTGGCTTGCCTGGAACTCTCTAAAGATGCTCATTAGCCCATCGCAGTTTGTAATGTTGACTTTTCCTCATCTGAGACTGTATTCATGTCCCGTGTTTGGGTCCATCTCAGTCTGTGAAGATGTTCCGTACTCTTCAGGTCATCTCAAACTGTTAAGACTTTTTGAGATATTTCTTTCTGGGTTGTTCTCTACAAGGACACAATCTACTGTTGCTCTGGGTGTTTATTTAAGTTGATAAGCACACCTGAAAATCTATGTCAAGGTTATAGCATTGTCAAAACAGTGTGTCATTAGCTTCTTGGCTCCATGCGCCAGATGGATGATGAGGTCATCATCATGACATGACTGCTAATTGAGTGTATAGCAGATGTGTTGGAGGACACAGTCCTCAGAGGAGTGTCTCTATATTCAAGTGATGGAGGTTATCTTAATGGTACTGGATAGCAGTGTGAGCTGAAACGCACGAGCTGAGATTAATAAAGTGGTACCAGTGTACTGCTGAATCCTGCCGTGCCCTCTGACCTCTCCTGTCATCAGCACCCTGTCAGACCAACATTAATAATTCATACGGCATCTTAAATCAGGAGGACATGCCACATTAACTATGCTGCCACGCTTAGCCTGCTGATCACTCTTGCATGGGAGCTGTGAAGCGCAGATAACAACCCACCTAGTCATACAGTCACACATACATAGCAGGAGCATCTCCAGCTTCTGATATGTATGCTCACACTGTTGTTTACAGCCACAGTCATAAGAGCTCATGAACGCTGGAGAATAGCTGAAGCAGAGGAGCATCTGTGTGCTGACAACTAAATGATGAAAACACGAACGCATGCATCATGTAAACTCACACATGCAATTCAGTTAGCATATGAGAATGGGAATTGGTAGAATACAGTTTAGCAACATTTTGCTGGGGAATTTTGAGTTATTCACAGATTCTGAAAGTGTAGTCTCCAAGCTTTCCAACGATGTGTAACACATGGAAATCTGATAATATTTGGAGAAGTTGTGGCCACTCAGAAAAGCTCATAAGGGAGAAAACGGCCTCTAAAGATTGTGCAGTTCTCACCTGCTGGAAGTGACAATAGGGCTCATTTACATCTCATTTAGATAAGCCATACCCCCTGTAAAGCTCCTCCCTGTAAAGCTGCATCGTTGCATAGCAACGACAGACGCAACTGGTGAAATCGGAACCGCAATCAATTCAAGAATGCTAACAGGCAGGTTTACGTGGGACC
>CM022477.1:25427880-25475607 GCA_011952105.1 Coreoperca whiteheadi | reverse complement strand
GATGGATGGATGGAATAGCATATGCTAACATTACCATCGAAAAGCCCATTATAGTAATAGGGTTTTTTGGCAAGTGATACAATGCTAATGATTACAATTAAAACAAAAGTCCTGAGCTAGCTAATAGCAATAGTTAGGTATGGGAAGGTCTATACATGGACTAAACATGAGATAACGTGTACACAATCGACAAACAAAAAGTATTCTTGCAGATCTCGTTGGCTCCAATTAAATAAGTCGTTCCGGCACACTTTCTCTTTGTCGGGGTCTTCTTTGTGGATGTAACCATCTCCGAAGTTTGCACTGTGTGTCTGTTTGCCTCTAAATGTCTAATAATTCGCATGTCCTGCCACTCTTTTAAAGTCTTATTATGCCGCTTTCATCGTAGCTTAGATCGTCTTCAGAATCAGTGAGCGCTTGTTCGTAAGCATCCAGCTTGTCGAAGAAGTACTTCAAAACATTTTCGGTGTAACTGCTTCGGTTCAGCTCGTCTGCGATAATCTTTGCGGCGTCCATCGTCATTGAATTTTGATATCAGCTAGAGCCGGCCAGAGTGCTGCATCATAAGTAGCCATGCTTCCCTTGGAGGGCGGGGCAATAACAGAAACAAAAGCCGGCTTATCCAGTATGGAAATACACACAGACAATGACACGCCCCTACTACATGCTAGAATGTCAGAAAAGCAAGCCAATTGCAAAGTTAAAATGTACGCTTTTAAATATACCAATACTGCTATCTCAAACAGGGAGAGGCTTCTTCGTGATCTCAACTAACAGATTCTGCAAAAAAGCGAAAATTACCGATTTAGAAAAAAAACGCTTCTTCCTCATTTTGCTCGAAAGTTGTGCTGCCGACTTGTGTCACTGGTTTCCGTGACAGGTCAAATATATATGACCACATACAGCTGATCTGGGGACAGCAAAGAACTAAATTTAATACTTTTGAGATATTCAGTGCTACCTGTAATGATTTATCACCAATCTATCAACAAAAGTAAAGAAGACAAGCTGGATCTAAATTACACCTAACATTGAGAGTTTTGAGACTATAAATAAGCACTAAACTGTAAGATAAGTATAAGTATATTAATCTAATTATATTTAAAGCTAAATGTATCTATATTTTGACCATTTGGACTACAAAATCACACACGTGACATATCATGGCCTTCTAAAGTTGATACAGCCAACATGTTAGCAAACAACTGCCTAATTATACATCCAGCAGACACCAAGCAACATTGTCAATTATTTGGAGGCATGATTTTGTCCTCCTGATGATTGTAAGTCCAATATTTAGTCTTTTAGCTCTTAAAGACCCCTCACATCTGAAAACCAAATGTTTTTCAAAGTTCCACTGTTTGGGTTTGAGGGCAGAATAAAGGGTTTAGCAATCTGAAATAATCTTATTCAGCTTCTTCTTCTTTTCCTTTCGGCTGTTCCCTTTCATGGGTCGCCACAGCGAATCATGCACCTCCATCTAACCCTGTCCTCTGCATCCTCTTCCCTCACACCAATTAACTTCATGTCCTCTCTCACTACATCCATAAATCTCCTCTTTGGTCTTCCTCTAGACCTCCTGCCTGGCAGCTCCAACCTCAGCATCCTTCTACCAATATATTCACAGTCTCTCCTCTGAACATGTCCAAATCACCTCAATCTGGCCTCTCTGGCTTTATCTCCGAAACATCTAACATGAGCTGTCCCTCTGATGTACTCGTTCCTGATCCTGTCCATCCTCGTCACTCCCAAAGAGAACCTCAACATCTTAAGCTCTGCCACCTCCAGCTCTGCCTCTTGTCTTTTCTTCAGTGCCACTGTCTCTAAGCTGTACAGCATCACTGGTCTCACCACCGTCTTGAACACCTTTCTTTTCATTCTTGCTGATACTCTTTTATCACACAACACACCTGACACTTTTCTCCACCCGTTCCAACCTGCTTGCACTCGCCTCTTCACCTCTTTTCCACAGTCTCCATTGCTCTGAACCGTTGACCCTAAGTACTTAAAGTCCTGCACCTTCTTCACCTCTGCTCCCTGTAACCTCCCCGTTCCACCTGGGTCCCTCTCATTGACACACATGTATTCTGTCTTACTGCGGCTAAGCTTCATTCCTCTGTTTTCCAGAGCAGACCTCCATCTCTCTAGATTTTTCTCCACCTGCTCCCTGCTCTCACTACATATCACAACATCATAGTCCATGGAGATTCCTGTCTAACCTCATCTGTCAGCCTGTCCATCACCAGAGCAAACAAGAAGGGGCTCAGAGCCGATCCTTGATGCAGACCCACGTCCACCTTGAACTCCTCTGTCGCACCTACAGCACACCTCACCACGGTCTTACAGCTCTCATACATGTCCTGCACCACTCTAACATACTTCTCTGCCACTCCAGACTTCCTCCTACAATACCACAGCTCCTCTCTCGGCACCCTGTCATACGCTTTCTCTAAATCTACAAAGACACAATGCAACTCCTTATGACCTTCTCTGTACTTCTCCATCAGCATCCTCAAAGCAAATACTGCATCTGTTGTGCTCTTTCTAGGCATGAAACCATATTGCTGCTCACAAATGCTCACCTCTGCCCTTAGCCTAGCTTCCACTACTCTTTCCCACAACTTCATTGTATGACTCATCAGCTTTATTCCTCTGTAGTTGCCACAGCTCTGCACATCTCCCTTGTTCTTGAAAATTGGCACCAGTACACTTCTCCTCCATTCCTCAGGCATCCTCTCACTCTCCAAGATCTTGTTAAACAAACTAGTCAGAAACTCTTCATTCCCTTTCATTTTCCTCATTCATCAACTCTTCAAAGTACTCCTTCCATCTTCCCATCACACTCCTGGCACCTGTCAATACATTTCCATCCTTATCTTTAATCACCCTAACCTGCTGCACATCCTTCCCATCTCTATCTCTTTGTCTGGCCAACCTGTACAAATCTGCCTCTCCCTCTTTAGTGTCCAACCTAGCATACAAGTCCTCATATGCTCTTTGTTTTGCCTTTGCCACCTCTACCTTCACCTTACGCTGCATCTCCCTGTACTCCTGTCTACTCTCTTCAGTCCTCTCAGTGTCCCACTTCTTCTTTGCTAACCTCTTTCTCTGTATACACTCCTGAATTTCCTGGTTCCACCACCAAGTCTCCTTGTCCACTTTCCTCTTTCCAGATGACACACCGAGTACCCTCCTACCTGTCTCCCTGATCACATTAGCTGTAGTGGTCCAGTCATCTGGGAGCACTTCCTGACCACCCAGAGTCTGTCTCAGCTCCTCCCTGAAAATTAAACAACATTCTTCCTTTTTCAACTTCCACCACTTCGTCCTCTGCTCTGCCTTTGTCCTCTTCATCTTCCTCACCACCAGAGTCATTTTACACACTAGCATCCTGTGTTGTCTGGCTACACTCTCCCCTACCACTACTTTACAGTCACTAGTCTCTTTCAGATTACAACGTCTACACAAGATGTAGTCCACCTGAGTGCTTCTACCTCCGCTCTTATATGTCAACCTATGTTCCTGCCTCTTCTGGAAGAAAGTGATCACTACAGCCATTTCCATCCTCTTTGCAAAGTCTACCACCATCTGTCCTTCTGCGTTCCTGTCCTGAAGACCAAACCTGCCCATCACATTCTCATCACCTCTGTTCCCTTCACCTACATGCCCATTGAAATCTGCACCAATCACCACTCTTTCACCTCTGGGGATGCTCTGCATCACTTCATCTAACTCAATCCAGAATTTCTCCTTCTCTTCTAACTCACATCCTACCTGTGGGGCATAACCACTCACAACATTGAACATCACCCCTTCAATGTCCAGCTTCAGGCTCATCAACCTGTCTGACACACTTTTCACCTCAAGAACATTACTCACATACTCTTTTTTCAGGATAACTCCTACTCCGTTTCTCTTTCTATCCGACCCATGGTAGAACAACTTGAACCCTGCTCCTAAGCTTCTAGCCTTGCTACCTTTCCACCTGGTCTCCTGGACACACAGAATGTCCACCTTCCTTCTCTGCATCATGTCAGTCAACTCTCTAGCCTTCCCTGTCATAGTCCCAACGTTCAAAGTCCCTACTGTCAGTCCTACATTCCTCTTCTCTCTCTGTCTACGAACATACCTTCCTCCTCTACTTCTTCGTCTTCGACCAACAGTAGTCCAATTTCCACCGGTACCCTGTAGGTCAACAGCACCGGTGGCAGTCGTTGTTAACCCGGGCCCCGACCGATCCGGTTTGGAAGTCATTGTCATGATTCACATTTTTAGTTTGGCATGTGTTTTACGTCAGATGCCCTTCCTGACACAACCCTCTGCATTTATCTAGACTAGGGACTGGCACATGAAGACACTGGCTTGTGCCCCCTGCGGTTGCATTTTTAATCTGATTCAGCCAGGACTGGAAATATATGTTCTCTTTATCTAGTGTTTGTTAGAAGTCTTAAGGTAAAGGTTCATTCTAACCACCCTACCACCTGTCTGCTGGATCCCATCCCCACCCATCTCCTTTAGGCCATCTCTCAGTCTGTTGTGCCTGCTCTGACCCACATCATCAACTCATCCCTCACCACTGGGTCATTCCCCACAGCTTTCAAAGAAGCCCACGATCACACCGCTACTGAAGAAAGCCACTCTCAATCCGACACTATTAGAAAACTACAGACCGGTTTCCCTCCTTCCCTTCATTGCCAAAGCTCTGGAGCGAGTTGTGTTCAACCACCTGTCTTCCTTTCTCACACAGAACAATCTCCTGGACCGCAACCAGTCTGGTTTCAAGTGCGGCCATTCCACGGAGACCATGCTGCTCTCAGTTGTTGGAGTCCTGAGACTGGCAAAGGCGACATCCAAGTCATCTGTACTTATCTTACTGGATCTGTCTGCAGCCTTTGACACAGTTAATCACCACATCCTCCTGTCCTGTCCCAGTGCTATGGGTGTCTCTGGAATCACGTTGCAATGGTTCTAATCGTACCTCTCAGGTAGGTCATTCAGAGTATCCTGGAGGGACGAGGTCTCGGAGTCCCAACATCTCAATACAGGGGTGCCGCAGGGCTCGGTGCTTGGACCACTACTCTTCTCCATCTATTTGACATCCCTCGGCTCGGTCATTCAGAAGCATGGCTTTTCCTATCACTGTTATGCGGATGACAGGCAGCTCCACTTGTCGTTTCAACCTGACGATTCAACTGTCTCTGCTGCCATCTCTGCATACCTGAGTGACATCTCGCTTTGGACGAAGGACCATCACCAGTAGCTGAACCTCAAAATAACGGAATTGCTTGTGATTCTGGCCAACCCAAAGATTCACCACGACCTCTCCATTCAACTAGGCTCATCGACCGTTACGCCGTTCAGCACAGCCAGAAATCTGGGGGTGGTAATTGATGATCAGCTAAACTTCAAAAGCCATGTCGCCAGCACCACCCAGTCCTGTAGATTCATCCTCTACAACATCAGGAAAATCAGACCGTTCCTATCTCAGCAGTCTACATAAGTCCTAGTCCAGGCTCTTGTCTTGTCCAAACTGGACTATTGCAACGCGCTGCTGGCTGGACTCCCTGCTTGCACAACCAAACCTCTGCAGATGATCCAGAACGCGGCGGCAAGCGTGGTCTTCAATGAACCAAAGAGAGCGCACGTAACTCCTCTCTTCATCAGGTTACACTGGTTTCCTGTTGTCGCCCCCGCATCAAGTACAAAGTGATGCTCTTGGCCTACAAGACCACCACTGGTTCTGCATCATCATATCTTCGCTTGATAATACAGTCCTATGTTCCTGCCAGGTCCCTGCGCTCTGCAAACGAACAGCGTCTGGTGGTACCATGCCAAAAAGGAACAAAATCACTCTCGCGCACCTTCTCTGGATCCATTCCACATTGGTGGAATGATCTGCCTGCTTCTACAAGATCAGCAGATTCTTTAGCCACCTTTAAAAAGTACTTGAAAACGCATCTCTTCCATCAACACCTAAATGACAATCACTAAATTCTTCTTCCTTTCTAGCTCTAACCCTTCCTATCCTTAGCTTTGTGTACTGTGCTGGGCTTTAATCAGACTACTTTTTTTGATGCACTTATGCTTTTTGTTACCTTGTGTTGTTATAATTGCTTCCATTGTCTTCCTCATATGTAAGTTGCTTTGGATAAAAGCGTCTGCTAAATGACTAAATGTAAATGTAAATGTAAAACGCTGAGCATAAAAAGTCAGCAAAGCACTCACTACACGACTCGCTACAGCTCGATAAGCTTATTGTTTTGAGCGTACAGTAACAACTGAAGGGAACTCAGACAAGCATATTCACATTTTTGTCAACTTCTTTCTTATCTGGACTATGGTGGCTAGACAAGAGGCTTTAGTGAGAAAGTGAAAAAGTGGGAAAAAAACTGAAAAATTGAAAAATGTAATATTTCACTTGCAGGTGGTGCTACAGTAAATGTCTACATTCTATTTACTATCATTCTATGGTCATTAAAGACAGGGCAGCATTGGGCTGCCAGCACACATATAATTTAAAAGCTTCTAGCTCTGTATTAGGCAGGATACAGTTTTTGCAATGAGAACCCTCTTTATCCAGTTGTTTCCTATGGGCAGTACACGTTCTGTGCACTGCTCTTGCACCCTGGGTGTCTTGCATTTTAGATGTCGTTTGCATTTTTCCCCCCTTTGTCCAACCAAATGAATTGAGAGGCGGGCCTTCTGTAGTAGTTACAGTTGCTAGGAAACAACAATCACCGGGACCAAACTAGTGGTCTATATATATATATCATTAAATATAGATGTCAATGTTTCTTGCTTGTTCCACTGCTCCCTTGTGACAAAAAAATTAATTAAATACTATTTTAAAAATATAATAAACATACTATTATTATAGATCTATGACCAAAATGTTGCTTTTTCAATAAATGTAGTACCAACAGTAAACAAGAAATGTTGGTATCTTATGGCTTAAATTTCTGCATATATTTGTGGATTTACTGTAATTTCTAAGGTGTTGGATTATGTGTACAAGGTACAAAGTTATAATTTATTACAGTAATTACTGCCCAAAAAAAATGAAAATCAAAATATCTGTCTATTGCCAACTTTGTCTTCTGCATAGTCTGTTAATATTACTACATTGTTTTCCCAAATACGTACTGCCAAATGTGATCGCTGCCAGGATTATATTCACAGGCAAGGTTTTTTTTAGTGAATGAAGTGCTACATTTATGTTGTGCACCAAAGTCATAGGTAAGTGGATGGAGGTTGTACAAAGCACAGGACTGTGACACCAGAAAGTGGGGTTTACATACATAAATATGCCTATGAAATTAATAAATGAGTCAAAATTGTTCAATAAATCAATAAATAGGTTTTTATTTTAAAAAGAATGTTTTTCAAAGGACTACTTTTATTTATTTCATGGGACTTTTATTTCATATTGCCACATTTACTTTTACAGCTCTTTTTATTTCCATCTGTGATTTTCAAATGAAGGGGACGTGTTTATCTCACAAAGCAGCAAGACAGGACATAGCCTCAGAGATGACGGAGGAAATACAGTGCCGAGGTGGTTTTCTTTCCAGGTTTGGCACCTGGCAGCTGGCTGTTGCTGGATACCCAGAGCTATATAATTTTACCAACTGTTGTAAGCACGATTTGAACAGAAAACAGCAGGCCTGGAGGCAGATTAGTGCGGTACTTGAGATTTCGGGTAAGTTGTTTTAACTCATTTAAACTCTACTAATAGTTAATTGGTAGCATACATGGTTTGTGTTAAGCTAAAGTTAGCTCACTTTTAATTCTCACTAGACAAGTTGCAAGACAAATCTGAACAAAGTATAGCCTCAACTACTTTCTAACATTAAGATTTAACATTACACTTTTGACTAGCTGTTAGCTAACACCCTTTTTACTCTGTGTTTACTCTGTGTTGTTAGAGGAGAAATGCAGACCCTAAGTGGAAAAAGCTCAGGAAAACATTTGAAAGAACGGAGGGCAGAGTAAAGCTGATCTTTTTTTAAATAGTTTGCAACCTGCAAAAAGCTGTCCGATTGGGGCCTTACTGTCCAACTTTGCCTTGGCTCAGTATCACCGTCAACGTTAAAATGGCAGTACATCTTACGAGTCATAATACATTTAAATACTTCTTTAGGTCTTGGTTTAGTTGATGCTTCTGATTTTCTGAGGATCTGTGGAAAACTGAAGAAGAAAAACAAACATCTCTTCCTCCCCCTCTTATCTTTCCTCTCTTACCCCCACACACACACACAACTGACCTTTCCCTTGCTGGGTTGGTCACAGGTAGGAGGTAGATGCATACTGGGAGAGATTTATTGGAATGCAGTCTAAATTAAATAATGCTAATGTGTGCTGCTACCTGCTGGCTGCAGCCACAGCTCCAGGCCACATCAAATCATTGTTAAATCCTGGATTAATGCTGCCTCCAATTTAACAACCTAAGAAACACAATACAGCCTCGCCACCATTCAAATACCCACAGGACACAGTCACTGCTCCAATACATTATGCTGCCTTTCACCCTCTCAGTGTGACCGATGCACAAACCTCACACTGATAAACAACACAGTTAAAAAAAAACCATTTGCAATCTATAAATGGAAGCAAGGGTTCCAACAGCTCTGGCAGACTGCAATTATACTGTTGTCAAAGCCTGATTTGCTGCATAGTCACACAGCAGGATGCAATAACAAGTCAACAGCCCTGTCAATAATACATTTTATTTGTTGTTTACTAAGGAGCTAACTGGAAAGAAAACTGAATGTGTTCACTGAGGTGTTTCTTCATTTTCTCACTCTGTGTAACAAGCATGTTGTTAGGACCTTCAGCAGGCAAAAAGACCTGAGGATAATGATTGCAGGCTAGTTGTCTGCAGTACACACTATTGTCCATTGAGCTGAAAAATGAGAAAAATATCCTAATAGTTCTTTACTAAATATGTGATTATAGGACGACTGTGTCTGCTTTTCTAATTCAGTAAAGCACAGTGAGCAGCATTATCATCTTTATTATAGACATTTACAATTCAGTCTGATTAAAGCCCAGCACAGTATACAAAGCTAAGGATAGGAAGGGTTATTTTTTCTTTTTAAAAGAGTTAGAAAGGAAGAAGAAGTTAGTGATTGTCAGTTAGGTGTTGATGGAAGAGATGCGTTTTCAAGTGCTTTTTAAAGGTGGCAACAGAATCTGCTGATTTTGTAGAAGCAGGCAGATCATTCTACCAATGTGGAGCGGATCCAGAGAAAGTGCGCGAGAGTGATTTTATTCCTTTTTGGCATGGTACCACCAGACGTCGTTCATTTGCAGAGTGCAGGGACCTGGCAGGAGCATAGGTCTGTATGAACAAGCAAAGATATGTTGGTGCAGAACCAGTGGTGGTCTTGTAGGCCAAGCGCATCGCTTTGTACTTGATGCGGGCAACAACAGGACATAACATCAGTATAATATAAGTATTTACAAAGCAATATAAAACAATCTTGACATGTTATGTATGTTAATGACATTACAGACCATGAGTAATTTCGATAATGCTTTATTTTACATGTGTAAATGTAACAAATTAAGTTTTATAACTAGATTCGGGAACAAAAACCACACCTTGAACACTCCCATTTTCACGCACTTCCCTTTCGACTCAGTTTTCCCCACCATTCGTTTTGGCTAAGACATACACGTTACTCGATTATTGCTTCCTCGAGTAAGTAAGTTACTGCTTACCCCACCATGGTTCTCAGTCTCTCGGACTGCGATCAGTTTGACCATCAATCTGTGGTCTCTGGATTTCCTCCATCCATAATAACATCCACTCCTACGCGGCCAGCTACCCAGCCATCGCCCCCACGCTCTATTATCCATGTTCCTTGGCACCGCATCACCAATACTCTCCATCCAGCAGCTCTGGCCAGACACCAGTGAACTCACACAGAGGACTGCCAGGACATCGCCAACATTCGGGAGAAACCCACTCTTCCAGACGCATGACTTCCAAGGAGCTGGACCCTCAACGACCAACTCACAGCCCCCAGATTCAGCTCCTTCCCATGCAACAACCATCTCCGACAGTCACCCACTACCAGCATGCCCTCAAGAAAAGGCAAATCCCATTCCCCCGGACCATCGATAAAGCTAGGCTATTCCATCTCTACACAGCTACTTCCACCACTTTCCCGCTTCTGAAACCATTCCATTTCCTCCTGTGCTATCCCTGTTCCCCTCCCTCCCCAAACCTCTTCTGCTACAAACAAAATGTGGTTGCGGCAACATACTATCAACGTCCTCTATTTGTCTCATAATGTCTGATTTACGCATCAAATAATGTAATATTTACATAAAAATGTAAGACTAGGGTCCCCTTCGCTGCAATGTCCCAAAAACATGTTATGGACACATGACAATTACATTCTATAGAGGTCACATTTGACACGGTAATATAAAATATCACAGTTTTGGGATATGTCCATGATAACGTTATAGATTTACGTTGCTAAGATGTTGTTTACAATGCCTTATTACGTTATTTACCTTTCTACAACATCGTTGATTGGTCCCTTATACTTACTAAACCCTGACCATACATTTAGATTTTGGGTATTAAAAGGGTATTAAATTCTACTCTATTCCTCAAAACTTCGTTGCAGTGTACCAGTTTCTAAAGAAGTAAGGATGAAGACTGTGATATAACTTTGTTGTTACGTTATTATATCACATCTCATTTACGTCAGCTATAATGTCACTGCAACATTGCAGAACATTCTCCATGAGGACTGGTTATTTTGCGACCATAGAGCAATGTTGTCATAACGTCATCTGTTGGTAATGTTGCAACTGCGCAACATGTTCGTAGGGTCATTCCTCCCCATACATCCCATTGCATTTTCCGTTCCTAAAGTGCCACATCCCTTCCCCCAAATCCTTCTTATTTTCATCTCTCTTTTGTTTGACTACAGGAATCACTGGGGGCTCTATCCAAATCACATGAAGCACATGAAGAGACGGCTCCCCCACTCAGAGTCTTGACTCCCCTGGTTCCCTCCTCTCTTCCCATCACCAGCTGGCTCCGGTCCATCATCGTACTCATCCATCCATCCGTCCACGGCCCCAAATTCTCCCATCATTCGTTCCCCCCTTATGCCTTGATCCCTCTACTATCACCCCTTCATCCCTCACCCTTCTTCCCTTTATCCCTTAATCCCTCTACCCTCAGCCCCTCATGTCTTCATCCCTTCATCCCTCATCCCTCCCTATCCCTCCAACATTATCTTGGTTGTCCTCCATCCGTTATACACAAAAAAACTATTCAAATCTGCATCTTTATTGGCATGGTCTTTTATTAGTGAACTCCGGATAACATAATAATTGTGCATCACGTAACAAAGACATGTAAACTGATAAGATAATAACATAATACATTTATTGTCATGATAACTCCAAGTAAAATGATTACATTTGAACTTAGACCCGGCTTACAGCCATACCACTCGGACAGCGCCCGATCTCGTTCGATCTCAGAAGTCATGCCGGGTAGGGCCTGTCTAGTACTTGGATGGTACACCGCCTGGGAATACCAGGTGCTGTAAGCTTCCCGCAACCCCTAACGGGAGTGGTAGAAAATTACTGACTGACTGACTGAACTTAGACCCCTTTCCCCAATTAGGTGGAGTGCAAAAACTAGGATATCATCTCTAACTGGCTTCCCACTCATGGTTATCTCACAGAGCAGCAAGAAAGGACATAGCCTCAGAGATGACGGAGGAAATACAGTGCCGAGGTGGTTTTCTTTCCAGGTTTGGCACCTGGCACCCCTAGCATCCCTCCTGCTCTGCCTTAGCGCTCTGTGATTTATGGAGTTTCCTGATAGACAGATAGCTTTATTTGTTGCTTGACTAATGTTAACTGCTAACTGCTACCAACAGTAGCTGCCACTAGCTAAAATTAAGTTAGCTCAGTTAGCCGTGCTTCTGAGCTCCGTTACGTTGTCCCCATACCCCAGGACTGAAAATCTCCTCCTTCTGGCAGTCCAGAGCTCCTATGCTAGAGGTGTAAATACCAACACGCTCCTAGTGCTCCGAGCTCCTAGTCCAGGTAGAGTCAGCTAGGACAGCTAGCATGACAACTAACTAGCTAATGGCTGCTACCGTTAGCAGCATTCAGTGGTTGCTTTAGCAACAAGTAAAAGCTATCTGTCTATCAGGAAACTCCATAAATCACCAGGCAGAGCAGTATGTCAGGAGCCAAACCAAATCACCTCGGTATTTTATTCGCTGTCGTGTCGTCGAACTGCAAACTGGCCCCGTCTTATCTGAGGCAAGGTTATTATCGTTAAACAAAACTAACGAAATAACAAACAATATGTGAAGAAACATTTTAGTTAACTGAAATAAAAACAATGAGGCTTAACTGGCACATCCTAGATTCCTAGTTATGTTACCATTATCTCCTGCTTTCTTTCATTCCCTGTTTCATTTTGGTCTTCTCACCTCTGTCTCTCGTTTCAGATACTCCTTGCCCGCCCTGCCTGTGTGATTGATTCCACCTGTTCCTCATTAACCCTCCTCCCTTGTGAATTTAGTTCCTGTGCTCCCGTTTGTTGCCAGTTTGTCTTATCGGTCTGCAGTAAGCTTATCAGCGTTAACTTCTTGCCTTCCCAGTGTGATTATAGCCCAGTTTTATGTTTCCTCGACTTCCCTTTTGCCCTACGATTTGGATACCTCTGCCTGTTGGACTGCTTACCGTGTACCGAACGCATGCCCAATAAATACCTCTGAAGGCGCCAGAGTACTATTTGCAACTACTTAGAATACAACTGTGTCAAAGATAAAAGTAAGTAGTAGTTCCTTGTATCCTTGTAGTAGTGGAAGGTGATAAAATATATGAAACATTTCTCAAGGGTCAAAATCCCACAAATCTGAAAGTCCATTTGAAAAGATTGCACAAGAAGGCTAACCTGGCTTACCTTAACAAGGTAAGGGGGAGGGCCTGTCCTCTCTCCCCTGAGAGAGAAGCTAACGTTAGATCCAGGCCAGGCAGTACGAGGAAGGAGCACGAGACAACCGTATCCGCAGGAGGACTTAGAACAGTAATGTTAATGCAGTGCTTCCACCCGATAGCTGCTAGTTAGTAAACACGCAGGAACACCACAAGTGGGAGGAAGCATTGGTGAATGTTTATTGACACTGGGATTTTTACACAACTGTGTGAGTCGATGGCCTTCTAAAGGTTCAGCGCTTCACTCCAACCAAAATTCGAGTCAATAGCCTTATTGGGGCTAAGATGGCTACAGCAAGGCAGAAATTGAAAGACATGATTAGGGAGGTGAGGAAGCTGACCCTATGTGTAGATGGTTGGAGCAAGAGAGGATAAACGGTGCTGGGATTAAGATAGGGCAGGTTTGGTTATTAGCAGAAAATATCAACGATGATTTATGAATATTAATATAGCCAGCGTGTCCTTGGTCTTCCCAGGGGCCTCCTCCTGGTTGGACATGCCCTGAACATCTCCCCAGGGAGGCGTCCAGGAGGCATCCGGGACAGATGCCTGAGCCACCTCAGCTGACTCCTCTCGATGTGGAGGAGCAGCGGCTCTACTCTAAGCTCCTCCCGAGTGACCGAGTGCCTCACCCTATCTCTAAGGGAGCGCCCAGCCACCCTACAGAGGAAACACATTTCAGCCGCCTGTTTCCAGGATCTTGTCCTTTTGGTCATGACTTAAAGCTCATGACCATAGGTGAGAGTAGGAACATAGCTCGACTGATAAATAGAGAGCTTCGCCTTGCAGCTCAGCTTTACCACAACAGACTGGTATATCGACCGCATCGCTGTCAAAGATACACCAATCCACCTGTTGATCTCCCGTTCCATCCTTCCCTCACTCATGCGCAGTGACCTCCTCCCAAGCAGGTAATCATGGGAGGAGGTCAAAATGGCAGCAGCCTGCTTAATTCAACAAAGGGACAGGCCCAAACCAAAGGGCGACCAAGCCTGAGCTGCTCTTGGGATAACGCACAGCATAGCTTAGCTATGCTACCATGTTATCAGAGCTATGTGGGCCGTGTAAATGTGCGTCTATTGGTTGTATACTGTACTCTATCGGCTCCACAGTGGCTAGGCTAACAGTTACCGGCGTGGTCAGTACAAATGGTAACTTCTAACACAAAAGAAAATGTCGGCAGGTTGATCCCGGTTTCCTCCAGCCCATGTCGAAGTGTCCTTGAGCAACACGCTGAACCCCCAAGCTGCTCCTGATGGGTCAGGCCAGCATGGCAGCTCCGCCATCATCGGTGTGTGAATTCGAGTGTGAATGGGTGAATGAGAGGCAAACCTGTAAAGCATTTTGTCTGCTAAGGCAGGATCAAATGCGCTATATAAATTAAGTCCATTTACCATAACACAAAAGAAGAGCATGCAGAGAAGCAAGAAATCTCAAATGCTGTGGGAGTCGTAATAGCGTCACTTCATCATACACTAATCAGGCAGCAGACTTCTGTCTGGCGGTGTTATTACTGGACTTAAGTCCGATGGACTGTGGCTATTAGCTTCACAGGGTTATGGCTGACTCAGCCAACTGGGCTTTTAACACATATGAAAATGGGCCAAGGACGACACGGCGGACGTTACTTCCCAAAGTAAGTAACGTTAAAGCACAGGTGTGTCCAAGTTTGTTTCCCCAAACTTGGAGTTTGATGCTACACAAGCAAGAGCCTGCCTAATGGATCCAAGTGTTTCGCTGGTTCTTCAGTCACCAGTTACTGTGCCACTGAGCACTGAGGGCAGCGCAGTCTTTTGTACAGAACCTGGCATCTCAGTATGACACAGCTACTGCTCCTCAGGATGATGTTGCCACTGCCAGGGCCACTCAAGCTCCAACAGGAGCCTCTGCTGCTACTCTCCTTCAGAAATACCGCTTACTTGCATCCCATATAGAGGTCAACATGTCATCCACAAATAACCCATATGGGACCGATAGTCTGTTGACCGAAATGAACAAGTATGTCAACAACGTCAAACAGGTGTGTTTAATGAGACACCATTACAGTTCTGGAGATCAAGAGAGCCTGTCTATCCAAGACTTGCCACTGTGGCATTGGATATCGTTGGTGCCCCTGCCTCACAACCCTTTGTGAAACACATCTTCTCTGTGTGTGGACTGTTGTCATCTGGCTTGAGAAAAAAGAACAACCAAATCTCTGGAGCAAAGTGTTTTCCTGAAGATCATCAAGAAATTGTTGCTTGACTGAAGCCCACCCATGCCTCTCTTTCTCAACACACACACACACAATCTTGAAATGCTTCATTTCAAACAGCTGAATTCATTCAAAATGAACTTGTTTTAGTTTACAAATTTGGACACAAGGCTAGAAAAGCAAAGCACGTTAGCTTCCTGCTGAGATGGAGCAGTGTCTTGCCAGCTGTCTAACTTTCAGTGTACTACCATGCACATAGTACCTGCAGGATGAAGGTATTTTTTTTATTTAACCTTTATTTAACCAGGATAAAACTCATTGAGATTAAAAATCTCTTTTGCAAGAGTGTCCTGGCCAAGACAGCAGCATAGTCAGAAGATTACATAGTAACATAGTTCAACAAGCAAACCACCCATACATTCATTCATCAATCAATAAATAAGATGGTTATAATAAAAATCAACCTCTAAAACCAACAATAAATTAAAGAATGTGCTTCAATGTTACTTAAGATCGTTTTAAAATTGTTTAAAGAGACCAAGTCTTTCAGTTTTAAATCTTTCTGCAGTTTATTCCAAAAATGTGGTGCTGCAAACTTAAAAGCTTTTTTCCCCAGTTCAGTTCGAACTTGAGGCACAGAGAGTATAAGCAGGTCCTGTGAGCGCAGGCTGTACCTGCTTGTGCTCCTTCGCTGTCTGAACTGCAGATACGTCAGAAGCAGCCCAAGTATTGATTTATAAATGAAAACATGCTAATGTTTCACTCTTCTGAAAGACAACGCTGTCCAACCGACATGAGAATATAGAACACACTGATGAGTGAGGGATTTGGAGCTTGTAATGAAACATAATGCACAGTGATAGACTGTGTCCAAAGCATGTAGAGTTTCGGCAGACGCAATCATGTAAATTACATCGCCATAATCAAGCACAGCAAAGGTAGCAGCAACAAGTCTCTTCCTGGCCTCAAAGAACAAACAAGATTTGATTCTAAAATAAAAACCTAATTTAAGTTTGAGTCTTTGAACCAGTTTCTGGATGAAGTATTTAAAAGAAAGACAATCATCAATTAAAATTCCCAAATATTTGTATTGCTGTACCAATCTAATGCGATCTCTTTGAGCTGAGATAAAGGTGGCAGGTGCTGAGTATTATACTTGGTTTTAAAGAACAGCATGAACTTGGTCTTTTCAGGGTCTAAAACAAGTTTTAGATTATAAAAGGTATTTTGAATTTCATTAAAAGCAATTTTGAGCTGAGAAATGACAAACTCTGACGAAGGTGCTGAAGTATATAGAACAGTTTCATTCGCATAAAAAATATAGATTAATGTTCTTGATGTTTCGATTTAAATCATTGACATAAAAAATAAAAAGTGGCCCCAGGATAGAGCCCTGAGGTACACCCGTAGTCAAATTTAAAAAATTGAATTTGTGTGACAGTGTGCCTTGCCAATCAAATAATTTTCAAAGCAAGTGACTTTATGATGTGACCTATGTGATACCAATGCTATGAAGTTTTTGTTTTAGCTCATAGTGATCCACCGTGTCAAAGGTTTTGGAGTGGTCAATGAAAAGAGCAGCACATTGGTGTCTGTTGTCCAGGGATTCAATTATATCGTTTAAAAGGCTGCTTCCTAAAGCCAGATTGCAAAGGAAATAAAATATTTATTATGGAAAGGAATTCTTTTAGCTGTTTATTAATTAAAGACTCTAAGACTTTAGCCAAGACAGATTGCTTATAGGACGATAATTATTCAAATTTGTAGGGTCCCCCGCTTTAAACAAGGGTAAAATGTGAGCTGATTTCCATATCTGTGGGATGAAATTTGTGGACAAAAGATGTGTCTGTGGAGGAGCAATAAGATCAGCTGCCAATTTTAAAAAGTAAGCTTCTAGATCACCAGGACCAGTTGATTTTGTCGGAAAAGCATCTCTGCCTTATCAGTGATGGTTTGAGAATTCTTCCTGGTTCTCTGGTGAATCTCTTCTCATCAACTGACCCGGAGAAAGGAGAGGCTGCGGCCTACCTCGACACTATATAGGCAATCAGTAGTCAACACATGTTTTCTTGATGTGTAACCCAACTTTCATTTTTTAAGGACATGAAATGTGCAAGTTATAAATTCAGGAAGAGGTGACAGCATTGCCACCTACTGACTAACAGACAGAAGCCTTTGCAACCTTCACGATTATGAATCTGTATGATATTGTAGCTATTAAGCAAACTGTATTATTTAACCTTATGCCACTTATTAGTAGTGTTAAAATGTGCGTTAAAGTTAATGACAAGTCTCAGATAACTGGTTGAATGATCTGCCCAAATAGTTGTTGGTTGTATAATTTTTCTCTGAATGTTTATAACAACTATGCTATTTTTATGTCTCAAATCATGACTGTATGGCCAAAGTGATGTTTGCGTATGTCATATTTTGCACGTAAAACTTAAATTAAATTCACTGGTCAGAACACATGACGAGCCATGCTAAAAGTTTCGAACAAATGAATAGAGTTTTCGGAGCAAAAGCATCCTATACACCCAAAACTCCTTCTCCTTTGGCAAATGGATACAGCCAGTTCCACCAACATAGCAGCATAGGCTTTACCTTTTATTTTCTCAATACGTATGGCTTAAGTTCTATTTTCCTCGCCTAAAGTCCATTCACAAATTAACCTTTTTCCAAGCATGTTTTTAATGCCTCATTATTAAACTGAAGAGTTGTTTCTTTTGACTTACATTTTTGTAATGTTAACACTAAGCCTTGCGATTGTTACAGTACATTGTTTGCCTTTTAAGTTTCTGAAGCCTAGCTGAAGAAGTTAATGTAGCCAGAGACATTTTATTCAAGAAGCCACGACATCACAGACCCTACAGAAGCCACCCCAAGCTGCTGGAAGCCAGCAAACTTTGAAAGCAAAGCCCATCTGAAAGAATCCTGGACAATGTCTGTGTTCTAACGCGATTAAAAAATATTTAAAAAATTAACTAATTAATCGCAGAATTTGCTGTGATTAATTGCGATTAATTGTTTTATTCCTTCTTAATATTGATGCTTGTAATAATGGATATTAAAATGTAAAATCACGGAATTAATGTAGAATCAACACCACGGAAGTATATTTAAATTCAAATATTATTGTTTAATAGAATCTTTTAAACTTTGAACACAGATTCTCTCCTGTGAACGACAAATTTTCAGTAAAAACATCAAGGGAATCGACTGTCAGCTTGAAAGGCAGATATGTTAAAGTGCCAGCTAAATTTCAAAACCATCAAGGCCATTCAAATTAGATATCAGTTTAGATATAGCTCATTTCTTATTTACACCAATATAGATGAAAATTAACATTTATTAACAACAATAAATGGGTTCCATGTTCAAGTGCCAGTTGAATTTCAACAAGGTCCACAATAGTCCATACAAATATGAAAAAAGAACAAGGGGAGATTCTGACATGGAAGACACACAGAGAGAGTTCAAAAGTTCAAAACCCCTTTTCCCTCGCCAAACTTTAGCCTAAATTTGGTGCGTTCTGGAGCGCCCTTGTCGAAAAGATAGCATGATTACTCTAGCTTCAAAACTGAGCGTGCTACAGTGTCTTAAACACAGTAATGCATTAATCGCGTTAATTTTTTTAACATTTAACATTCGAAATTAATCGAAAAAGTTAACGCATTAATTTAGACAGCCCTAGTTCTAACACAACGAAAAGGTTAGAACTGAAGAAATTTGGAATCCTGCATCTACCAGAGAACTGTGCCAGGAGTGACTTGGCTCAGACCTTTTCCGTCAGTAATTAAACATTTAGCTATAAATAAATGTCCCCATTATTCAGTAAGAAGTTGTCTGTGTGAAGACAAGGTCAATCTTTCGAAAAGGATTCAATCCTTCTCAGAAACTGATTAACTTAATGATCAGATTTTTAATCAAATTGGTTTTGTTCTTCCCAGTTTTCCGGGTTGCATGTACAGTGATCGGTAAGGCCAAACACACTGCAACTTAAGACAACACATGGAAATCAACAAAACACAAGCAAATTAGGAAACCATCTTCATTAATTTGACAAGAGGAGACACGCTGCAAATACACAAAACATTTCCACTGAGAAACGTGCTTCAGCTTCAGAAACAATTCCAACTCAAACACACATACAAAAATCCAGAACAAATGCAACAATGGAAATGTGCAGCAGAAAGCCAAAAAAAATACATTAAAAGCAATGAAAATACAGAAACGATGCAAAATCAAAAACAAACCAAACCACCAAAAACAAATGTAACAGAAAAACGCTGCAGTCTACACAACAGAATTTCTCCAGGCCTCTAGGGGGAGATCATGCGCCGTGTGTGGAAAGCAGCTTCACTCTTTCTCTCTAGATCTTATAGCTTGTAAACATGTAAAGAGTTTGTTTGTGCTTCTCTTTCCCATTTTTCCCTCTGGATTAAGATGTTAAAAGCTGTAAATATGTAAAGCTCCTTTTGTAGATTTTGTATTTTTATTTTTTTACTTCAAATACAGTGTCCCTGTAGTGAGTTTGTGATTATTTGGCCAAAGATTTCTCTATCTACATTTTAATTCAGTTCAATTTTATTTATATAGTGCCAATTCATAACAGAAGTTAATTCATTGTACTTTTCCTACTAAGCAGGTTTAGACCCAAAAAATCCCACCAGCACTTGGTGACAGTGGCAAGAAAAAACATCCTTTTAAGAGGCAGAAACCTTAGGCAGAACCAGACTCAGGGGTGGGCGGCCATCTGCCGCTGATGGTTGGGTTGAGGGGGGGCACAAAAATACTAACAGTAAAAAGACTAATGATAATAATAATAATTGTAGCAGCAGTTGTGGAGCAGAGGGATGTCAGGTGGCCCGCAACTCTGTCTCATATATCTTAAATTAAGGTGATCTCTCCCTCACTGCACGAAGCTACATGTTAATGAAGGCGTGATTCCATTGTTGTATTTGTTTTGGTGTTTTTGAATTGGCAGCGTTTCTGAAGCTGCAGCCCGCTTCTCCAATGGAAAGGTTTTGTGTATTTTCAGCTTGTTTGTGTATTTTGTTGCGTTGTGTGTATTTACAATGCATTTGCTGGTTTCCTAAATTCTGCATGTGTTGTCAAATCAATGAAGATGTTTTCTTAATTTGCTTAAGTTGCAATGTGTTTGCTGTGGTCGGCTACCGTAGACATGTGCGCCGGAAGTAGGAGGGCCAAGGAGCCATATCCCCCACTTTACACCCCTGTCCCACATTCTTTATAAGTCGCAAATCACTGTATCCCCCTCATATATACTTATCATGCAACACTTATAGTAAAAAGACATGTCAGTAATTCCCATCCACTCTAAGACATTGGGTAAAATAAAGCAGGCAAACATAAATTGGGAAGAATATCTACATTTGAATCCAATCAAGAGTCAATACATAGTGAATCTTGGCCTACCTCGCTGTCTGCTGTTGTCATTATGCCAACTCTGGCAACACAAAGTTTTGGAAGGGAGCAAAACATGCCAATATCTGTTGATGGCTGCAAGATTTACCACAAAAATCTTCTTCTTCTCCCATCACCCGAGGAAGCAAAGACTTAGTGGATTAACTTTATTTTTTATGGAAATGTCCCAACAACAACTGTAAAACTCTTACATGTGTGTGCTAACCATTTTTCTTCTGATTTTATTCTCAAGGAGGTCCAGTAATATTCATTTACAAACCAGGATTGACTGATGGATGGATCGATAACGTTACCAACTTTAAACTTGAAAGCTCTAAGTTTTGCCAGTTTTATGTTCCTTTACTGTTTATTGTGTCTGTTGAACTTAGTGATGCACGGAGCTGGTGGGTCAGGCCATAAAACTCAACACTGATTAATAGTAGATGGGTTGGGTGGGTGAAATAGGGTGAAGCAAATCTCCTCTTATTAAGAAAATAACATTTACACATGAGATACAGCAATTGGTTATTAAAATCTCACGCTGACAGGATCGGTCAGGATAATGTTAATTAATGTTCTGTGTTCTTCCATTAATACAACACACAATAAAAGAAATCACCTGGAAAGCTTGCGCTCATCAACATAATTTAAAAGGCAATATAGCCTATAGGGTTGCGGGTGCGGGTTTTCAAATCAAAGAAAATAATTTTTTCAGGTGGGTGGATGTTTTAAGCGTAGGCTGGATTCAGATGATATCAGAGCCGATCCACTGACCACTAGTAGGCTACAC
Organism: Coreoperca whiteheadi; assembly: GCA_011952105.1. Taxonomy (NCBI): domain Eukaryota; kingdom Metazoa; phylum Chordata; class Actinopteri; order Centrarchiformes; family Sinipercidae; genus Coreoperca; species Coreoperca whiteheadi. The sequence goes on along the minus strand of CM022477.1, from coordinate 25,454,206 downwards.
ACATTGTAGCAATTTTTGATTATTTAGGCTAATATTGGGGACAGCGAAGAACAATTTTATGAACGTAAACCTCATTTAAAAACAATAACCAGAGTTGAAAGTTGGGTGTGAGAAACGTCTCAGGTTACGTATGTAGCCTTGGTTCCCTGATAAGGAACGAGACGCTTCGTCAGCCGACGCTATGGGAACACCCTCAGCGTGACCGCATCTGAATCTCTGTGCAACTTAGTCAAATCTTGATTGGCTTAACGTCAACACGTGACGTACGCTGGCGGAAACGGAGGTTACAAAGGGAGCCGGCTTCACTGTTGTTATCAGCCTTCTGATCGACAGAAGATCCGTCTTTTCCCTTCAGGTTTTCGCCGAGTAGGCTGCCATGAAGCCCTCGACCACTGGGGAGGGGCACGCTGCGCCACACTTGCTTTCTGAGCCAGCATGCAGGAGCTGTGAGATGTGGATGGCCCGAGACCTCTGGTTACGGGTGAAACCGCTGAAACGCCGCTGCCTTTTCCCGCGCCTCTCTGAAGCCTCTCGACTACCAAGCCTAAAGCTTCCCCGAAGAGACCGGCAGGCTAAAGCGGGTCATCCATAAGGAAAGTATTGTCCCTATCTCTGATGTCCGACAAAGTCAACCACAGGTGGCGGTCTGTCTCCACCAACAGGGCAATGGAACGACCAATAGCTCGGGCCGCATCCTTTGTGGCCCTGAGCAACAAATCCATTGCATGGCGAAGCTCCTTCACATCCTCGGATGTGAGGGCCCCCCCGTTGTCGAGGTCATCAAGCAGGTCGGCTTGGTATGCCTGCAAGACCGCCATGGTGTGCAGACATGCTCCGGCCTGACCCGCTGGCCTTGCCCACTAAAGTGGACGTAGTGCGGCATGGCTTACTAGGCAACGTCTGGGATTTAAGGGAGGACGCGGCCTCTGGGCACAAATAAATACGCTGCCAACGTCTCCTCTATACCTGGCATGTCGCATAGTCATTCTCCTTGCGCTCACTGATGGAAGCACCCTGGTGTCTCAGACACCCTAGTCCCCTAGATCCATCTGCAATCCCCACAAATGCAGACGCCGGATTGCCTCAGAAGCCGTGGGCCCATTACCTCGTGGAGGGCAGAGGTGGCCACTCTCCTTGAAGAGTGCCAGCCAAGAGCGGAGCTTCCCCACCAGGAGACGCTCACAATGCACACAGCTAGCCCCCTCGGGGGCTGCTAGCGCATGCTCTCTTCCCAAACAGCTAACACACATGTCATGTGTGTCGCCATCGGGAATATAGCATGAGCAGGGATACACTGCCGAAAACGCTTCACACTCATTCTGAAATAAATCCAGTGCCCTTGCCAGGTGGTGCCCCAACAAGTGTATTAAAGTGTTATTATTTGAGTAAAGTAGTTGGTTCTCCTAGAACCATTTTTAAGTTAATACATTAACAGAATTTTTTAACTTTAACTGACCTGATGTTTTACACTGATTGCAATTACGAAGGTCATATTACTTATCTTAAACCAGAACAGGGAAGAAAACTAACAGCCTAAAAAGTAAAGATGAATAATGATCCACAGTGATGGTTTTATAGTCATCCTGGTTATAAAATCCAATTTGTTTCCACAGCCAACCAGTCTTACTGCTATCAGTATTGCTTGCTAGTGAGACAGAGGAAGTCCTAATTTTAGAGCATGTTTGAAAGAAAGTGTATTATCCACAGCAGCTGTTTACTGGTTGGTTCTTCGCAGGATATTACCAACAGCACAGAGCCATAATGGCAACTTAATGATCTCTTCTCTGAACAAAGACCTGTGAAGTTCACAGGCTTAAAAACTACCAACTACTGGGATGGAAATGCCTCTGTCATGTTATAAGCAGCACAACATCGCCACCATGAGATAAGATAGGAGTACTGTCACTGAAGGATGACTAGTTTTATTTTTAGCAATCTTTTTACTATATATTTTCACAAGATATATAAAAACCATGTACCTTCCATCCTTCCATTTCCTTAATTTCATGTTCCCTTACTTTTATCTCCTGTTACAGTCAGTACAGAAAAATACAATTTGAAAAAAGAAAGGAGAAAATTGTGGCCAAATGCCAACAATTTCAACATTAAAGGGCTCCATTGATTTAGTATGGCACTTCCATAAAGATGGGGGACTCACAAGAGACACATTTAAAAGAGAATGGTTAAAACTAAAGGAGTTGAGGCTTAAATATCCTTAATTTTAGTACCTCATATGGGTCAAGCCCCAAAATCCAGGACATCCTATATTTCCCGTAATGCTACTTGACATCTTCTTACACAAGAAAAATGCCATCCAAAATTGAAAGCTGAATCATGTGAGGCTTCAACTGTCAGAGTTACACAAATTAGGTGGGGATTATCCAAAGTTACTTTCTTTAAGAATAGAACTCCCTCTTGTGTGCTCCCATGCAGCGTTTCCTTGCTGAACAGCAAACTTAGACTGCTGAATCCTCACCAGTAGCTTCATGCTGGATTAATACTTGACGGTGGAGACCCAGGGTGGCCATTTCCATAACACCAAGAGGGAGGACACTTTGCAGCATCTAGTGAGGCATAGGACTCTGGTGTACTCGCTACTACAATGTACTCATAATACAATTTTGTCCATCATACCGATGGTATCATGATACAGTGATTCTGAAACAGCCTCCTCTATTCATTGCCAGACAATCTGATGTAGACCTGAGTGTAAGAGAAGAGGCAGAAAAGTGTTTGTTCACAGTATTTATTCAGGACATTGTGATGTCTGTTTCAAAAAAGTCTTGCAAAGTGCCTGAAAACACAACACTTCTGGACTTCTGGAAATAACAGAAATACATAAATAAACAAATAATGAATGCGAAAAATGCATTTATTAACTACTTTATTAACATCAACTTTACAGCGACACAGTGTGCAAAATCCATGAAAACCGTCTCTATTGCTTTTTGCTATAAACTCCTGCTCTTTTGTCTGTTCCGCATTAAACGAGGTCTGATGTTTCGGCATGTTGGCGTGATGATATGACGTAGCCTGTAGCCAGCGCGTGGAGGCTTGTTTACGTTTTTAACCAATGATATGTCAGATATTTATTTGACACCGCTTTCAGCCAATCATTTGTTTGACCGGAGATCTTACGGCATGAGACGCTGCTGCGTCCCAACAGGCCGATTCAGCGCGACTCCAAAAAGGAGGACAAATTAGTGTCCGGCTTGAGGCTGCGCCGGACGCTGGACAGGGGGCTTATTAAAATCCAGACTGTCAGGCCAAACTCCGGACGTATGGCCACCTTACCCACTCAGGGGAGGACTGGCCACAAAAATCAGGGGGACAAGAGACCTTAACTCTGTGTGCTTTTGTTTCTCCCTCCTCTTCACTAACCCACACATATTTACCAGTACATGTACACACCTACACACACACACACATCTCTAACAACCCAAATAGCGTGGTAGCATAACTACCTAACTCCACGCCATCTTGAGGACAAATAGAGCATGTCCTCTATTTTGGCTCTACCTCTTTGTTTGCATTTTGCGGGCCTGCCCACCATTTTAGATCTGTGTGTGATGACCACCGACGTGGTCTCATCAGCCATCTTCCTCGCTTCCCCCAACTCTATTGTCCCACACACACACCCACACTTCTACACACACACACACACATCTCTAACAACCCAAATGCGTGATAGCATAACTACCTAAGCTCCACGCCATCTTGAGGACAAATAGAGCATGTCCTCTATTTTGGCTCTACCTCTTTGTTTGCATTTTGCGGGCCTGCCCACCATTTTGGATCTGTGTGTGATGACCACCGATGTGGTCTCATCAGCCATCATCCTCGCTTCCCCCAACTCTATTGTCCCACACACACACCCACACACATACCCTTTACATGCTTGTTGATTGTTATATGCTTATTGTGTTGATGATAATGTTTGTTGGCTGAAGTTATTGATCATTAATCAGCGCTAAAGTTAAATTAACTCTATTGTACCTAAGACCTGTGGTTGTAAAATTACAACATCACTTTTAGCTCTCCCAAAAACACATCTGCAAATGTTTTTCTTTAAAAGACCACATTTACAGAGTCAATGGGTCCTATTGTTTAGCCTCGTAATGCTGTTGGATAGTAAATGTGTATATAGGTCTGGCCAGAAGGCTATGAACTCATACGACCTGCAAACTTTCCTGGAAGCGCATCTCCTTGTTTCATTGGGCTGGATGTATCAACATTAATGTGAGTAAAATCCTAGAAATATTTTTTGTGTGTTATTGCAGTGGTCTAACTGCCCTAATTAGCTAACAGCAGCTAACAGTCACAATTAGCAGCAGTTAGCAGTTATATTAATAATAATAATAATGGATTGCATTTATAATGTTAGCGTTTTATCGTAATCCCAAAGTGCTTCAGTGAAGGGGCGAAACTCACCTCAACCACTACCAATGTGGTTAGGTATGTGCTATAGCATGTTTATGAAAGTTTAGGTTTTCTTTGTTAATGTCAAGTTGTCATGGCCAAGACAATTTTGTCTTGATTAATTTCAAGTTGTCATAACAAAGACATCTAAAACAATGTCAACTTTGCATTAAAAGTGACCGAATGAAACTTAATGACAACAGTTATAAACCGTCAAAGACTCCTTCATGTTCATGGCAGGTGTCATGTCATGGTGATGACAGTGTCATGTCAGTCTCATGAAGCTGCCTTCCAAAAAGGTGGTACATAGTATTTAGCAGCAGGGCAGGTGTCGTACTGGCCAGAATATGTATAAAACTTGGCAGAGTAGCTTAAGTCAAAATGTATAGATCTGATTCTTTTGGATCTAAATTCTTTCAGTTGAGTAGATGTTAAATACTCAAAATCTCAACGCTTTTTCAGTCATGGAATCTGTAATATTGTTGGTTTCAACTGTCTGTTCGTGATGCCTTTTTGTCATTCAGACATAGGTGTCTGTTATGAAAATGTTCATCTTGGCTTTTCTGTATCTAGATATGACAGGACAGGGAAAAATAATGAAATTATGGAAGAAGAGTGTTTTCTGTTCTTTCTAAAGCTGCACCACTGATGGATTTTAAAAATTTGTTTCCAGTTGAAGCCTTAATTAGTGACCATTGTGACTGTGAGGAATGCTCAAAATAATTCCTGAGACTGAAAGATGTTTAGTATAGACTCATTTAATTCTTATTTGCTCACATGCTGTAAGTAATGCATATTGCTGGATATTCATAATTTCATCTTTGCAGTTGGCAGGAATTAAAGTTAGAAAAATAAGGACTGCTGGTTTGATGATTATTGTGACTTTACGCGTTGTTTCTTTTAACTCGGCTCCGGTTGCACTAAAGGGGGGGTGGAGACCTCCTTAGACTGATCTGATGTGAAATCAGCTCATTCAGTGTTTCATAGTTTATTTAATAGATTTTATTACCTTGAAGCTATGAATATGATTTGATGATGACGATTAATCAGGCCAAAAGACACATACTATTAATCTCTGTGTATTTAACCTTGAGCTGCTTGCCATCACATTTACGTACAATAATGAGGTGGCCTGAGTTTTTAAAAACTTTTTATGAAAGGAAATGTTAAGAGGAGAGATGTGTCAGTACGTTATGTGTTATTTGTCATAGTCTGTAATACCTAATCAGTTATATTAACTTTGGTGTTTTCAGCCTGTGTCATGCTTTAGTTATATGCACAACATCATGTATTGCATGCTGTTTGTGGTTCATTTTAATTAGAACGTTTGTCTTTGCATGTCCATTTTTGTTTTCCATATTTTCAGTTTTGTGAATGGTGTATTTTTAGAAAAGTGAGTAATGTGTATAATCTTAAGATCTAATCAAACCAAACCATTTATCATGGTTGATGGATTCACTGGTTTTTACTCCAGTCAGTCCCTGTAGCAGTGATTCATTCATTAACAGACTCTCAACCAGACAGCAGGGACTAAAACCTGCTGATTCTTGAGTCATGTTGGCAGCTCATGGTTGACAACCCCTGCATTACAACTACTAGTTGCATAATTAAAAGATATGATTGAAAAAAATGTCTTCACTTAAGGTATACTGCATGATTTCCCCAAATCATTAGTTAAGAATGAACATGTTCTTACCTTTGTAGTGCCGATCATCTTTGGGAACAGAAAAGAGCAGGCAAAACAGAGTTAGATTTTTCAGCTCATCTTGAAGCGTGAGAATACCTAGAGTCCAACTGAATTTGTGCTAAGATTTGTACACTGCAAAAATACACTAGGACCAGTCACCTAGGACCAGTCGTCCTAGTCCTCATTTCACACTGGCTCCTTCTGCTCTTTCGCTTAACATTAGTGTAATGAAGGGCCATCTAAAAATGAGTGTAGATGTACAGGGAGGCTTCTAATGTTAAAATGCTGAGTTAGTCTGTTAAAACCATGCAAAGCCAGGCCAGCATGTGATATCACCCAATGTGATGGTAAATTAAACCAGCATTTACTACAAAGATCGACAAATGTACCAAATATAAGAAACTGGAAGGACTATATGACATCCATTGACTCTACAATATTCCACTGAACGAGGGCTGGTGGTGGTACTTCAACAAACATAGCAAAGTACCAGCAAAAGACAGGAGGGAGGAAGACTGCTAACTAACAAATGTGTAAACAATGCTGCTCCAAAATATTGTAAAAATTTACTTTTATCTTTCATTAGGAAGGAAATACATTCATCCTTTTCAGGCCTCAAGGAAACCTTTAATTCTGGTGCCTTTACACAAATATTATACATTTGTACTGTAACTCACAGTGACACACAGGTTTGGGCATGTCCCACTTCCCCATCTTATTGCACTGTGTTGAGTTTCGGCCCATGAGGATGAAGCCAGGCAGACAGCTGTAGTGCAGCACTGTCCCCTCCAACGGGGGCCCCTGGGGCCAAGAAGACACCTGGCCATTTTCCAATGATGTCCACACCCGAGGACACAACAACACTGGAACAGAAAGACAGAAGAGGCTTTATTTCATACACATTCTGGATTTCATACTGTGTGAAAGTGATCGCAGCAGTGAACTGCTGCATGACAGGTGTCTTTTTTTGTTTTGTTTTAGAGGATAAACTTAAGAGTGACCCTACCACAGGCTAAAAATAGAGACAGAATTATTAAAATATGGTAAGAACTGTGTATCACAAGGCAGGATTCATAAGAACTATTTTTTTACTGTCAACTTATACAAACATTGTCAGATATGACCAACAGAAGGAGGACCCAGCACATGCCCGGTGGTAGCAGAATGTACTCAATTATACTATTGACTTGCAATTACTTGCATTAAACTCTCAGTGAAATTAAAATGTCTTGTTAGTCAATTCTCCATAACATAACATACCATTAAACTTCAGTAAAGAGCCTGGGCTTTAATTTGCTTCAGTCACTGAACTCAAATTGACAATATTTGGGACAGGTCTTTCATTCCTTTCGCATGAAACTTACTCAGCAAAGATTGGAAATATTATCAAATTGCTTACCAGTATGAATATTACTTATGGAATAATTTGGCTATGGAATAACATATCAATTAAGAATGAATGCAGAAAAACTAGTCCATGCATTTGTTAATTTGAGGCTGGATTATTGCAATTCCTTATTATCAGGCTGCCCATAGGCATCACCTGGAGCTGCTTAGATGTCCTTCTGAATCCATCCTCTTCCCTTATGTTTTACATTCTACACTTTCCATCATAATTGTATGTACTATCGCTTCTGGATCTGTCCTCTACACGTTTTACAACCTACATTTTGTCCATCCTGTCTGTCTGTGATGGAAGAGGGATCCCTCCTCTGTTGCTCTTCCTGAGGTTTCTATAATTTTTTTTCCCTGTTAAAAATGGGCTTTTTCTAGGTAGTTTTTCCTTAGTCGAATCGAGGGTCTAAGGACAAAACATGACGTATGTTAAATAGATTGTAAAGCCCTTTGAGGCAAAATTGTGATATTGGGCTATATAAATAAAATAAAATTGAACTGAATGGAAAAGGGAGTTCAGGTAGAGGCCAACAAGGGGACAGCAAGCAGTCAACAAAGAATGAGAGTGCAAATGGACAGCATCATGAGAGCAGAAGATCCTGTAACTAAAGACAGAAAGTGACGACTGAACGACATAAAAAAAGTGTATATCAGAATCGGCTTTATTGGGCAGGTACAGCCGCAAGAAAAAGTATGTGAATCTTTTGGAATTTCATGTTTTTCTGAATAAATTTGTCTAAGTCAAATTAGTATTGACAAACACAATGTGTCTAAAAAGAATTACTAAAAAAAGAATTTTGATCTTTCAAATCTTTATTGAGCAAACTCTTTCAATATTCAAAATATTAGTGGAAAAAGTAAATGAACCCTTGCGTTGACCCCCCCTGGGCAGCAATAACCTCAACCAGACGCTTCCTGTAGCTGTGGATCAGACCTGCACATCATTGAGGAGGAATTTTAGTCCATTCTTCCTGGCAGAACTGCTTTAGCACTGTCATGTTCTTTGGACGTCTCATGTGTACGGCCCTCTTCAAGTCAATCCATAGCATCACTGTTGGGTTGAGGTCTGGGCTCTGACTTGGCCACTCCAAAAGGCAGATTTTGTTTTTCTGAAGCCATTCTGTTGTGGTTTGTCCTGTTGCATCACCCACCCTCTACAGTTTCAGCTGACGTACAGACATCCTCACATTATCCTGAAGAGTTGTCTGATATACTTGGGAATTCATCTTCTCCTCAGTGATGCTAGCGAAGCATACCCTGATTGTTCAGTGTTTTATGCATTGTAGACTCATGAACAGAGATGTTAGCAAGTTCCAATGATGCCTTCAAATCTTTTGCTGTCAGTCGGGGTTGTTACTTTACCTCATTAATGAGTCTTCATTGTGCTCTTGGTGCCATTTTGACTGGCAACAGTCCCAATGCATCTCCATTTGTAGATTGTTTGCCTAACTGTAGACTGGTGAATTTCTGTCTTTGAAATAACTTTGTAACCCTTTCCAGCTTTATGTAAAGCAGCGATTCCTGATCTGTCTTTTTGGTGAGGCATGGCTCACATAAGAGTGTTCTTCTTGTCCAGAGCAAACTCTGTTTTAGGGTTATTTTAATCAGTCAAAGTTGCTTTAGTCCATACCTCCAAATGTATCTTAAGGAGACTCCAGGTTTGCTAAAACCTGACTCTAATTAGCTTTTTTGAGGTCATTAATTCAAGGGTTCACTTACTTTTTCCACTGCCATTTTGAATGTTGAATGACTGTGTTCAATAAAGGCATGAAAGATCAGAATTTCTTTGTGTATTTTTCAGACACTCTTGTCAATACCCTTGACTTAGATGAAGATCAGATAACATTTTATGACAAATTTATTCAGAAAACCATGAAATTACAAAAGGTTCACATACTTTTTCTTGCCACCGTATGTGTACACATACAAGGAATTTCCGTGCGCTTTATGTACATACATAGCGGTAGACTAAAGTATGGCTAAAAGGTATTTTTGTACCAAGTACCTATTTGTAAACTGTATGACAATTTGTACAATGGTGCAGAGTGCAAATGGTGCTGAAATAAGCATGATTAATGTAACAGGTAGCTTTATGTACAGGAGGAAGTAGGATATGACAGTATGTACAACGTCCGTAGGTTTAAAAGTGTGTTACATAAACCATGAGCTAAATGTACAGGTACAGTGAACGTTAGTGTCACAGGGTTATTGTGCAGGGATAGTTCCTGACGCTATATGACTGGTGTTAACTGTTCATTAGAGTGATGGCCTGTGGTAAGAAACTGTTTTGATGTCTGGATGTTTTGGCAGTGCTCTGTAGCGCCTACCAGAGGGGAGAAGTTCAACATGGTTGTGTGCAGCGTGTTACAGATCTGCAGTGATGTTTCCTGCCCATTTCCTAACTCTGGACATGTATAAGTCATAAATGGAGGACAGGTCGGCGCCAATGATCTTTTCTGCAGTCCTGACTGTCCGTTGTATTCTGTTCCTGTCCTGTTAGGTCGATCCAAACCAGAAAGTGAAGTGAAGAAAGTGCAGACTGGATTATTGCAGAGTAGAACTGGATCAGCAGCTCCTGAGGCAGGTTGAACGTCCTGAGCTGGCACGGGAAGCCCTGATACACAGCAGGGCAAATGAATAATTCAGTTCAATTACAGTGGACCGAGGAAGCGGAAGAAGTGTTTCAAGTGCTAAAATTAGAAATGCGCTTAGCCCCAGCACACATTAATCCAGATTACACCAAACCATTTCACCTATATGTTGCAGAACGATCAGGACATGCCAGTGCAGTGTTAATGCAAGATACCCCAACAAGTAAGCAGCCACTGGCCTACTATAGCACCAAATTAGACAACATTTTGAGCCTGCCACCCTGTTATCAGAGACTGGCTGCAACAGTCTTTGCATTCCTAAAGGCCTCTTCATTGACTATGGGACACACAGTAATTCTATACACGTCCCACCAATTGCATGACTGCACCACTCATGAGCCTTCAGTTCATTCTAACCCAAGCTAGAAAGATAGGCTATGAGGTCATACTCTCATCTCCTGAACTTAACCTCCAACATTGTAGAACAGGAACCAGGTGGTGCTACCTGTGGATGGCATACCATCATTACATTACTCACACAGTATGATCCCCAAAAAGGTTTAAGGAGGATCAGTCATGGACACTTTGTGTTGCTTCTGTCATTAGCACAGTTTGCAGTTAGGGCTGTGCATGGTCAAGACCATTGCGGAAGGGGGCAGGTCCTTAGAGTTCTTCAAGCTGTTTGGTGGTCGCCATATTTAGCAGCTAATGTTGATATAACATTACATGAATATGAAGTGTGTGCACAACATTAGAAAAGCTTTTTTGTCCGGGATTGCACAATCCCCACACTAGATGGGCTGTTTTGAGATATTATGATTGACCATGTACATATGACTCAGCGAAAAGGAAGAATGAGATATAGTCAGGGGGTAGTTGACAGATTTAGTAGATGGGTTGAGTCAATGCCAGTAGCATGACCAGATTATAGATCAATTGCTAAATTCTTGTGTAGGTCTTTCCACGATTCGGTTTGCCAGACACCTTGAGTTCAGATAACTGGACAGCATTTTTAACACAGGAAATGAATATAACCAAGAAAATGTTTGTGATCAAACAAAAACTTGGTTGTGTATATCATCTCCAATCACAAGGAACACTTGAACGAGCTAATGGTGTAATGTTACTGGCAAATATTAACAGTAAACTAAATTGGGTAGAAGCTTTCCCACTGGCACTGATGTCCATGGGGTCACAAACTAACAGACTAACACATCTAACACCACATGAAATGTGCACAGGGAGACCAAAGCCAGCGCCATATCTTCGAGGTCCATATGTAGGACCTCCGCTTGAACAATTAGAAAGAGACCTAACAAGTTATGTACAGCATTTAACTCAAATACATAAATTTATATTCCCGCAGGTAAAAGGTGCCACAGAGGAGAGGGGCGCTGCCATTCCAGAGGGTGCATCCAGGAGAGTGGGTATACGTCAAAGTATTCACGGGAAAGTGGGACCACAAGTCCAGCAGAGGGTCAAGGGGCTAGTGAGGCACTTTCAGGGGCGGGGGCCTTCAGGGTTATCAGGGCAGGAACCTTAGGAGGAGGAGATTATGGAAAATAGGATTAGTGATTATAATCTTATCAGTATAGAGTAAGTAAATGCAGAATTTAGCAAAGTCAGAACCAGTCACAGAACAAGAACAATTGAGTGACTGTGCCTTGGCAATAGGGGTTGTGGCAGCACAGCAAGACAAACTGCTGCTAAATTAGTCAAGCTTACTTATGTCAGATCAGCCACATACAGTATAACCAAACCTTGACCGTAGGCCCGCTAGACAATCTAGATGAGTGGTGCAGCATTAGTGAGTACAACAATAACTTGTTCAAAACACCAATGTAGTGATGTTAAATCTAAAAGTCTATGACTATGCAGGAAGCCACTACATAAGTAAAGCCACACCAAAGATGGTGCACACATAGAAGTCCGCTAGAAGGACTTCATGAGACAATTGACAAATTGAGAATGACAAGTTGGGAAAACAATCTGTTCTATCAATGATTGTGCTATTCAGCCCAGCAAGTAAGCTTATAGTCTTGTGTAACATTCTATAACTCTGTAAGGATTCCTCAAATAATGCCCATTCCAGGTTTGGATGCAGATACTTGTGGTACTGACGGAGTTTGTTTTGCATATTGTGTAGTGAAGATGTCTGGAGGTTACCTGGGTGACAAGGTTATGTATAGAATAGATATTCAGATTTTCCTCACCTGGGCGGAAATCCTGCACTCAGAATTTGCAGAAAAAATGGCTCTGCCCTCTCAATTATGTGCAATAAAGCCCCTCCAACACAACACAAAATCCCAACCCTTGCAGGATAAACACAACCTCTAAAAGATGTGTTTTGGTTGTGTGACAACGATAGGCAGGAAAAAGAAGTGCTGCCAGCAGATTGGACGGGAATATGCACACCAGTAATGTGAACAGGACAAGTAACAGTATTTGGCTTGTCACCCCAATATCAGACCTCATCTACAGAAGAGAATAGACCCACCTCACAGAATAAAAGTCATGTTAAAAACAGAGGTAAAATATATCTTGACAAAAATTGGGTAGCAGATGAGAAAGTCTATACGGTAGGTGCGTTTTGACCACAGGAACTTTCCCCAGGTACTAGGAACCTTTGGAGGATCTCAGTGCGTTTCCACCGCAGGGACCAGGGTCTAAATAAAGTACATTTTTTTCCCCCCTAAAAGGTCCCTGCTCTGGGGTAGTACCTTTCAGAAGTACCGGTACTTTCTGGATGGCACTTGCTGTGCTGAACATTTCTGATTGCTTGAGGTCATTTGACCGTTTCTATCGATGCGTTGCTGGGTCACAGGCCAGCCTTCTCTGGCGCAGCGACTCAGCTACTGTGCTGTTGCCATGGTGGAAAACAAGGAATTGGGTAACCAGTCGGTTGAAGGTAGATCACATACAGCTTGTTAAATTCTATAACAGCTAACTGTTGTCGTGCTTTTGCTACCTTAGCCAAGGGCTAACGTTAGCTACATGCTAACACCACCCGCTAATGTTAATGGTGTAGAATCGTGATGTTCCTTAAGACAAGGGCTGCTTACATCGATATCTTGTTAATGTCGTCGCAGCAAGTTAATTTTTTACCCCACTGTGTTTTTCACATGAAACGGGTGGGTTTACTGAACTGCTGTGTAGGTGCAATCAATTAGATTTGGCTATCAAGATTATGAAAGATAATCATAAACAATGAGAATAATTAATAAAGACTTCAGGGTACCACCTTTCAAATGAAAGGAAATGATAGCCAATTAATTGATTGAGTCTTAAAAAAATGCTAAAATATCAATTTGGGAACTCAGATTCTTCTTCTTTTCCTTACGGCTGCTCCCTTTCAGGGGTCGTCACAGCGAATCATGCGCCTCCATCTGACCCTGTCCTCTGCATCCTCTTCACTCACACCAATTAACTTCATGTCCTCTCTCAGTACATCCATAAATCTCCTCTTTGGTCTTCCTAAAGACGTCCTGCCTGGCAGCTCCAACCTCAGCATCCTTCTACCAATATATTCACAGTCTCTCCTCTGAACATGTCCAAACCACCTCAATCTGGCCTCTCTGGCTTTATCTCCGAAACATCTAACATGAGCTGTCCCTCTGATGTACTCGTTCCTGATCCTGTCCATCCTCGTCACTCCCAAAGAGAACCTCAACATCTTAAGCTCTGCCACCTCCAGCTCTGCCTCTTGTCTTTTCTTTAGTGCCACTGTCTCTAAGCTGTACAACATCGCTGGTCTCACCACCGTCTTGAACACCTTTCCTTTCATTCTTGCCGATACTCTTTTATCACACAACACACCTGACAGTTTTCTCCACCCGTTCCAACCTGCTTGCACTCCCCTCTTCACCTCTTTTCCACAGACTCCATTGCTCTGAACCGTTGACCCTAAGTACTTAAAGTCCTGCACCTTCTTCACCTCTGCTCCCTGTAACCTCACCGTTCCACCTGGGTCCCTCTCATTGACACACATTTATTCTGTCTTACTGCGGCTAAGCTTCATTCCTCTGTTTTCCAGAGCAGACCTCGATCTCTCTAGATTCTCCTCCACATGTTCCCTGCTCTCACTACAAATCACAATGTCATCCGCAAACATCATAGTCCATAGAGATTCCTGTCTAACCTCATCTGTCAGCCTGTCCATCACCAGAGCAAACAAGAAGGGGCTCAGAGCCGATCCTTGATGCAGACCCACCTCCACCTTGAACTCCTCTGTCGCACCTACAGCACACCTCACCATGGTCTTACAGCTCTCATACATGTCCTGCACCACTCTAACATACTTCTCTGCCACTCCAGATTTCCTCATACAATACCACAGCTCCTCTCTCGGCACCCTGTCATACGCTTTCTCTAAATCTACAAAGACACAATGCAACTCCTTATGACCTTCTCTGTAAGTTGGGAATGGCTCAGATTAATAATTAAATTAATAAATATAACCAAAACTACCATTAATAGCTAGTAGGTGAAGGATTTGGAATTCAACATAGAAGAGGTTGGCAAATGATTCGCTCTTGTGCAACATTAAAGACACCAGTATAATTATACACAAGCATTTGTTTAAAAAGATAAATAAGGCAAATGACAAACTATGAAGACTAACTCTAAATACAATAAACTACAGAACAAAGGGTGTGATGGCTGCTTGGATTTAAAATGGTGTCAAACAAAAGAAAGCTAATTCAAATTCACATTCAAAATGGCTGCGAAGCCATGTGGGTTAGAGAGTGTGGCTCTACTAAAGGGGCCAAACTAGAGGTGTATGTGTGTGTGATCTGTGAGCTAACAGTGCCAAATTAAAAGGAGTTAGTTAGCATGCAAAGACTCTGTGTGGAATATAGCATAAACTAAAATTGACTTAGCGGTGGCTACCAGATTAACCTAACAAATTAAAAATACATCACACCAATAAAACTCAGAAAACTGATCAAAAAAATATTGTCTGTTTCTTCAATCTTTACACAAATGTAAAAATGATGCTGTGACTGTTTTTGTCATCACAGTGTGGTTGCCAGGATTGGTACCATCGTGCACAGTACAGTGTACAGAGGCCAAACCCAAAACCTGTGCTCACTAATATTATCTGGCATCCTGCACTACAGCTGGTGTCACTGTACAGAAGTGCTGGGTGGATGGATACACTGATGTTTGTCAAGATATAGTTCCAGTACGTAAATTCTCCTAAAACGTCAGATTGTCATTTAACATTTGGACAGAGCCAGGCTAGCTGTTTCCCTATGCTTCCAGTCTTTGTGCTAATCTAGGCTAACCATGTCCCCTGACCCCACTTCTAACCATATCCACGTTGCCTCAGAAGCCATAGCCTTTCTTCAGCAGTTCAATGAGGACACATATCAGGGCACACTAGACAATAAAATGTACTGCTGCATTGTTGCCACATGTGCAGCCCTACCATGTTCCTAATGTGGTGCCCCACACTAAGCCACATCAACTTTCCACTGTCTGCAAAGAAAACAGAGGCCCCTCCAAACCCTTCAAGTTTCTTGGAATCACTCTTAACACAAATCAGTTTCACGCTTCACTGCCGATAGAAAAGCTCAACCAAATCAGTCATCTGATCTTCATTTCCTCCTCACTGCATGCTGCACCAAACGCCAGCTTCCCTCCGTCCTAGGCCCCCTAAACTTCGCCTCACGCATTATTCCCCCACAGGCAAGCCTTATCTCTCACTTTTTAACAATTGCTTCTTCTGTTCCATCTCCCTGGACAGTCCAAGCTGTGCCAAACTCCATCTTTGGCTCAACCGTACCTGCCAACCGGCACGGGATCAGCTTTTTGTATGATGAACTGACGCACCGACACGACATCCATCTGTACAACTATGCCATTCATTCATTCAATGGTTAGATCCACCAGGAGGAGATTCTGTGTGTCTGTATGCGGGGTTAAACTATGGAAAAGTCTGGGGGTCGAATACAAACAATGTCAAAGCATAAGAAGGTCCTGTCACAGTATAAGGAGGGCGGGGCATAATTGTCTGGTGATTTATACATAGGCTGTGTTATCTTACCTTGAAAGTATTTTGATTACCTTAGTTGGTGGTAATATATGGTGTGTATTTAAGTTTTGGAATTTATGTTTGTGTTTTTTAACGTGTATATATACATATGTAATTGAAAGTTATGGTGACGTTAACAATTTAAGAAGCAGCTACTTTTGTTTTTCTTTTTAATTGTAATAGACCGGTGAATAAATAAGGCTTCTTCCCAGTCTGTCAAATCAAATGCGTCTTATTTACTTTGATATATGTCACTATTGCTCGAAATAAAAAATAAAAAAATAATTCTGCCGGCTTTAGGGATTTCTATAATGGAACATAGTTCGCAGCAGAATGGCCTCAGGAGCTCGCAAGTGAATGCCAAATTTTATCTGCCTCTCTATTCAAAAATCTACCCCATAAAAGCCGGAGCCATTCTGTGGTGCCACAAATGGTCCCACAAGTCCATCCTCATTCCGACAACCTTGCAACATGTCTCTCTGATTGTCGACTCCCAGAAGTCCATCATCAACAGTATAGCACCTCAACCATCTAGTCTTACTGGTCAGCTCGGAAGAGTTTCTGCCACTTCCACAACCAGTCCAACATAACCTTCCCATCGTTCCATCTTGTCACCTTAACCATTTTTGTTACCTATGCCCATTCCCCAATGGCTATCAAATGCATACCATCAAATTTTACCCATTAGTTTGGGTTCGGGAGGCAGACACCATCTCCATATTTAAGAGTAGGCTAAAGACCTTCCTCTTTGATAAAGCTTACAGTTTAGGCTGGCTCAGGTGAACCTGAACCATCCCTTAGTTATGCTGCTATAGGCCTAGACTGCCGGGGGACTTCCCATGATGCACCTCTCTCTTCACCTCTGTCCTCCTCTCCATCCGTATACATTCTCATCCCATAAATGCATGTTACTAACTTGACTTCTTCCCTCTCCCGGAGTTTTGTGCTTTGTCGTCCGTCTCTTCTTTCTTACTGTCACTTTCAGCAGGTATCTCAGTGTCCGGAGATGTATCTGGATCTGTGACTATGGCGACCTGCTGGGGCAGTGCTGCTGTGTCCACAGTGGAGGGGGCGAGTGGCTCGGGTCCTGCTCGTGGGGCTCCACCTGGAGCTGCTCGGTTGTCCATCTGGACCCATCATCTTCCCTTATGTTTTCCACACTACACTTTTCATCATAATTATATATACACTACAATTTTGCTGTTGTCATCATAATTGTATGTGCTATGATTTTCTGTTGTGACTCTATTCGGTACTTACGACATCTATTGCATGTCTGTCCGTCCTGGGAGAGGGATCCCTCCTCTGTTGTTCTTCCTGAGGTTTCTATCATTTTTTTGGGGGTAGTTTTTCCTTAGTCGAGGGTGGACAGAGGGTGTCGTATGTTTCACAGATTGTAAAGCCTTTTGAGGCAATATTGTGATTTGCGATATTGGGTTATATAAATAAAATTTAATTGAAAAAAATGTAATTAGCTTCTTCTCCAAACTCCTAACCAGCAACCCAGCCTGGCCTCTGACCGTCCACAAATAACTTTACTTCTCAGAGGACTTCTACATCGAAAGCCAGCCCAAACTCCTCCCTGCCTTCCTCTTACCTCAGACTTGTCATCATTCTTCTACCACAACATCCACTTCAGATACAGCATCCTTGATGTTCCTCGCACCTCTGAATTCACCGCAGGTCAGTCTGACCTGTGACCCGTGATGAGACCAACTCAATAAAAGGGGTCAGCGACCATTGTTCTCTCTCTTTTCCTCCTGCCTTCATCTACAGTACTGCTTCTCTGCACAGCAAGGACTTTCCTTCATTTGGAACCAACGTTCTTCCCTCCCTGGCTAATCTAATGGAAACACCATATAATAATAGCAACTTCCTTTACAGACTGGTAACGTGACCACTGAACCTATAACTGGGCATTACATAGCTTCACATAGCTTAACTGTGTACTTGGCTAAGCACAGGACACTTTAACTAATTTAACGCTACTTGTATTGAGTTTTATTGTTGTGATGTGCTTTTCATTGTTATTTTGGTAGCCATATGCTAAGTTGAGGTTAGTGATGTTTCACACAGAGACAGGGTCCTACATGCAACTAACTATTATTCTTTTCTAACCGTTTATCCTACACATTTCACACATACACCCCAATTTGACCCTTAACAGAGCCACACTCTTTAACATACATGGCCTTGCCGCCACTTTGAATGTCCTTTCTTTGTCTAACCATGCTACCGCTGATCAGCCCAGCTGCCATTTTGAGTTAGATTTCTTTTGTTAGATGCAATTTTGGACATTTTACACACGCACACACCCTTTGTTCTGTAGTTTAGTGCATTTAGACTTCATATTAGGGGCGGCTGTGGCTCGGTGGCAGAGCGGCCGTCCACCAATCAGAAGGTTGGCAGTTCGATCCCTGTGTCGAAGCATCCTTGAGCAAGATACTGAACCCTCAACTGCTCCCGAAGCTGCGCCTTCAGTGTCTGAGTGAGTGTGAATGATTAGTTTAATTTGTACTAATGGGCAGTTAGCTCCTGCCATCAGTGTGTGAATGTGATGTAGTGTAAAAGCGCTTTGAGTAGTCAGAAAGACTAGAAAGGCACTATACAAGTACAGTCCATTTACCATATTTGTGTGTTTTTGATTTGTTTTTCTTTTAATAAATGCTTGTGTATAATAATTCTCTAATGTTGCACAAGAGTGAATCATTTGCTAACCTATTCAACCTACTAGCTATTAATGAGAATTGGTTATTGTTATTCATTGAATTATTAATCAGAGTTCCAAACTCATAGTTTAGTGTATTTCATGAGACCCCATCATTTTATTAGCTATCATTTCTCTTCTTTAAGAAGAGTGGTGCCCCTGAGGACTTTAAATAATTAAAGTTATGATTTAGGGAGGTGCAGTTGGCTCAGTTGGTAGAGCGCCTGCCCCATGTGCCATAGTCCTCACCGCAGTGGACCTGGGTTCGACTCTGACCTGTGGCAATTTGCTACATGTCATCCCCCCTCTCTCTATCTCCTATTTCCAACATCTTCAGCTGTCTCTATCATTAAAGGCATGAAAAGCCCAAAAAAAATTTTTTTTTTAAGTTATTATGTAGGATTATCTTTGATAATTCTGACAGCTATAATTGATTGATTGCACCTACCCAATTTGGTGCCCCTTTAACCATTGTAAGTCCCAACATTACTGAAAGGCTTTCATCATGGCCACAAAGTTGGACTATGGGGACTTCAGATGATCTACCTCAAAATGAAATGAGGATATCCCTGCCTCTGAGAGTAGATGATCGAAGACTCAGTGATGGAGCATGTATGTCTGGAGCAGTGTTTCGGGTGGGAGATGAATGAATATGTGATGGATTAACGAGTGGTGAGTCAGCTGAGATTAAACTCACAGCATCTGCTGCGCTGGCTGAGATCGGTCCAAGTGCCGCTGGGCAAACACTTCCTGACCTTGGGTCCCACAATCACCCTGTTGCCCCTGCAGATGTACTCTATCTCATAGTCTACCGGGAGCACCTGCACACTGCGGATCTACATGTACACATGCACACACGCACAAAGAATCAGAATCAGTACACCAGTAGAAATAAACCACAACATAGATTGGGCTACATTGTTTGCACAGGCAGAGAATGAACTTTGAGGGTTAAGTGTAGAGTGTTAGTGGTTTCTGGATGAGGGCTGCATTTGCCTTATGCAGATGTACGTGATGTGTAGAAAAGTCGAATTACACACTCAACTTAAGTGTTTGATGTTAACATGAGTTACGGAATTTTGTGTTAGCTCTTTAACTGTAGAAAGAACTAGGCCTTATTTTTCCCTTTTTGATCATATTTTAGTAACATCTCTCCTTCTTTTCTGATCTGCTCTGGTTTTAATTTCTGTAAATGCAAACTCAACACTTCCTCCATGTTTCCAGTTGTCTTGATAAATTTAGCATAATGCACATTTCCCCACTAATTACATTAGTACAAACAACAGAGTCATGTCACACTCACCACTCGCTGCTCCAGGACTCTCTTTCTAAAATAATTATTTATATATATAAATAGTTATTTCAATTCCTAACCCTTCCAGTTTCCACATTTAAAAAAAAAGCTACTTTCATTTAAAGCAAACACTTCTGTGCAGGTGTTTCACATCAAAAGCATTCAAAAGGCTCCAAGGACATAATATCTCTCTGTACTGGCAGGCTTTTAGTGTGAAACATTTACAGGAAGGGTTGCGTTTCACTGACAGTAACTTAATAATGATGAGCACCAGAGTGGTGAGTATGACATGACTTTGTTGTTGTAGATACAGTGCAAACTGAGGCAAATTTAAGGATATACAGACCAGCCTTACTTCAACAGTCACAATTTTAAGGTTGATGACAAATGTTTTTTAATTTAAGCCACTTTTTGCTGTTTCATGCCAAAATTCTGACACAGTACAGGCCAGGGGACAGTAAAAGAAAAAGACAAATAATACAAAGAAGAAAAGGAACCTTCATGCATGCAAACTGTTTTTATTTTGATCAGAGTATCTACATGAACCTTGTATAATTTTTAATATAAAGCTTGATATTAACCTGTTTTGAATTTGAAATGCTTTGAATCGATCTCAGTGCAGCTGTAATTACATTGTGGAAGCAGCAATTCCTCACCTGCTCTTGTGTCAGACCTCTGTACCTTATTCCTCCATCTCTGGGAGGACGGATGATAGTACAACCTGAAAAGACAGACACAGTGTAAGGTGGAACAGAAAAACACCCAGCCATCCCTCTAGCTTTTCTCTGTCTCAATCTGCTGGCTGTTAATCAGCTGCAAGACAAGCACCTCGTCTGTTCAACACTGATGCTGGATCCTGACAGCCACACACGTCAGACTGAAACCAAATTTAAGAGTTTTAAAAGCATTATAAAGAATAACTCTGGTGCAATTTTATATTTTTCTCATGGCCATCAAATCCCATGAAAAGAGAAAACCAACAATAAATTGACCTCCTAATTCATGTGTGTATCCAAAGCCTGATATATATTCCTCTGTTCCATTAAGCTCCATTGTTGTCCAAAAACTATTCAAACTAAAACACATCAATGAGCCACACTGTTGACACAGGTGACATGTTCCTTCATTACCAGGGCTCCAGACTAACGTTTTACATTGGTGGCACTAAAACGAAAAAGTTAGGTGCACCAGCACACAATTTAGTGTTTGATCGAGCCTGGTGCAACTCAACACTGACTATGACCTTAATAATTAACATAATTGAATGAAAACATCTCAGGCCGAATATCAGCAACAATTGAGCAAGCTTCGAACAGGTAGATTTTATGGCAGGGCTGTCAATAGTTTAGTTTAGCTGTTGTTATAATTACATTTTGTTTCTGTTGTGAATCAGGTCTACAGAAAAACTTGGATACTGCTGCAAAGGAGAGGGAGGACCTAAAGCTGTGGATGCCATTATTAACCAGACTGCAGCTTCAACTCTGTGATGGTGCACTATGTTCAGAACATCATGAACATGGAACGCTGGGACCAGGTTCCACATACCTTGTACATTATGTGGCTGAAAATTATTAGTGGTCCAATATTTAGTGATGCTGGTTAGTGCTTGGTTTATCAGTGCACTCCAGCCATAAAAACTATGGTCTAAATGTCCCAGACTGTGCAAACATTTGCCTTGCATTGTTATTTTATACAGGAGATGCAACACACCAAAACTTGCACTGCACTAGAGTAGAGTAGAGTAAACTTTATGTTTTGAAAAACGCGTTAAATTCTCAAGCTCCGTCATGTATGAAGACTCATGTTTTTACCTGCTGTTTCAGCCCAACAGCCATTTTCAGGATAAAGCGTAACAACACATGAACAAGATGTTGTAAAAATCACAAAACATTATCCTCATGAAGATAGAATTTATTGCAGGGCTGTTGTATTGGCCTGCATCAGTTTTAGCTTGGTGTACCTAATAAACTGAACTAAGTACACTTCACACAATGCAAGAAACATTTCCTATATGTTGTCTCTACTTCTGGGTTTATTCACATATGTGTAAAACTTGTGAGCAGCATCATCTGCATTTTCTACAGGCTTCTCTCGGCAACCCTGCATTTCAAACATACTGGCAGCTGAGAGGTTTGCTATGATGGGGAGCATATGCATCGGCCATCATGGAGTCTGACAGAGGGAAACTCCAGGGTGCCACAGGCTCCACAAAATGGCCCGGGGACAAGTTCGTAAGGGCACCGCAGCATTTTTCTTGACAAAAAAAAAAATCAATAGTTCATCTTCATTTGAATTTATGTTTTAAGGCTGTGATGTCGCTCAGGCTTCCTCGTGATTTCTCGTTTGCGCGCAAACAATGTGGGAGGAGTACAGGATGCGGTCTCACACACACACACGCAGACACACATGCACGGCACATGCACACCTGCTAAATTTCAGCGCACCAGTGCAAACAATGAAAATGTTTAGTCGCACTTGACAGATTTTTGGTCACATATGGGACCCAACAAATGCACTATTTCCTCTTGTGTCAATAATGTTTGAAAAAAACTACAGTGACCAGCAGTTTTAGGAAATGAGCCTTTTTTAGAAATTAAACTATATAGTTTTGAGTCATTTTTACAGGTTTAGATCTTCAGAAGACAGGAAGGCAACTTAAGTCAGAGGTGATGAGGGA
Source organism: Coreoperca whiteheadi (assembly GCA_011952105.1). Taxonomy (NCBI): domain Eukaryota; kingdom Metazoa; phylum Chordata; class Actinopteri; order Centrarchiformes; family Sinipercidae; genus Coreoperca; species Coreoperca whiteheadi. The sequence continues at coordinate 25,431,399 of CM022477.1, read as the reverse complement.
AGCTCATGGTAGATAATGGCATATAACTTGTGACTTAATATATTAATTAACACATATATTAATAAGTAAAACCAAAATAAAAGTCTATCTATCCCTCCTCAACTACTGGCAGTAACACAGTACTACATGCAAGTACCCCAGAAAAAAAAAAAAGAGGGAAAAAACAATCTATGTACTGTACATGATTTTTTTACTATGAACTCCTGATTCAAAGGGTGGTAGTAGCTCAGGCTGTAGGGCCATGGCTTGGGAACCTCTGTCACTTTTCATGTGAACACAACAGTGCAACACAATGAATGGCTTTGAGGAGAGATTGTCGGACAGTGGGCGCCGTTATCCAGTTATGATTCAATGCACCTCGCCCGCTCTATGACAGCTGGCTTTTTTCTTTTTTTTTGACTGTGGCCATTTGGAAAAGGTTCAAACCCTTTTACCTTTAGATGTGGTAGGGTTTGATTTTGTAAATTCACTCTTAAATTGAAGTTAACTTTCAAGTATAAAGGCAGGGGTATGCTTAAAACACACTAGTTCAGATGGTGTCTAAATCCTAATTATAAATGTTATAACATCCAAATGATTCTTAGTGACAGGATGAATGTCCTGAAATGTCGTACAGATGAGTACAAAATGAGTCAAACAAAAAGCCAGAGATGGAAAAACAAATAGAAATAAAAAGAAACACAATGTTTGGCAGGTTTCCTGTTTTCTCTTTCTCTTTAGGAAAGGCTTTTCTGTTTCAGGACTCTACCACTAGATGGATTATGTTTGCAGCACATGTTAAAGGACCAGCAGCCTGGTTTCCAGCAGAAGGCTCACTTGTTATCCGTGTTAGTTTCCTCCAGTAAGACAGCATCCATATGTGGTTTGTACTTATTTGTCAATTGAGCAAGGGATTTACATGAAGAATTTGCGATTTCACAGGGATCTGAAGACGTTTCATGGGACCAGCTGGGGCCTGACTGGCACGAGTTCATGTAGTTAAAGGTTTAGGCTACAGAAGAAAAAGATTTGGAAGGTGACAAAGGGACAGAAATTCCCCTCTAAAAAAGAAGATAATAAAACAATGAAGGTTAGGTCCATGGTATAACGCCGAAACCCGCAAATTAAAACAAACTTCACAAAACTTGAAAGGAAATGGTGTTCCAACAATCTCGAGAATCTCGTTTAGGCTAGATTAATTAGTCTTGAAACATATAGGAGCAACCTTGCCAGAGCAACCTACTCACCATTAACAGAGGAAAATAAAAACATGAGCCATGTATTTCTATAGCCCTCAGTAGTAACGCCTTCATTAATAAAAAAAAAATTAATGAAATTATTAGAGAGAAAATTCTTCATGTCATGCCCTCAACTGGTATTAGTTCATCCATCCATCCATCCATCCATCCAGCCATACATACATACATACATATATACATACTGACTACTTCTCTCCTGTCGACCTTATTCAACTAAGATCGACAATTTCTTCATCTAAGCCATCAACCTGTCTCTTGGACCCCATTCCAACATGGCTGCTTAAAGATGTTTTACCATTAGTTAGCACTTCTTTACTAGATATGATCAACCTGTCTTTATTGACAGGCTATGTACCATAGTCTTTTAAAGTAGCAATAATTCAACCTCTTTTTAAACACCCCACTCTTGATCCAGGGGATTTAGCCAACTATAGACCTATATCTAACCTTGCCAATAAGTTGTGTGACTTTCTAAATAACAATAGTATATTTGAGGATTTTCAGTCAGGATTTAGAGTGCATCATAGCACAGAGACAGCACTGGTGAAGATTACAAATGACCTTTTAATTGCATCAGATAGTGGACTTGTCTCTGTACTAATTTTGTTAGATCTTAATGCTGCATTCAACACCATTGACCATCAGATGCTATTAAAGTGACTGGAACATTTTATTGGCATCAAAGGAACCGCACCTGTTTTCCTTTCGGCTGTTCCCTTTCAGGCACCTCCACAGCGAATCACGTGCCTCCTAACCCTATCTTCTGCATCCTCTTCACTCACACCAATTAACTTCATGTCCTCTCTCACTACATCCATAAATCTCCTCTTTGGTCTTCCTCTAGACCTCCTGCCTGGCAGCTCCAACCTCAGCATCCTTCTACCAATATATTCACAGTCTCTCCTCTGAACATGTCCAAACCACCTCAATCTGGCCTCTCTGGCTTTATCTCCGAAACATCTAACATGAGCTGTCCCTCTGATGTACTCATTCCTGATCCTGTCCATCCTCGTCACTCCCAAAGAGAACCTCAACATCTTAAGCTCTGCTACCTCCGGGCTCTGCCTCTTGTCTTTTCTTCAGTGCCACGGTCTCTAAGCTGTACAACGTTGTTGGTCTCATCACCGTCTTGAACACCTTTCCTTTCATTCTTGCTGATACTCTTTTATCACACAACATACCTGACACTTTTCTCCACCTGTTCCAACCTGCTTGCATTCGCCTCTTCACCTCTTTCCCACAGTCTCCATTGCTCTGAACCGTTGACCCTAAGTACTTAAAGTCCTACACCTTCTTCACCTCTGCTCCCTGTAACATCACCGTTCCACCTGGGTCCCTCTCATTGACACACATGTATTCTGTCTTACTGCGGCTAAGCTTCATTCCTCTGTTTTCCAGAGCAGACCTCCATCTTTCTAGATTTTCCTCCACCTGCTCCCTGGTCTCACTACATATCACAATGTCATCCGCAAACATCATAGTCCATGGAGATTCCTGTCTAACCTCATCTGTCTGCCTGTCCATCACCAGAGCAAACAAGAAGGGGCTCAGAGCCGATCCTTGATACAGACCCACCTCCACCTTGAACTCCTCTGTCGCACCTACAGCACACCTCACCACGGTCTTACAGCTCTCATACATGTCCTGCACCACTCTAACATACTTCTCTGCCACTCCAGACTTCCTCATACAATACCACGGCTCCTCTCTCGGCACCCTGTCATACGCTTTCTCTAAATCTACAAAGACACAATGCAACTCCTTATGACCTTCTCTGTACTTCTCCATCAGCATCCTCAAAGCAAATACTGCATCTGTTGTGCTCTTTCTAGGCATGCAACCATATTGCTGCTCACAAATGGTCACCTCTGCCCTTAGCCTACTTTCCACTACTCTCTCCCAAAACTTCATTGTATGACTCATCAGCATTATTCCTCTGTAGTTGCCACAGTTCTGCACATCTCCCTTGTTCTTAAAAATTGTCACCAGTATAATTTTCCTCCATTCCTCGGGCATCCTCTCACACTCCAAGTTTTTATTAAACAAACTAGTCAGAAACTCTACAGCCACCTCTCCTTGACACTTCCATACCTCCACAGGTATGTCATCAGGACCAACTGCCTTTCCACTCTTCATCCTCTTCAACGTCCTCCTCACTTCACTCTTGCTAATCTTTGCTACTTCCTGCTCCACACCAGTCACCTCTTCTACTCTTCGTTCCCTTTCATTTTCCTCATTCATCAACTCTTCAAAGTACTCCTTCCATCTTCCCATCACACTC
>CM022477.1:25333785-25426579 GCA_011952105.1 Coreoperca whiteheadi | reverse complement strand
ACCCTCCTACCTGTCTCCCTGATCACTAGTGGTCCAGTCATCTGGGAGCACTTCCTGACCACCCAGAGTCTGTCTCAGCTCCTCCCTGAAAACTAAATAACATTCTTCCTTTTTCAACTTCCACCACTTCGTCCTCTGTTCTGCCTTTGTCCTCTTCCTCACCACCAGAGTCATTTTACACACTAGCATCCTGTGTTGTCTGGCTACACTCTCCCCTACCACTACTTTACAGTCACTGGTCTCTTTCAGATTACAATGTCTACATAAGATGTAGTCCACCTGAGTTCTTCTACCTCCGCTCTAATATGTCACCCTATGTTCCTGTCTCTTCTGGAAGAAAGTGTTCACTACAGCCATTTCCATCCTCTTTGCAAAGTCTACCACCATCTGTCCTTCTGCGTTCCTGTCCTGAAGACCAAACCTGCCCATCACATTCTCATCACCTGTTCCCTTCACCTACATGCCCATTGAAATCTGCACCAATCACCACTCTGTCACCTCTGGGGATTCTGCATCACTTCATCTAACTCACTCCAGAATTTCTCCTTCTCTTCTAACTCACATCCTACCTGTGGGGCATAACCACTCACAACATTTAACATCACCCCTTCAATTTCCAACTTCAGACTCATCAACCTGTCTGATACTCTTTTCACCTCTTGAACATTTCTCACAAACTCCTCTTTTAGAATAACTCCTACTCCGTTTCTCTTCCTATCTGACCCATGGTGGAACAACTTGAACCCTGCTCCTAAGCTTCTAGCCTTGCTACCTTTCCACCTGGTCTCCTGGACACACAGTATGTCCACCTTCCTTCTGTGCATCATGTCAATCAACTCTCTAGCCTTCCCTGTCATAATCCCAACATTCAATATCCCTACTGTCAGTCCTACATTCTTAGCTTTCCTCTTCTCTCTCTGCCTACGAACACACCTTCCTCTTCTCCTTCTTCGTCTTCGACCAACAGTAGTCCAATTTCTGTGGACAACAGCACAACAGCACCGGTGGCGGTCGTTGTTAACCCGGGCCCCGACCGATCCGGTATGTGATTTGGCATGTGTTTTATGTCGGATACCCTTCCTGACACAACCCTCTGCATTTATCCAGATTTGGGACTGGCACAAGAAGACACTGGCTTGTGCCCCCTTGCGGTTGCATTAGAGGTTACATCAAAGGAACCGCACTAAGCTGGTTTAAATACTATCTATCAGACCAATCTCAGTTTGTACATGTTGTACAATGAATCATCCAAGCACACCAAAGTTAGTCACGGAGTTCTGCAAGGTTCTGTGCTTGGACCAGTTCTATTTACATTATATATGCTTCCTTTGGGCAATATTATTAGGAAACACTCTATAAAGTTTCATTGTTATGTGGATGATACCCAATTATATCTATCGATCAAGCCAGATGTAACATAATAAGACATACAAACCTGGAAGACCAGAAATTTCTGATTTTAAACTCAAACAAAAGTTATTGTCCTTGGCCCCAAACACCTCCAAGACACACTATAAGCTGATGTAGTTACACTAGATGGCATTCCCCTGGACTCCAGCAGATTTATCCTTCAAGTCCCACATAAAACAAACTTCAAGGACTGCCTTTTTTTCACCTACGTAACATTACAAAAATCAGGCACTTCCTGTCTCAAAATGAAAAATTTCTCAGAAAAACTCTCTTCACCTCTCTCCTCCTCGCCATCGGTATGTATTCTCATCCTATAAATGCATGTTAATAACTCGACAACTTCTCTCTCCCATAGTTTTGTGCTTTCTCATCCCTCTTTTTCTCTTACTGTCACTGTCAGCAGGTATTTCTGCCTCCGGAGATGTGGAATCTGTTGGGGGGCGGGTAGTGTGGCTGGAATCCTACTGGGATCCTGCTCAGTGGCCTTTACCTGAAGCTGCTCAATTGTCCTTCTGGATCCATCCTCTTTCCCTATGTTTAACAATCTACATTTTCATCATAATTGTATGTACTATGATTTCCAGATCCGTCCGCTACACTTGTGATTTTTACACACAACATCTATAGCATGTCTGTCCGTCCTGGCAGAGGGTTTTTTTTGGGTAGTTTGTCCTTAGTCGAATCGAATGTCTAAAGGACAGAGGGTGTCATACGTTGTACAGATTGTAAAGCCCTTTGTGGCAAGATTGTGATTTGTGATATTGGGTTATATATAAATAAAATTGAATTGAATTGAAACTCCTTGACCTTATCTTGAACTTCAGTTGCTATATGTCAAAAGCACCAGACAGTTGAAAACACACTGTCTGACTCAGCTCCTCTACACTTTCCCTAGTAATTATGAATGTGTGTTCTTTAGAAAACATGAAGCTGCCGTCAAGACACAGTAGCACACAAGTTGTTGATTCAGGTAATATACGAGTGATCTATTTGTGATAGACGTGTGACACCCCCTTCCTTACCTACTACCATTATATATAAGGTAAATAAGTAAACAAACAGAGAGCAGTTTTATGTTCTTTGCTGTGGAAACCACGATTTGTGTATGCTCTGAGCCCATCGGCAGATGCTTACGTAAACTTCCATAAAGACAGTTTTTGGTGTTTCATCTTTATTTAATACAGATTTCCACCACACTGGTTGGCGAGTGACCAGTGTCCATACTTCCCAGCCTTGAGACTTTAAAAAAAAGGGAGGTTTTCGAAACCAAAGAGTGGGGTCTTGGAGTATTCTCCCAGAACAATTTGAGAGACTTTGTTTCCTGCATTCTGGTGACTTTGAAGAATGAAAATAACAAAATAATAAGTAAACTGCAACTGCATTTTTATGTTAAATACTTTTAATTTTACTATAAATTGTCAGGAAAGAATACAGATATTTCACCCCTCTGGCGTGAACTTCCGTGAATTTCTGGCATAAACTAATATTCATTATTTTTCATTCATTTCATTCGTACTTTTTTTGCCCCTGCCCCTTCCATAAGAAACAGGAATTCTTCTTTCCAGGACGTCTGCTTGAGTGTTTCTTTCTCTTAGTAGCTTGGTCTCAATGTCTCTCTTCGCCTCTCACTCACTGAGGAGGACATGGTGCGAGCATAGGCGCAAACCCACGCTGTAAAGTGCCAGAAATATGTTGTGATAAAGAAAAGAAAAAAGAGGTCTGAAAATTTCTCATAAAATTTGGAGAAATACAGGAGAATTGTGCTCCAGGGAGGAAACTGGGAGAGGGCAATGGAAGATGGGAGTCTCCTGAGAAAATGGGAAGGGTTGGCAAGTTTGCCAGTGTCTGGTTGGAGTCTTTTGTCATGTTTCAGATGTTTCATGGATGTAGTTATGTATGAAGATGATGTCTCATAAACCAGTCTGCAAAGCTGCAAAGATTGTTTTTTTTCACAAACCAGGGAAACAAAGAGTACAACAAGGGACCTACAGTATATGAATCACTGAACAAATTTTTTGGGGGGAGGGATTTGCAGATTCTCAAATCTGTTTGCATATGACATTTTGTTGTCATATGAATGCTACACAGATCGACATGTGTGCACACCATCACATATTCACTAACACACAACAAAAGACAGACAATCACACACCAGACCAGGAGACAACAGGCTCACAGAGCATCCATTGTTCTGCTGCAGCCACACTTGTTTTGTTCAGACAACTGGAGACATTGTGTCAGTGACAAACACTGTGTGTGAGACAGCACTGTCATTACCAGCAGATGTATTATATGCAGACACGCTGAGTAAGGGTAGCACGGCAGAGAAGAGGAGAAGAAAGTACAGCTCCATCCTTCCACCTGAAAAACAAAACACAGAGTGGAGAATACATTCAAAGGAGGTAGATGTCAGGGAAAGAGAAAGGAGCATCTGCTCCAGGAAAACAGCATGAAAAACAAAAAGTAGAGATCCACTATAAAGCACTGTCATTGATCTGTCATGTATATATAAGCCCATTTGTTATTCAGTGTTTTTTTTCTGGGCATATGTAGATGATGTGATGTTGCATCCCATGTGACATTCCATCAAGGTTTGACAGCTGACCATGATCTAAACAGGAATGTTGGCTTATCAAACCTACAGTAAAACAGTGTGCGGGGAGGTATGGTTTCCTGTAGCTGCGGATGTCCTGCGGGCCTCTCGACACTGACGCAGGGTCGTTGACTGAAACCCTGTTTCTCAGCTTTTCAGAGAAGCTACTCTGATCTCCTTTGTCAGTGTGTTTCTGCGATCATTTTGCACAATCGTTAGATTCTACGATCAAGGGAATTTCATGCCAAAGCTAGAAATGTCACACAAATTCGATGTGAATTAGATGCGTTTCCATTAGCTGGGTTGAGACAAATAAACTCTCTACCTGAGCACAAGGTTTCAATGTCAGGAAAAAACACGGCTTAGCTGTCTAGACCTTACTGCTATTGGGCAGGTTCTTTTGTTTAATCTCATATGAGACCATATTTCTTGCTTTCAGAAGCAAGATGATGATAGAAAGGTTCCCATAACAGGTCTCTTGATTTATAGCTGAGAGTCTCCCCTATGGGTGCTGGTAATTAGACCAAACAGCTGATCTGTCATGTAATATTCTCTACACATTATTTAGTCAACATTTGCGTTTCCAGTGCCTATTTGTCGCAAAAACTCTTTATCAAGAAAAAGGGAAAAAACTTCAAGCCAGTGGAAAACATTTAGTGATATTGTGGAATTTTGTCGCTTCCACTAGCTTTTCTAATCAGATAATGTGGAAAAAAAATGCTTGGACAAAAACGGGCTTTGTTTCCCCATTGCCTTTTAACTTTTAAAAATCAAGCATCCTTCTACATTAATGAACCACATTCTTAAAACCACTACACAACAGTGGATTTTCAGGGAGGTTTATTTGAATCAGGCTTAATTTAGAGACGTGCCTTTATTTCTAATTCCTTTTGTTTGTATATTATATTTGTATATTTGGTCATAGTTTAGTATGAAGCCTCATTCTTTTCTGATCCGGTGATCTTGTGAACCCTATAAACACACCAAAAAATACGATAAAAAAACCAAAGAAGGTTAGGTCCATGGTATAATCCCCAAAATTAAAAGCAAACATCATGAAAACTTGAAAGGAAATGGTGTTCCAGCAATCTGGGAGAATCTCGTTTAGCCTGGCAAGATAGTCCTAAAACATAAAGCAAAGCCCGTCGTATTGCCAGAGCAGCTTACTGCTCATCATTAATAGAAGAAAATAAAAACAACCACAGTTTTGTTTTTCCAGCACTGTAGCAAGCACAGCTCCATTGAACCATCTCTATGGTGGAGTGGAAGTGGTGTGGCTCAGATACTACTTAGTGGGCATCACCTGGAGCTGCTCAGTTGTCCTTCTGGATCCATCCTGTTTTACATTCTACACATATCATCACAATACACTACCAATTCATAATTTTCATCATAATTGTATACTATTATTTCTGTATCCATCCTCTTCACCTATGTTATACAATCTATATTTTGTCAGTATAATTGTAAATACTATGATCTTCTGTTGTGAATCTATTCTCAACATCGTATCTTACAGAGCTCATAGTACCTTATTACCCCACTAGAACACTGCGCTCTCAGAATGCAGGATTATTTGTGGTTCCTAGAGTCTCCAAAAGTAGAATGGGAGCCAGAGCCTTTAGCTATCAAGCTCCTCTTCTGTGGAATCAGATCCCAGTTCGGGTTCGGGAGGCAGACACCATCTCCACATTTAAGAGTAGGCTAAAGACTTTTCTCTTTGATAAAGCTGATAGTTAGGGCTGGCTCAGGAGAGTCCTGAACCATCCCTTAGTTATGCTGCTATAGGCCTAGACTGTCGGGGGACTTCCCATGATGCACCTCTCTCTCTTCACCTCTGTCCTCCTCTCCATCCGTATGCATTCTCATCCCATAAATGCATGTTAGTAACTTGACTTCTTCCCTCTCCCGGAGGTTTGTGCTTTGTCGTCCCTCTCTTCTTTCTTACTGTCACTTTCAGCAGGTATTTCAGTGTCCGGAGATGTATCTGGATCGGTGACTATGGCGACCTGCTGGGGCGGTGCTGCTGTGTCTATGGTGCAGGGGACGAGTGGCTCAGGTCCTGCTCGTTGGGCTCCACCTGGAGCTGCTCGGTTGTCCATCTGGACCCATCATCTTCCCTTATGTTTTACATCCCACACTTTTCAACATAATTATACATATACAACAATTTTGCCATTGCCATCATAACTGTATATGTTATAATTTTGATGCTATGAATCTATTCTGTACTTACGACATCTATTGCATGTCTGTCTGTCCTGGGAGAGGGATCCCTCCTCTGTTCCTCTTCCTGAGGTTTCTATGATTTTTTTTCCCTGTTAAAAGGGTTTTTTTTGGGTAGTTTTTCCTTAATCGAATCAAGGGTCTAAGGACAGAGGGTGTCGTATGTTACAGATTGTGAAGCCCTTTGAGGCAAATGTGATTTGTGATATTGGGCTATATAAATAAAATTTAATTGAATTGAATTCTGTACACACAACATCTATTGCATGTTTATCCATACTGGGAAAGGGATCCTTCCTCTGTTGCTCTTCCTGTGGTTTCGTCCAGGGTCTAAGGACAGTTGAGGCAACTGTGCTGTGTGATATTGGGCTATATAAATAAAATGGAATTGAACTAAATTTCATTGTTGTGACAGCCCTACTTGTATGTGCAGAACGTTTTAGTTGGCACACACGTCCTCACAAAAACTGATATAATGTCACCGCGTCAGTGAGGTCATCTAGCTCTGTAGCTGTTCTAGTAAACTTGTTCTGGTTCAGATGATACGTTTTGAGACATAGGAAATACAGTTTTTGAGCGATCTGCCTCAAAGCACCAAGAGAACCATTCAACTGCCTCATTTACAGGTAATGGTACTCACAGTCTCATGCAAAAACACAATTGTGCCAACTTTTCAAACTGTGATTTCCTCACAAATTGTACATCTAAATGTTCACCCATGTCTTCTGATGGTGATGGAGACGTCATTTCACCAATATGACCTATAGCTTAAGCTTCATTGTGTCTTCTTTAAAGGGAAGTGTGGAGGTGTGGGCATGGTTAAGAAGTCAGCTGCAGAGAGGGAGAGGGTGGAGGAGTGGCTCAGATGAGTTGAGCCAGGGAGAGCTGATTAATACAGCTGGGACATATGTGTTGGACCTGCCGGGCTGACACACACACATACACACACACATGCACACCAGTACGCCAGTTATCCAGAGAGGCTGGAGCCTCAACTTTCGGTGTATGGGTTGTTGGAAGAAGAGAAGAGACCTCGAGAGCGGAATAAGCCAGGCAGCTAGAGGTGCATGTGACAAGGTGCCAAGTGACGGGGATTGAGTGTGTGTGAGCAGTCACTAAAATAAAACACATTGCCTGCAAGACGTACCTGTTGTCTGTCTGTAGCCAAGGAACCCACGGGGGCTGTCTCTCGCTCAGAGCACTTTGAGGCTACACAGATACACACAGGTGTTGTTATTGGCTGATTACACATCACAGCAGTTTGTTCCTCTGTTAAAGAAGACCAGATGGCGTGTCCCCCTCGAGCCTGAAAGCCTGTGCTGACCAGCTGGCCCCCATCTTCACACAGATCTTTACACAGATCTTCAACAGATTACTGGAGCTGTGTGAAGTCCCCGCCTGCTTCAAACGTTCCACAATAATCCCTATCCAAAAAAATCCTTCATCATAGGATTAAATGACACCAGGCCCATCGCCCTGATGTCAGTAGTCATGAACTCCTTTGAAAGACTGGTGTTGACCCACCTTAAGGACATCACAGGACCCCTGCTGGACCCCCTGCAGTTTGTCTACCAGGCAAACAGGTCAGTAGATGATGTAGTCAACATGGGACTGCACTACATCCTGTAACACCTCGACTCTCCAGGGACATACGCAAGGATCCTGTTTGTGCTTCAGCTCAGCGTTCAACACCATCATCCCGGACATCCTTCTCACCAAACTCATTCAGCTCACTGTCCCAGCCCCCACCTGTCAGTGGATTGCAAACTTCTTGACAGACCGGAGGCAGCAGGTGAGGCTGGGGAACATAACATCCAGCACCCGGACAATCAGCACGGGCGCCCCCCAGGGGTGTGTGTTCACCCCACTGCTCTTCTCTCGCTACACCAGCAGGCCAATTTTGGCTCACGGGCCAGAGTTTGACATCTATGCTCTACACCAACGACTGCACCTCAGACGACTCATCTGTCAAACTCCTGAAGTTTGCAGACGATACAACGGCCATTGGGCTCATCCAGTGACGAGTCTGCATACAGAACAGAGGTTGAACAGCTGGCCCTGTGGTGCAGCCAGAACAACCTGGAGCTGAACACGCTCAAAACTGTGGAGATGACAGTGGACTTCAAGAGGAGCCCCCCAACACTGCCCCAACATCACTATACTGAACAACACTGTGTCTACTGTAAAAACCTTAAGGTTCCTGTGATCCACCATCTCCCAGGACCTAAAGTGGCCGTCCAACATCAACACCGTCATCAGGAAGGCCCTGCAGAGGATGGGCCAGCTCAGGAAGTTCAACCCACCTCAGGAGCTGCTGATCCAGTTCTACTCTGCAATAATCCAGTCTGTTCTCTGCACTTCCATCACTGTCTAGTTTGGATCGACCACCAACCAGGACAGGAACAGACTATAACGGACAGTCAGGACTGCAGAAAAGATCATTGGTGTCGACCTGCCCTCCATTCAGGATTTATCCACGTCCAGAATTAGGAAACGTCACTGCAGATCTGTCACACCCTACACACAACCTGTTGCACCTTATCCCCTCTGGTAGACGCTACAGAGCACTGTACACCAAACCGACCAGACTCCAGAACAGTTTCTAGCCACAGGCCGTCACTCTGATGAACAGTTAACACCAGTCACCAGTGAAATTAACATCCACTGTATCTGTACATTTCTCTCAATCTACGCACGCTGCACATATTAGATATATATACGGTATATACTGTCATATCCAACTACCTCATGTACATAAAGCTACCTTACATTAATCGTTTTTATTTCAGCACCATTTGCACTAAATGTCGTTCTGTTTCCAAATGTTACTGTTGTTTTGCTTCTTTTTTTTTGCTCTTTTTTTTGTACAAAAATACCTTTTAGCCATACTTCCGCCTACTGTGGTGTATAGAGCACACAGAAAAAATGTAGTCAAATTCCTTGTATGTGTACACATACCTGGCCAATAAAGCTGATTCTGATTCTGTTCTGAATGGTGGATCAAGGTTAAGCTATTTTTGGTTTAGACTTTTCTGTCTGTATGACTCATGCTCCCTTGCCTGTCTGTCTGTCTCCTCAAAGTCCATATTGTTGGAAATCAGGTAGGGCAGGTTTGGTTTTTAGCAGAAATATCAAAGATATTTAGGAAACTAATTCAAAAAAATATTAATGATAGAATTATTAATATGAATTAATAATTACAGGGCACCACCCTGCGATCAGGGACCAATAACCAAACATGAAAAACAATCTCAAAAGGTGGCTGTCCAACTAAAAATGTTGATAATCAAAGTAGCTTTACTTTAAAAATTGACAGTGAAGGGTGAATCTGAGCACTGACTGTCGCAACCAGCTGTTTTTACAACAGATACACACAATAACCACAGGCAACTGCTCTTTAAAACATGCAGTAGTTTTTGTTTAACCTTAGCACTGATTAAAAATCAATAACTTACGCCAATAACTGCTATTTTCTATTCAAAACACAATTAGTATCAGGTGCCGGCAAACAGGCAACGGGGAAAAGGAACCAAATGCAGACAGAGGTGGCAAGATGTTGAGTGGTGATTTATTTGAAAATCACAAAATTACAGGCAGGTGACAACTAAGCAGCAGACAGAACCAATATAGTAACAAGTAGTACTGTGAACTGACACAGAAACAGGGAAACACACAGATTAAATACACTTAGGAAGGGTAGCCAACAAGACAAAGGTGAACTGAATGACACAGGTGAAAACAATCAGGGAAATCACAGACAAGAAGCAAAACTAACAGACACATGAGGGAACAGATAACCTACAAAATACAACAGGAACTGACAGAAACTAAACCCAAAATCCAGACAGGAACAGACGCATTCAAAATTAAACAGGAAATCACAGAACACAAAACCCAAAAGCAATACAATAAGAATACAACAATCAGCAAATCATACAAAGTGTGTGTACATGTACATATGTAAACATACATTTGCTGGTCTCCCTTTTTAATGACACCTGTCAGACTGTCCTGGACTTTGTTGCCCTCTACAAAGTCAAAAAATCGAATACAACACCCCAGCCCTGGCTAAATGAATCCACACAGGAATTAAAGAGAGAATGTAGGAGGAAGGAACGAAAATAGGAAAAAACTGGTTTACATGTTTTTAATGAGCTTTGGAAAGATGCTTTTTCAAGCTTTTTCAACTATTATCTATTAATTTGTACTTTGAGATTGAAACTCCTTTCAAATATAATAATGTTCCACATCTTTCATACAATCTAGGCATTATTCAACTTTTCAAATTCCATGAAAACATTTCAAAATATTCAACTTTGTTTGAAGTAAAGTTACGATGGTAGTCAATTAGAAAGGCTTTCAGATTCACTCAGCTTTAACCTCTTCCCACTAATACCATTCTAACTTTAAAATGTTCTCAATCCTTGGGACTTTCTCACATTAATTCAGCGTGTTCATATCTTTCATACTTTTTACACAATTGCAGTTCAAAATTCATGACATTTTCAGTCCTTTTCTGAGTTTACAATGAGTGTGCATCGGGAGGAATGTTCAGTGCTAGGGTGAGGGACCTGTAAAAGTGCAGAGTGCAAATGATCTGTAAAATGTTCTTAAAGTCTTTTCTTCAACTTGCTCTCATTCCCACCATTTTTACTCTTCATACATGAAAACGTAGAAACATTTGTGCCGGTCGCAGACGTGTAACTAGGGAGTCAAATGAACCCACACAGTTGGTGTAGTCTTATGTGGTGACAACAGTGCCAGCCAACTGCTGTGTAGGCCTGCATATTACCTGAGACCAGAATTTTCAGGAGGGAGGCAGAAACAGGGACATGTCTAACCTGCTTTCATCCCCACATTTTTGACACTACAGACACAAATCTCACACAGCCCTCACACAGGAGAGAGACATGCTTGAATACATGTTGGTCCCAGCAGGCACATACACACACACTGACACACACACCCAATTCCTCTTTCTGTCTCTCTCGATCTGTCTCTCTCATCTCTTTCTGTCTGTCTGTCACTCACTTTAACACTCACACTGTCTGTCTATTTCTATCTCCTCCTCAACAAACTCCATTTCCACTGCTCCTACATCCATTTAGCTACAGAAGCCATTCAAATATCAAAATGTTCAGCTCTTTTATGACATTTATGCTATGATTCAGCCCTTTGGTCCTGTAAGCCAGTTATTCCCAACCAGGGGGTACTTCTGCAGTTACCAGGTGTTAAGTGGAAAAAGCCAGCAATTCAGTTTAGTGTCAGCTTTTCATCAAACCTTAAAATATTCCACATCTTTCATTCATTATTACTTCTTACTTTAAACACTTTGCACTCGCAGTGTACATCCTCACATTCTGGAAAACCTCCTGCCACAAATAATGCTCAATTTTCTGACCTAACTGCTTCATTTTAGAGAAATACAGTTTTTAATGAACAAAATGTGAATTTATGCTGTATCTGTCAGAGGTCCACGCTGGCTCTGTGGTTAAGCCCTGGTAATGGGGAGCTTTCCCTGTTCAATAGCAAGGTTTTGGGTTCGATACTGGCGTAGGGCAGTCCTCCATTTCACATTGCTGTCATGGATGAAATTGCTTTATACTGTATGTATATCATGTAACACCATTCAATACAACTCCCACACTCTTATGTTATTGCTAACTATTGCATTTTTAAAAACAGTCATCTTTTTTGTTGTTGTTGTCTGCTAACAATATTTCTGAATAGCCCACTGGTTTAAGAGCTTGCCACTGCTGTGCCCCTTTGAGATCCAAAAGGTTGTACGTTCAAATCCTGCTATAGGCATGGGAACCAAATTCAGAGAAGTTGTTCAAATTGGGATGCTGAACAAGTCTGTAGCACTTGATACAACTTTACCAGTAGGTGGCACTAAAAGACTTGAAAAAAGAAAAAGGTTGCTGGAGCAGCAGCTGCAGTCAACAACTTCCAGCTCTCCAGAAATTGCACAGTCTAGTTATCTATCATAAAGAATTATGTCTATGAACAAACACTTTTAAGTGGCATTAGCGTATTAAATGGCCTTGTTTATTAGACTACTATTAATTTGGAAAACCCATTAACTAATTCCATTATCATATTTTATGTTAGTTTGATGCAAATATATAAACACAATAAACAGCATTCTCATATTTAGCTTTCCCCCCCCCTGACTTCTAACACCAAATCTCCACCAATGGATATAGTGGGAGAAACTGTCAGGTGAGTGAAGTAAGCTGTTGTAGGACAAACAATAGAAGAACTGCATGCAGCAAGTCAAACTACTTTTAGTTTGCTCCACTGTGTAGATTGTTATCCTGTTTTTCTGTAATAATTAAATTTGTTCCCTTTATGTGTTTTTTTTGTGTGTTGTATTCCCATATTCTGTCAGACACTGAGAAATCCTCTGCTTTCTAACTGCTGACTCCAGCTCCCTCTGAATGGCCTCGTCTCCCCAAATACTAATGAGGGCCTGGTTTGTACTTTTTTGAAGTATTGGTTGTGCTGCTCGTACAAACGCAATAAATTGATGGTTACTGTTATTGTGTTTGTATTTGTTCTTGTCATGATGTCAGATCTGCTTGACCAATCACAACAACAATGCCTATGCCTTATGTACACACAGACACAGTGGTGTGTATTCCTAAAGACATTTTCAATTAAATGAAAGCAGTTGACATGCTATCAGCCTGGTGCTTACCTCTGCAGTTCTGGGGACCCTGGGGCAGTTGCCCACCTTGCCTAGTTGGTAATCCAGGCTTGCAAGTCTATAGATAAGCCTACTTCAATAGGACCCACTTTTATATGTTTTCTTTAAGGGAGGAAATGGGGAGGTGGTAAGAAAAATAAAGTATAAAATGCAACAAATATTTGAGAGCTTGGGGGTATATTTTTAACTAATGACAGCCCCAAATGACAAGAGGCTTTGAATGTGCTCCCTGCTGAATCAATATGTCAGTATATTGGGAAGCCATCAACCTACAAAGGGTCGCATTAGTCAGCTCGCAGCACCGCACACGAAAGGGACTTATAGGTTCAACTTCATCCTGGCAATATTTCAGGAGGCATAATTGCAGCACAATTGAAGGTAGTGACGATTTATTTTGACCCAACTATGGTGGTTTGATAAAAAGCAGGGCAGGGAGGAGAATAAAGGAGAATGCTGAAGCATGTCCTTCACCTTACTCACCATCTGGTATTTAAAATCAGAAATGGTGGAAAGGCACAGAGCAGGGAGACAGCAGCAGCAGTGTGACTGATAAATATGATCAGACTCCAGAAACTGCACGTAAATGATTCCAACACTCACAATGCTTTTCTGAAGGTAGGAATCCTGGAAAACTTAATCTTCATCCATACATGTACATGTTTTATGTTCCCTACTACTCTGAACTTAAATGGAAAACGGAATGGATTCGGGGTTTGATAAATAGCCTATTGATTGCCTTTACCATTTCTCAATCAGCCATGAAACAATGAAGAATGCATTTCATTTTGTTCTCATTTGAAACAATATAAGTGGTAGTAGATTCTTGTGATGCCTGAGAGGAGCAGCACAATAACACAACATGCAGCCCTAACTCTATAACTAAATGACTACGACCAGAGTGTGCAAATGCCTTTATAGTTGCCTGTCCAGAGGGGACATGTGAAATGGCTGTCAGAGATCGAGGGTTCCTGTTGCATGAATGTTACTGTGCTCTTCTGCAGCGCAAAGTAAAACCTCCTTCAATGGTGGTTGGGAAAACAGTGTTGTTATGAAAAAAAAAATCTCATAAAGCTACGATGATTACATTTAAAAGAATTTAAAAGAATTTTGAAAGTGCTTTGTTAACTTTCTGAAAACTGTCTGTCTGGCCTTAGTTCTTACAATCTTCATTTTGTTTAAATCTAAAAGTTTTATCAGATTAAACACATATTAACCTTTGTCTAATATATTTTGTGGTAATAATACTATGCCTCACACGACAGCATCATTTGCTGGAGTTTACCGTGATAAAAGACACACCAAGTTGATGTTGGTGCAATCAGTTAGATTTGGCTATAAATATTATCAAGGGTAATCATAAATAATTCTTTAAATTAATAAAGACCTCGGGGCACCACCCTTACAGAATGAAGAGAAATGATAGCCAATTCATTGACTTAGTTTAGTGTATTTTATGAGACTACTAATTTGGAACCCAGATTAATAATTCAATTAATAACTTCTTCTTCTTCTTCTTTTCCTTTCGGCTGTTCCCTTTCAGGGGTCGCCACAGCGAATCATGCGCCTCCATCTAACCCTGTCCTCTGCATCCTCTTCACTCACACCAATTAACTTCATGTCCTCTCTCACTACATCCATAAATCTCCTCTTTGGTCTTCCTCTAGACCTCCTGCCTGGCAGCTCCAACCTCAGCATCCTTCTACCAATATATTCACAGTCTCTCCTCTGGACGTGTCCAAACCACCTCAATCTGGCCTCTCTGGCTTTATCTCCGAAACATCTAACATGAGCTGTCCCTCTGATGTACTCGTTCCTGATCCTGTCCGCCCTCGTCACTCCCAAAGAGAACCTCAACATCTTAAGCTCTGCCACCTCCAGCTCTGCCTCTTGTCTTTTCTTCAGTGCCACTGTCTCTAAGCTGTACAACATCGCTGGTCTCACCACCGTCTTGAACACCTTTCCTTTCATTCTTGCTGATGCTCTTTTATCACACAACACACCTGACACTTTTCTCCACCCGTTCCAACCTGCTTGCACTCGCCTCTTCACCTCTTTTCCACAGTCTCCATTGCTCTGAACCGTTGACCCTAAGTACTTAAAGTCCTGCATCTTCTTCACCTCTGCTCCCTGTAACCTCACTATTCCACCTGGGTCCCTCTCATTGACACACATGTATTCTGTCTTAATTCAATTAATAACTATAACTCCAAATTACCATTAATAGCTAGTAGTGAAGGATTTGGAATTCACCATAGAAGAGGTTGGCAAATGATTCATTCATGAGACATTAAAGAGACCAGCTTGATTAAACACAAGCAGCTATTGACAAAAAGAAGGCAAAAACACACAATATGAAGACTAACTTTTGACTAAAGTTTGTTTCCCCTTTAATATTGTCCAAGACAATATTTCTATTTTTCTACATAAGACTACAGTACATAGGTGCTATTGTACCCATCTGCACCAAGGGTGTAACACAAAGCGACTATCTGTGTCTGTTGTTTATATTTCATCAAAATATCTGAATTCAAATTACACGGGAGATGACAAATCATTACTTTAACTCCTCTACATTTGGATACATTCATCACGGTACTTTTATTTATAATTTTACGCATTCAAGCATATTCCATTAAGAGGCTGGTGGTCTGCTGATCCCCCGTCAGCTGCTTCTCTGTTATCCCACCACAGCCATGCCCCTGTCTATAGCTGAATAATGGCTGATGCTACAGCGGGATCTTTAGTTGAGACAAAGCATTCTTGGCCTCAGTTTTTTGTATGGCTTTAAAATAGCACTCGAAACTAATGTTAACAGAGCCAGCGGAGAATGCAGCAAAGACTGGTTGTGAGTGCTGGTCTGAGGTCAATAGATCAGACAACCGTGCTGACACTGACCTGACAGACAGCAGGAAGTGTGTGTTGTGTTAATGCTAATATGTTTAATACTTTATAAATACATTATATAATCAAACTACTACTACTCCTGCTTTCTGTCGTGATGTAAATATTTGAGCTAGCAGTGTGTGACTTTGCATTAACCATTTAACTGGTCATGGTGTTGAGGGTCTGGCTGAGTGAAGTATGGCTGAGCCTCACCCGATCTC
The DNA here is from genome assembly GCA_011952105.1 of Coreoperca whiteheadi. Taxonomy (NCBI): domain Eukaryota; kingdom Metazoa; phylum Chordata; class Actinopteri; order Centrarchiformes; family Sinipercidae; genus Coreoperca; species Coreoperca whiteheadi. The sequence goes on along the minus strand of CM022477.1, from coordinate 25,410,537 downwards.
GATTCACCCTGTTCACGATTTTAATTTTAAATGACTTTGATTTAAAAAAATAAATAAAATTTGGCCTTTATTTTGAAAGGACAGCTCTCACAAACCTCAGGGCTTCACGCGGGGGTTCAGTATCTTGCTCAAGGATACTTCGACGCATGGCTGGGGGATCCAACCGTCAACCTTCCGACTGGCAGGCAACCGTTCTGCCACCAAGCCACGGCCTACCCATATTTTACGGGGAAGCTGAAATGCTTCCATACATGCGATTTAAATGATGCGGGAGGCTTTTCAAGCTCCACCGCTAGCCATTGTTGACCTATTAACATGCCCTGTTCTGTGAACACATGACTGTTGTGTGTAGTTTCACTGAAACTCAGCATCCAGTTTAAAATAACGCAGTTACTTAAAAAGCAATTTCAGCACAAAAAAAACTTTCACTCTTCGATCGCTAAAAAATTCACGGGTCACGGATCAACTGCGATCCGTTACACCCCTAACGGATATTGATGAAAACTTATAGACTTGTGGTGATGTGCAATTTTCTATGTGCCAAAACAAATATTTTTGGTACTGCCAGTTTGTTTTTTCATGGTTCATGTATGTAATAAACATTACACTTCATGAGAAAAAAATCGTTGCAGAGAATCGTGATATCAATACTAAGCTAAAAAATCGTGATTCATATTTTTCGCAGAATCGTGCAGGCCTACCACTGATGAGGATCTCCACCACGCTCTCATCAATCAAGGAGTAATCATGGGCCAACACGAACAGGTTCTTCATGAGGTAATGGACACACTTCAAGCCCTATCAACCACCGTTCACCGAATTGGTAAACAAGCATAATTGCTCTAGAGGGCACTGCCCTGGCCTCCAGCACCTCTGTAAGGAACCTCGGAGTTATCTTTGATCAGGATCTATCCTTCAACTCCCACATGAAGCAAACCTCAAGGACTGCCTTTTTTCACCTACGTAACATTGCAAAAATCAGGCACTTCCTGTCTCGAAATGATGCAAAAATGTTAATCCATGCATTTGTCACTTCAAGGCTGGATTACTGCAATTCCATATTATCAGGCAGCCCGAAAAAGTCCCTTAAGATTCTCCAGTTGATTCAGAACGCTACTGTACTGACAGGAACTAGGAAAAGAGATCATATTTCTCCAATATTATCTTCTCTGCACTGGCTCCCTGTGAAATCCAGAATAGAATTTAAAATCCTTCTCCTCACCTACAAAGCTCTTAACGGTCAGGCACCGTCGTATCTTACAGAGCTCATAGTGCCTTATTACCCCACTAGAACACTTATGGGTTACTTGTGGTTCCTAGAGTCTCCAAAAGTAGAATGGGAGCCAGAGCCTTTAGCTATCAAGCTCCTCTCCTGTGGAATCAGATCCCAGTTCGGGTTCGGGAGGCAGACACCATCTCCACATTTAAGAGTAGGCTAAAGACTTTCCTCTTTGATAAAGCTTATAGTTAGGGCTGGCTCAGGTGAACCTGAAACTCTCCCGGAGTTTTGTGCTTTGTCGTCCGTCTCTTCTTTCTTACTGTCACTTTCAGCAGGTATTTCAGTGTCCGGAGATGTATCTGGATCGATGACTATGGCGACCTGCTGGGGCAGTGCTGCTGTGTCTATGGTGCAGGAGACGAGTGGCTTGGGTCCTGCGCGTTGGGCTCCACCTGGAGCTGCTCGGTTGTCCGTCTGGACCCATCATCTTCCCTTATGTTTTACATCCCACACTTTTCAACATAATTATATATATACAACAATTTTGCCATTTGCCATTGCCAATTATAACTGTATATGTTATAATTTTGATGCTATAAATCTATTCTGTACTTACGACATCTATTGCATGTCTGTCTGTCCTGGGAGAGGGATCCCTCCTCTGTTGCTCTTCCTGAGGTTTCTATCATTTTTTCCCCTGTTAAAAGGGTTTTTTTGGGTAGTTTTTCCTTAATCGAATCGAGGGTCTAAGGACAAAGGGTGTCGTATGTTACAGATTGTGAAGCCCTTTGAGGCAAATGTGATTTGTGATACTGTGCTATATAAATAAAATTGAAAATTGAAAGTGAAGTCAATCTGCTCACTGCTCCACCTTCCCTCTCATCTCCTCCGCCAGTGGTCCAGCCCAGTCTTGCTGCACCCAGCCCAGTCCCAGAGATAATCACACATTCCTGCCCTGGAACGTTATTCAGGTGACTTAAGCACATGTCGGGCTTTTCGTATGCAGTGTAGCCTAGTGTTTGATCAAAAGCCACTCACTTACCGGACTGAGGGATCCAAAATAGCCTACGTCATGGGGGGTTCCAGAAATGGAATGCTTTAGAGTGGGCCACAGCTACAAGGGAGAGCCAGGTTAGCGCTAGCTGTACATATGAGGGAATTTGTGCTTGAGATGAAAAAGGTGTTTGACCACCCTGTTCGTGGGGAGAGACTACTCAGTGCCTGCTCTCGCTACGTCAGGGAATACGTAGCATAGCTGAGTACTCAGTCAAATTCGGAAACCTTTGTGTCTGATTCTGGGTGGAATAATGAGGCATTACAAGGAGTTTTTGTTAAAGGGTTAACTGAACAGCTTAAAGGATGAACTAGCAGTCCGAGATGATCCTGTTAACTTAGACACATTGATTTTCCTGGCCATTAAGCTTGACGATCGTCTCTGCGAACGATGTAGGGAAAGAGTGAGTCAGCAACTACTCAAGCCTCCTTCTCAACCATCCACTGACTAGGGCTGGGACACTATGGATTTTTTCTTACCGCGGTTGAAAAGCAAGAAATTCCCGTGGTTCAGCGGTAAACCGCTTTTTTAAAAAACCCTTCCCCTGGCTCCTGTTTGACTTTCATGCACAGCCACACACGCACACACCAGCGCAGGCAATTGAACATAAAAATAATAAGGAACATGTTTATTTTACATTTGTTTTTTCAAGCTTAGAACAGGAACAATTAGAACAGAAATAGAATGATATCTGAAAAAAAGTGCTGGCAAAACGAAATATAGACTAGTCTATGGTTTACATCCCACATGTGCAGGCCAATGTTTTGTTTTTTTTGCGGTGATGACGGTGATGATCTCAGACATAGGTAGGCGTCACGTGACCGCGGTAATGTGGTAACCGTCCCAGCCCTACCACTGACTCACGAACCAGGAACAGCATTACCTAACTTCCTCCTCGGTCCACGTCAACGGTTCCTCCTTCATCCCCCATGGAAGAGCCCATGCAGCTGGAGCGAGCTCACCTTTCCACAGTAGAAAGACTCCGGAGAATACAAGCAGGAGAGTTTCTGTATTGTGGTTAGGCCAGCCATTTCCTTTTAGCTTGTCCCCAGCAACCAAAAGAGAGGACTCGCCAGTAGCAGCGGGGATTCTGATGAGCCAAACCTCTTCCTATTCAAAGACCTAACCCCACATGCAATTCAATGCTAATCTGTGCTGGAACCAGGAGTCATGTCCCCTCAGTGGTTTCGTGGACTTTGATAAAAACCTTTTGGACATTAATCTGGCTAATCAGGCCAGCATCGCGCAGAAACCCCTGGAGGCTCCCTTGGAAGCTAATGCCCTAGATGAAGACGTCCTGGCCAAAGTCACCCATCGAACCAAACCCCTACAGCTCATCCTTTCTGGTAACCATCATGAGTAAATTCAGTTTCACCTAATTTCCTCCCCTCAGTGCCTCATTGTACTTGGTTATTCCTGACCAGAGATTTTCAACCCTCAGCTAGACTGGTCCAGTGACAAGCTAACTAGCTGGAGTCCTTTTTCCCCCACTTGTCTTGCCTGCAGTCCACCTCAGCCCCAGTAGAGGTCACCAGTCCTCCTGAACCTAGTAAACCACCCAATCTCTCCAAAATCCCTTCAGAATATCATGACCTTGGTGAAGTATTCAGCAAACAGCTGGCCCTCTCCCTACCCTCTCACCAACAATATGACTGCCCCATTGAACTCCAGCACAGTGGCGCTCAGCTGCTTGCTTGTGAGTATCCCCACACCCGTCTGGCACCTCTCGTCCTGGGCAACTCCAGAAAAGGAGAGAGAGTCCAGTCCTCTCCAGGAGTTTGGTCACAGGCCCAGAGCTATGCATAGAGGCGAGCCACCTCCCACACCATCTCTGGTTCCTTCCCCACCAGAGAGACGACATTCCACACCGCTAAAACCAGTCTGCAATACCAGGGGTCAGCACGTCTAGGTCCCCGCCTTTACCTGCTGCCCGGCTTGCAATACACCCGACCCCAATACCTATCCCTGTGGGTGGTGGGCCCAGCCACCAGACTCTCACTGGCAAGCACCTCTCCCAGATCTGGCTCTATGGGGGCCAGGTTTCCCTTTTCCTGGCAATGTGCTGCAGTTCCTTCTTGGCCAATTCATACAGGGACTGTGAATCACGCTTAGTCTGGCCCCTCCCCATGGACCAATTTCGGGTGTCTTGCTCAAGGATATTTCGACATGTGGGCTGGGGGAAGCCGGACCGCCGACCTTCCGATTGGTGGAAGAGCCCTTCTTCCACAAATCCTTCATATATCTCCAGTAGCCCCCTCTCCTCTTTCTCTCTTTCACCTGCTCTCATTTGCATAACATTGTTGCAGGAGATGTCTTTCATTTTTTCAGTATCAAATTGGAAGGAAGGAAAATTACATTATCTTTCCTGTCGTATTACCAAGTTCAGATCAGGAGCACCAGGCCCTAAAACAGCAGAGTGATGGGATTTCGAAACCATACAGAAGACGAGAAGTGAATTGTAGAAAAGTCGTAGGTCACCTATTTAGTCACATTTATAAGCTGTAATGCAAATTTGTATGAGTTGGAGCATGGATTTTGGCCTGCCTTATTAAAAAGTGCATGTGTGTGGTTCAGAATGCAGTGTACAAGTCTGGTGTGGGTGGACAGTGAAAGCTGAATCTGTGTGAACACATTATCGTCTGGCTAATGCGCAGAGTCTTATTGGATTCACGTTGAGGCCGTTTCCCCTCTGTTGCCTCATGTCTAGTCACGTCCCAGAGCTGCTCCTTCCCTCCAAACTCAGACATCCCCGGTGATTTTGGCAGAATGAGAATTGGCATTTTGGTTTTTTCCTCAGAATCCAGAGATTTATCTTCAGTGAGAAAGGATGGAAGCTATTTCAACAGGCATCCAGATTAAAGCTGTGTTAAGGAAGGCAAGGTGTTGAATGGCTTTGAATATTTAAAGCTGCTGCTGCCCAGGAATCTGTATGCTTGGCATCCTTCCATGTGGCTGATTTGAGAGAACACAGAACTCCATTCACAAGTCAATTAGTTTTTGTTGGTTATATCTATGTAATATAAAAGAGGTTTTTGAGAGTTCCAAGACACCTTTATGTCTCAAATAAAAGCTGGTATTCAAATAATTTCCAAATCTCGAATCATAGCTATGGCTAACATACACAAATAAAGACCATTCACTAATAAATAGTTGGTAAATAACATTGAAGGGGAGTGAAATTACTTGTACTAATAATAGCTCACATGGTAAATTAAGTATAGTGTACATTTCTACAGCACTAACTCCATCAGTACAACAACAGAATCATGTCACACTCACCACTCTGCTGCTCTCACTTCCTCTTTTTTAAACACAAAAGCTATTGTCATTTATTAAGCTACTGTCAATGAAACTCTTAATGCAGGTGTCTCACATTTAAAACCTACCAGGAAACAAAGAGTATTGTGTGTTGAGTTGTATTGATGGTAGTTTCACTGCAATTGAATAAATTCCAAAGTAGAAGTTATTGGAAATACTTTATGGATGAAAACAGAATTTCAAGTCTACAGCACCACCTATTTCACGAAGACTTGAAAGTATATTTTGCAGTGCCACGTTCTGGTCCACCCGGGGCTAAAGACACCTTTTGTTGATTTTTCAGTTAATTTGTCCCCCATCTGTAGGTTCAGATCGTGCTTGTAGTGTATCTCTGTCTCTGTGTGTGTGTGTGTGTGTGTCTGTGTGGGCATGCACTCATACTGCCATCTTTGTGAGGACCAATTTGCTTTTTAGACCTTGAAAGTGAGAACATTTTGGTCGGCCCTCACTTTTCAACAGACCTTTAAAACAGTCTGTTTGAGGATTAAGACTTGGTTTTAGGGTTAGAATTAGGTGTAGAAGTACTGGGTTTTGTGTGTGTGTGTGTGTGCGCGCGCGCGAGAGTGGTTCATGTTCTTTTAAACTTGAATGCACACGGACCCATGGGGACTTGTTTCACTGTGGGGACAAAATTTAGGTCCCCACAGGTAAAGACTGGTTTTTGAGGGTCAAGACTTGGTTTTAGGGTAAATGTTACAATTAGGTTATGGTTAGGGTAAGGGTTAGGGTTAGGCACTTAGTTGTGATGGTTAGGTTTAGGGTAAGGGGCTAGGGGCATTATGTCAATGAGAGTCAAACAATTGTGTGTGTGCTCTTGTTTTACTATATTTGTGGGGTCCAAAAACCAGGAGCCCACTATACTTGTTGGGTCCCCCCTCCTTTGTGGGGCCAAAATGCTGGGTATGGGGCTAGGGAATGCATTATGTCAATGACGGGTCCCAACGAAGATAGTGCCACAAACCTGTGTGTGTGTGGCTGGGGGTGGTGCTCCAATCATCTTCCTCCTGCTGCAGTTACCTGTGTTCCATCCAGTAATCAGATTCTGCAGTTTATCTACCCCGGCTCTTCACCACAGTCTACACCAGATCGTTCAGTTCTCTAGTGTGGTACTAACGCAACGGCCTATTCTGTTTTTACCTGGGTTTTTTTGTGTTGGCTTTTTGCTCACGCCTGACCTTGTTATATACTGTAACTCAAGTCTACTCATTCATTCCCAGATTCCGTTTGCCTGTTTTCCTACTGCCTGTCCAGCTTGTTGCCTTCCCTGCTTGCCTGTGAAACTCTGGATCTGTAACTTACCACTTCCTACGTCATTCCTAAATAAACTTTGGTTCATTTTTTTCATCCCTCGTCTGAGTCTTCTATGGGTCCCATAGCTACTGAACCTTAACAATTATGGCCCTAGTTTGCACCTATTCCATTTTAAAATTCACCCGATTGCAATCACTTCTTCAGTGCAGTTATGTGTTGTCACTATGAACTTAAATGGAATTTAAACTGACAATGTGTAGAATATTTTCATTTAGAGAGAACTGCTCCTTTAGAGGCAGCGCTGGCCTGAGGCAGGACTTAAGACTTTAAAGCCATCACATGCTCCACAGGTCCCTGAGGCAGAGCAGGCTGGGTCGCAGAGCAGCCAGCTACATACAGAACAAGGATAAGCACCCTCAGAGAGCAAAGACATTATACGTGTCGCAGGACACAACCTTGATCCTCACTAGGTGGATGCAGCAGTTTTACTAACAACAGGAAAAAAAATGGCTCACTGTGTGCTATCTTAAGAGAGAAGCCATGCTTAAGGTTTAGACAGGGTTTACACATGTGACTCTCTTGGGGTTGGGATTTGAAGCAGTGGATGTGTTGGATGTGAAACATCCTCAAACTGCTCCAGGGCTTTACAGAGAAAGAGTGGAAGATGTGGGCTGAAGAGGGAGATACAAGAGACTCATTTGGTCATTGTGAATTACAGTATATTAGTCCAATGTCTCTGGTAACCATATGCTGGAACAAGGTAAAAATAAGCAGAAAATGTATTCACTGAAAAAGTGCTACAGAGAGCCTTCCACTACACAAAGACATAAACGGAAAATTTACAATTCACTCCAAACACTCCTGCAAGGTAATCAGCCCCATTGTAAGACTATAGAAATGAAAAGCACCAGGCTTACAAAGGTATTATTGGAGCAAAACCACTGAGCACCTGTGACAGTGGAATCTGTAGTTGTAGAAAATAGTCACACGTGTATCAGGAAATTTGAAGTCATAGAGAAAAATGCTTTAAGAGTCGCAAACTTTTTTTCTCTCCCACAAACACAACACAACAGTTACACCTTCTCAAATTCTTCATTGCAGCTGCACAAATCCTCTGCTACGAATCACAAATCTTGAAACTCGTACACTCACAGTTATGATATAGTTGCTGAAGTGAACATGGTGCAAAACACATTCACACGCCCGTATCAAAACATGTGAAGTCATGAACAAAATGTGCACATCTGCAAATCTGTATTTGAATTCATCCAATGACAGTTACACAAGAGTAGAATATTTTGTAAAACATTTTTTTTTTCCTGGATATTTTTTAGCCCAAATACAAGTCAATAAATCCAACTGCTTGAATCTGCTGCCTCGAGTCTCAAATGCTCTTTTTTTCCACTCACAAATGACAAGTTCTTCTGCTCTTACTTTGCACCACATATCTCAGTAAAATGTGGAGCAAAACTGATTTGTGTAGAGCCGGAGGATCAGGACCCTTTTGGCCAATCAAAGGAGGATGCCATTTGGATGCCTGTCCATCCATCAATTTTCCAGCCCCGTTGAGATTAAACCACTTCCGTATAGCTTGGAAAATAGTGACATGAGGCACTGAATTGGATGAATTTACAGAGAGTTGAGTAATGGGAAACATCATTCTGAAGGACTAGGAGTTAACAGTTTGAGTCAAGCATAGAGGCTAAAAACTGGCTTTTATTTACCTCAACTACAGAGAGAACCAGGCTTTAATTCAGTAACTTTGAGAGGCAGGGTTTTATTTCTTATATTAATACTCAAGTTATAGGTCTCCCTGTTTTCTGACCACTCCCATTTTAACTTCCTGCTGATGAGGCTGTCCATAACCATACAGAATTGTCATTTTGTTCCATTTAATTCATTTTGATCATCTTCATTACATTTTTAAATTTGAATTTCTGAACAAATCAAATATTTGGGTAAAGATTGAGTTTGCTGTTAATACAAACGCTACACTTCCTCCATGTTTACCTCTTGTCTTGATATATTCAGCATAATAGACATTTCCACAGCACTAATTCCATTAGCACAAAAACAGAGCCACATCATACCCACCACTCTGCTGCTCAGTTTCTCTTCAACAAAAACATGATCTCATTCAAAAACATTTTTTCCAGTTGCTTCCACTTTGCTGTTCTTTCAATAGCTTGTTTGTGCAACAGTCAATGAAACTCAAGAACTTCCTGCAGATGTGAAAAATTGAACACCCTCTAGGGGTTCAAAGGGCATAATTCCTCCCTTAAAGGTTAGGTATTTTAATGTGAAGCATCTACAGGAAGTTGTGAGTTTCATTAACAGCAGCTTAACAGCAAACAAAATATGACAGAGTGGAATTGGTTGGAATTTATTAGTAAAAACTGTATTTATGTTACAAAGAGAAACTCTGAGAAGCAGAGTTGAGAATAAGACATGACTGTTGTACTGACAAGTAGCGAGTGACGTATCCCACCCACCGACACGACAGGACATTTTCAGTCGACACAGAACCTGCAGTAGCAGTTGCTAGGATCCGTTTTCCACATTTCATCCATCGATCCATCTTCTACCGCTTATCCAGGGCCGGGTCGCGGGGGCAGCACTCTGAGCAGAGACACCCAGACTTCCCTCTCCCCAGACACTTCCTCCAGCTCTTCCGGGGGAATACCGAGGCGTTCCCAGGCCAGCCGAGAGACATAATCCCTCCAGCGTGTCCTAGGACTCCTCCCGGTTGCACATGCCCGGAACACCTCCCCAGGGAGGCCTCCAGGAGGCATCCGGAACAGATGCCTGAGCCACCTCAGCTGACTCCTCTCAATGTGGAGGAGCAGTGGCTCTACTCTGAGCTCCTCACCCTATCTCTAAGGGAGCGCCCAGCCACACTGCGGAGGAAACTCATTTTGGCCGCCGTATCCGGGATCTAGTCCTTTCAAACATGACCCAAAGCTCATGACCATAGGTGAGAGTAGGAACGTAGATCGACTGGTAAATAGAGTGCCTTCCTTTACCACAACAGACCAGTACATTGACCGCATCACTGCAGAAGATGCACCGATCCGCATGTCGATCTCCTGCTCCGTCCCTCCCCCACTCGTGAACAAGACCCCAACATACTTAAACTCCTCCACTTGAGGCAGGAGCTCTCCACCAACCTGAAGGGGACAAGCCACCCTTTTCCGGCTGAGAACCATGGCCTCGGACTTGGAGGTGCTGATTCTCATCCCCGCTGCTTCAAACTCCGCTGCACACCGTCCCAGTACACGCTGACGGTCCTGATTTGATGAAGCCAACAGGATAGCATCATCTGCAAAAAGCTGAGACGAAATCCTGTGGTCTCCAAACCGGACTCCAGCCGGCCTCCAACTGCGCCTAGAAGTCCTGTCCATATAAATAATGAACAGGACCGGTGACAAAGGGCAGCCCTGCATTAGTCCAACATGCACCGGGAACAGATCTTACTTACTGCCGGCAATGCAAACCAAACTCTGGCTCCGGTCATATAGGGGTCGGACAGCCCTTAGCAGAGGGCCCCAGACCCCATACTCCCAGAGCAACCCCCACAGGTCGCCACGAGGGACATGCCTTCTCCAGATCCACAAAGCACATGTAGACTGGTTGAGCCAACTCCCATGAACCCTCCAGCAACCTGGCGAGGGTATAGAGATGGTCCTGTGTTCCACGACCGCGACGAAAATCGCATTGTTCCTCCGCCGAATTCTCCTCTCCAGTACCCTGGCATAGACTTTGTGTGTGATCCCCTTGTAATTGGAACACACCCTCTGGTCCCCCTTCTTAAACAGAGGGACCACCACCCCAGTCTGCCAGTCCAGAGGCACAGTTCCCAACTGCCACGCGATGTTGCAGAGGCATGTCAACCAAGACAGCCCCACAACATCCAGAGACTTGAGGTACTCATCCACCCCCGGTGCCTTGCCACCGAGGAGCTTCTCAACTACCTCAGTGACCTCAGCCCGGGAGATCGACGAGTCCACAACCGAGCCCTCAGCCTCTGCTTCCACAATGAAAAACATGTCGGTGGGGTTGAGGAGATCCTTGAAGTACTCCTTCCATCATCTGAGGATGTCCCCAGTCGAAGTCAGCAGATTCCCAGCCCCACTGTAAACAGTGTGTGCAGGGCACTGCTTCCCCCTCCTGAGGCGCCGGATGGTTTGCCAGAATTTCTTTGAGGCCGACCGATAGTCCTTCTCCATGGCCTCACCGAACTCCTCCCAGACTCGGGTTTTTGCCTCTGTAACCACCCGGGCTGAAGCTCGCTTAGCCCTCCAGTACCCATCAGCTGCCTCAGGAGTCCCCCAAGCCAACCAGGCTTTATAGGACTCCTTCTTCAGCTTGACAGCATCCTTTACTTTCGGGGTCCACCACCGGGTTCGAGGATTGCCGCCACGACAGGCACCGGAGACCCTGCAGCCACAACTCCAAGCAGCCGCGTCGACAATAGAGGTGGAGAACATGGTCCACTCGGACTCAATGTCTCCAACCTCCCTCGGGATCTGGTTGAAGCTCTGCCGGAGGTGGGAGTTGAAGATCTCTCTGACCGGAGATTCTGCCAAACGTTTGGGTCTGCCAAGTCTGTCCAACTTCCTCCCCCGCCATCGGATCCAACTCACCACCAGGTGGTGATCAGCTGATAGCTCCGCCCCTCTCTTCACCCGAGTGTCCAAAACATACGGCCGGAGGTCAGATGAAACAACCACAAAGTCGAGCATCGACTTGAACATGATGTTCGTTATGGACAAACTGTGACTAGCACAGAAGTCCAATAACAGAACACCACTCGGGTTCAGGTCGGGGGGGCCGTTCCTCCCAATCACGCCCCTCCAGGTATCACTGTCACTGCCCATGTGAGCGTTGAAGTCCCCCAGTAGAACAACAGAGTCCCCGGTCGAGCACTTTCCAGCACCCCTCCCAGAGACGCCAAGAAGGTCGAGTACTCTACACTGCCAATTTGGCTCGTAAGCACAAATGACAGTGAGAGACCTATCCCCAACCCGAAGGCGCAGGGAAACGACCCTCTCGTTCACCGGGGTGAACTCCAACACATGGCGTTTTCCACATTGATTGAAGAAATATGTTGATTTAAGAGTTGTCATTGGTCTGACTTGACTTACAACAACCTGTAAAGCTGCAAGCATCTCATCAACGCCTGTCAGTATTTCTTTGGCCCTTTTTATGTAACTATCTTTCATGGGTATACTTATGTAGATGTAAATGGACTGTACTTGTATAGCGCCTTTCTAGTCGTCCGACTACTCAAAGCGCTTTCACATTACATATCACATTTACCCATACACACACATTCATACACTGATGGCAGGAGCTAACTGCCCATCAGTACAAAGGAAACTAACCATTCACACACACTCACACACCGAAGGCACAGCTTCGAGAGCAATTTTAGGTTTAGTATCTTGCTCAAGGATACTTGGACACATGGTTAGGGGAAGCCGGGATCGAACCGCCGACCTTCTGATTGGTAGATGACCTGCTCTGCCACCTAGCCACAGCCGCCCCATAACTGCACAAAATAGCCATTAATAATTCCAGCATTCCTCAATGTTGTTTAACCTAGCTTTTATTAAAGACCAGCCTTTATTTGTTCATGCCCCTCCCGCCTGCTTTTAAGCTGATGGTATGATCTCTGTCTGTCAAACGCAATTGGTCGCATGCGCATACACATCAACACAACGTTTAGTCAGTGCATGAAGTGCGCGTGGCCGAGCAGTGTGGAGAAAAATGGCCAGCACCGGAGAATGAGAGAACCAGAGAGCTGAGAGGGAGTGCATTAAAACGAGAAAAGCCCGAGAGGAAAGTACCGCTAAATGCTGTGAAATTATAGATATCTTCAAGGGCAAGGGATGTGGCTGGTGTTTTAAAAAGAACAAACATACCAGAAGGGCTGCCCTCAGCACATCATACCACAACTACCTTTCCCAAGTTGATTCTATTTTTAAAAAACGTAACCATGCTATGTAGGAAAGCAGGAGATGCCTATGCATGGAAATAATCGGTATACTCTTTTCTGTCAGGTGGAAGTATCTCCAGGTACTCAGAGCTACCCGAGCTTCATGATGATAAAATTAAGTTCAGTCAGAGCTCTGAGGAAATGCCAGGTGCAAAACAAACACTCCAAAAGTGCACAAAAATTATATATATATGAATATTTATTCTCATTGCCTTAAATATGGAAGTGCAATTGACTAACTCTTGAAACTGAAGACACTTAGCAGTTTTTAACTATTTTGAATGTTTTTTAAACTAAAAGCAAAGATGTTACTAGCATAAACAGTAAATTGAAAAAAATATATTGCAACAAAATGCTTTCAGTATTCGTCGTCTGGGAATGTGAAGATTGGCCCGGACTGATGTTAGATTCCCGGCCTGAATTATTATCCCAGTCCAGCCCTTTTCACAACCACCACAACTAAAAGAAAAACTGTCACAAGATCATTTCAATTCAGCTTCTGTCGTTTTCAGTGAGCTCGCATTCTGAAGCAACATAATTAGGTTAAAGTAACAAGCGTCATAAGTTAACAGCTAAAGTTGCATCCAAATTGTGATGGCTAATGTTCGCTAAATCAAAGCAACTCAACCTTATCAGGCTAATTAATGGTCCCAAGCTTGACATATCATTATATTTGCCAATTACGGTTATCGTAACACTACTGTAATAGATTCTTAAGACATGTGGCCAGTCAAAAGCTGACCTCCCACTGACGCCAATCTTCACTCTTCTCAGGTGCATTGCATGTGCCAAGCACCGAAACCAGCAGCTTTTTTGACAGCTCAGAAGGAATGGTTCTAATTTCATTACCTGTGACTCTGTCCTCATAGACCCTAAAGGTGATTAGTTTGAACCCTTGAATAAAAAAGAGCCAATAACTGTATTGATACAATACTGGACAGGAAAGTTGTAGCAACAAAATAATAACAATATCCCTAGTAGTTGGTCCCTTTAAATATCAAAACAAAATACTTATTTATACCCAATACAATGGGAAATATTGGATCACATTAAAGAACACAGTGTTGAACATTATGCCAATGATGCATTCATTGTCATGTCAAAACTTCTGTCTTCTGTTAGATGCATCTTCACATGGTTGTTGGTTAAAAACATGTAGCACATACAACCCAGCTACATTGCAATTCCACTCCTTCAATAGCATAAATTATAATACAACTTTAGTGCCTGAACAAGCAAGTGATAAAAACTGATCCTGGCGCTTTACACTCCAAAGCTGATGAAGGAGGGGAGCTTATTGCTAGCGTGGGAGAGGAACAGAGGTCAGAGCAAAGGCCAAAGTTTATCTCCTGAAATACCTGCAGGCAGCTGATGCTTACAGCCAAAGAGAAATGAGAAAACATCACAGCCCTTTCTCCTTCTGAGGGAGACGGCTCGGAGATAAAGTCTGGATTTAGTCCAATCTGCCATGCCAGAAATAGTCCCATTACGTACAATTAAGCCTGTCAATAGAATCCAATAAATTCTCACACAAGGGCTGGTTTGTTCTTCGTCACTGCTGGCAGCTAGATTTCCTATTTTTTCCCAGAATTTATCTCCTTAGACCTTCACTCTGGACTAGAAAGCTTCCAATTCTGGAAATGATTTCTCCAACATTATTAGCACAGCAAAGGCTCATTCACATAAAAAATTAAGCATTTACATTATGAATTAGACTAGCAGACTAGCTGCTCAAATAGGTAGCTTTATATGAACAGTAAAAAAAATAGAGCAAATATGAAATCCCATTTAGGTTTTCTGCTCTGCGATGAGCAGTGACACAATTCCAGATGGAGAGCGCACAATGTAGGAATGAGAGGGGAAGACAGAAATAAGGAAAAGATGGGGCCCTAAAGGGGCTGAAACCCTCGTTTGTGCTGGTTTATAATTATTTTTATTTGTTATATGCCGCAAATGCTCAAACTGCCGTGAGCTGGAATGAGTTGGAAACATGTAACTTGGCCCAATAATCGGAAATGTGCACGTGCTTCTATCAGAAAAGGCATTGTTATTGTATCAGCTTTGAAACTCAGGTATCATATCACTACTAGTAGCAAGAGACTTATTAGCAAGTGACTTATTCAGCCCTGCTGTAACAAAGAACACTAAAGGAGGTCATTCATGCCAGCTGCCATCACATAAGGAGTCCCCTCTGTGTTGGGACAGGCTTCAGGATTTACATACAACTAGGACAGACTTACTTGGATTTTTTCATCTCATTCACTATATTAATAATAATTCAACTGTCGTTTATTTGTTCATCTGTCCAATATGTTATGTTTCACTTGCACTTTTCAGACACTGTAGATAAGCATCTGTCCACAGACTGCTGGGTGATTTATGTGCTGTGCTCTCTGCTGATGCCATATTACTGCAGTGGCACAGTCGAAATGAACACATTTTCACTGATAGTGAAGTCTGAGATCTTAGAACTTCCACATTCACAAAGGGTACCAGTATCTAAATACTTGTGTGAAACTGGAAGTGACAGAGGCTTTGGGGGGAAAATAACGTCACCATACCACAGTGTGGATGTGAAAATGCTGTGTCTGGTTTTAGATTAAACAGGTAGATTTAAAGATACCCTGAGTTTTCTTGTAAACAAAATACAGTGTGTATCCGAGATTTAGTTGCAGTTCCCTTTATTTCTACTCACAAAATCAAAAAGCAAATGTTACCTAAAAAAATGATATACAGTGGATAAATAAGTCATAGAAATAAAACAATTTTAAATGGGGGAGTCACCGATATCAGTGAGTAATTTAATCACCCAACAATCTAACAGTCTCCTGTGACAGTGATATGTTAAAAATGTCAGAGATAACATCAATGAGCTGATTTGCACATTTTTGTTACACAGCCAGGGATGTTATCAGGCCCAGCAGATTTACTCATATTCCCTCTCAGCAGGGTTCTTCTCACATCTGCTGTGGATGCTGACAGTGGCCAGTCCTCTGGAGGCGGAGCAGACTTGACAGCTGACTCTTTGTTGGGGAGATCAAAACAAGCATAAAATGTGTTTAGCTCATCTGGTAACATGTCCTCACACATGATGGGGGAGCACCTGCCTTTGTAACCTGTGATGTCTTTGATCACCTGCCACATATCTTTGGTGCTGTTGGTGTTGAGGTCTCTATCCAGTCTCTCCTGATGTCTCCGCTTTCCCTCCTTGATGCAGCTTTCAGTCTCGATCTGGCGGTGCTGTAAGCTTCCTTGTCGCCTGACAGGAAGGCAGCATGTTTGGCTCTGAGCAGAGCCCTCCCCTCTCCATTCATCCAGGCATTCAGGAATGATTTTTTTGTCTTTGTGATCACCACATCATCAACACATTTGCTGGTGTATGATGTCAATGATGATGTATATTCCTCAATGTTGATATGTTTCTCCTGGGTGGGGGCCTCTCTGAACATGATCCAGTCTGTGCACTCAGAACTGTCCTGTAGAGCTGCTGTAGCTTCATCTGTCCACACTTGAACTGTTTTTACTGATAGTTTGACCCTTTTTAATCAGCTGGGTGGAAGTTGGCAGGAGAAGCAGGGGCATATGGTCTGATGACCAATATTGTGTACAAGGGAGGGCGTTGTAGCTGCCAGGAATGTTTGTGTTTCCCTTGTGGGGGTGTGGACATGCTGGTGGAATTTAGATAGATCTGAACAGATCTGAGGTTGGGAAATTAGCCAGACATAGGCTGGGTAGTGAAATAGCTTTAGGTCTGACCTGGTTTAGCTTAGCTCTTATGCTACCTCTCTTCACTGAGTTGAAATAATTCAATCTTGTGGTTCTAACATAAACCTATACAATGGTTACATTATCTGGGAGAGACCCAAATATATATGTTAAATAACATTCAGCATATCATTAAAAGAAAAAATTGAAAAGTAAATACAGAATTTTGAAAAAGTCTTCACAATTCGCAAGTCTGTGCTCCTCCAGCTGAATGGGTTACAAAAGAATGATAAAGTCATCCAGTTGCCAAAGTTATACAAAAAGAAAAAGCAGTGCAGTGATAAATGGACTATTTCTTGCTTACTATTCGCCTTTCTGGTCTGCCAACTACTACTACTTCACACACTACATATCACATTCACCGTAATCATTTACATTTAGCAGACGCTTTTATCCAAAGCGACTTACACACTCACATACCGAAGGAACAGGGGTTCAGTATCTTGCTCAAGGATACTTCAACACATGGCTGGGGGAAGCCTGGGATCAAACCGCCAACCTTCTGATTGGTGGACGACTACTCTGCCGCCAAGCCACAGCCACCCCTGAATTCAATTTTAATTATTTAATACATTTTTAACTCCTATTACTGGACTACGTGCTGTGTAGCTAAATTTAAGAAAGTGATTCCATCTGCATTTAATTCAATGCCATGTCTCAATATAACAGAGGACTCTCATGCTAGATTCAGTCCCTTCCAAATCGATCATCTTGTTGATAGTGCTGCAGACTCACTGCAAATGACACTCGTCATTGTTCCTACTCTAAAAAAGATGATAATAAAACAAAGAAGGTTAGCTCCAAGGTATAATCCCCATACCCGTAAATTAAAGCAAACTTCGCAAAAACTTGAAAGGAACTGGGATTCCACAAATCTGGAAGAATCTAAATTAGTCTGGCAAGATAGACTTAAAGCATATAAGAAGGCCCTCCGTAATGCCAGAGGAGCCTACTACTCATCATTAATGGAAGAAAATAAAAACAACCCCAGGTTCGGAGTGCCAGGGAGACCGATACGGAGCCAGCAAGCGCACCAAGGAGAGCAACAGCTGAGGGAGCAGGCACCGAGGGGTGCATGTGTGGTTGTGTGTGTGCACTAAAACAATAAAAGACATTACCGCAAGTACTGTGTCTGTGCAGACCCAGCTGCCGGGAGGGCTGCTGCCCCGGACGGTGGCAGGAGAGGCTCTGTCCCGATCGCCCTCCCTCTCCTGCGTCACCCTCCATAAAATGATCGCCGTGGACGACCCCCAATCCTTCCTCGAGATGTTTGAGGTGACGGCGGCAGCATGTGACTGGCCAGCGGCGGAGTGGGCCATCCGTCTCCTTCCTCTATTGTCGGGAGAAGCCCAGACCGCAGCAGTTAGCCTTCCTGCCGCCACGCAGGGCAGCTTCACCAACATCATAAGAGCTGTTTTGGAGCGGCTGGGCTTCTTACTGGAGGATCACCGCCGCTTGTTCAGGGAGATGAGGCTGGGGCCTGCCGATCGACCATTCACCCTAGCCCAGCAGCTGAAAGATGCAACAAGCAACAAGGTGGCTATAGCCGGGGGAATCCGCAAGCGAAGGACGGATGCTGGAGATGGTGGTATTGGAACAGTTTGAGGAGGGGTATCCGGCTGCAGCTTCAGCCTGGGAGAGGTGCCACTGACGGCTGTGATGCTGGTGGAGGACTACCTGGTCGTGCATCCCAGGGGCCGGATATCCGAGGCTCGGGCGACGACGTACAGCCTACCCAACCTCTGGTTTTTTCCCTGGTTCATTAGTCCATACAATGCAGCTGTAACAATTAGCTCTCCCTGCCACTGCTCACTTGAGGCACTCCCCCACCTCTCCCTCTCTGGAGCGCATGCTAAACCATGCCCCCCCCCACAGACTTCATGACCTTCTTTAATGATCAAATGTTTACTATTAGAGACAAAATTCACCACGTACTACCCTCAACTGGTACTGATTTATCTCCAAACACAGAAACCTTGGAGAGAGCTTTTCTCCTATTGACCTACCCTCAACGATTTATTCACATAAGCCATCAACCTGTCTCTTGGAGCCCATTTCAACTGGGCTGCTTAAAAGAAGTTTGCCCCCTTAGTTAGTACTTCTTTACTAGATATGATCAATCTGTCTTTATTAACAGGGTAGGTAACACAGTCTTTTAAAGTAGCTGATGATCCAGGGGTTTTAGCCAAATATAGACCTATATCTAACCTTCCATTTCTCTCTTAGATCCTTGAGAAAGCAGTTGCCAATCATTTGTGGGATTTTCTACATAATAGTTTATTTGATGGTTTTCAGGATCTAGAGTACCTCATTGCACAGAGACAGCACTGATAAAAGTGTCAGGACTTCTCTCTATACTTGTCTTGTTAGATCTTAGTGCTGCATTTGACACCATTGACCATTGAGATTGGGACATTCAATTGGCATTAAAGGAACCGCATTAAGTTGGTTTAAAGCCTATCAATCAGATCAATCTCAGTTTGTACATGTTAACAATGAATCCTCCATGCACGCCAAAGTTATTCATGGAGTTCCACAAGGTTCTGTGCTTTGGACCACTTCTATATGCATCCTTTGGGCAATATTATTAGGAAACACTCCATAAACTTTCATTGTTATGCAGATGTTATATACCAATTACATCTATTGATCAAGCCAGATGAAACTAATCAGTAAGCTAAACTTCAAGCATGCCATAAGGACATAAAAACCTGGATGAATTTCTGATGTTAAACTCTGATAAAATCGAAGTTATTGTACTTGGCCCCAAACACCTCCTAAACATGTTATCTAAAGATACAGCACCACTGTAAGGAACCTCAGAGTTATCTTTTTAGGATTTATCCTTTAACTCCCAGATGAAACAAACTTCAAGGACTGCCTTTTTCACCTACGTATCATTGCAAAATCAGGAACTACCTGTCTCCAAATGATGCAGAAAAACTTGTCCATGCATTTGTTACCTCTAGGCTGGATGATTGCAATTCCTTATTATCAGGTTGCCCGAATAAATCCCTTAAGACTCTTAACTTAAGTTACTTGTGGTTCCTAGAGTCTCCAAAAGTAGAATGGGAGCCAGAGCCTTCAGCTATAAAGCTCCTCTCCTATGGAATCAGATCCCAGTTTAGGTTCGGGAGCTAGACGCCATCTCCACATTTAAGAGTAGGCTTAAGACTTTTCTCTTTGATAAAGCTTATAGTTAGGGATGGCTTAGGTGAGTCCTGAACCATCCCTTATGCTGCTATAGGCCTAGACTGCCGGGAGACTTCCCATGATGCACTGAGCTCTTCTCTCATCCACTTACTCTCCATCAGTATGCATTCTCTTCCCATAAATGCATGTTACTAACTCAACTTCTTTCTCCTGTAGTTTTGTGCTTTCTCGTCTCTCTCCTCCCTCTTCCTGTCCCTTTCAGCAGGTATGTCTGTCTCTGGGGCTGTGGAGTCTGGATCTATGATTGTGGGCCACCTGCTGGAACACTGCTGCTGTCTCTATGGTGGAGAGGTGGTGGTGTGGCTCAGATCTTACTTAGTGGGCATCACCTGAAGCTACTCAATTGTCCTTCTGGATCCATCCTCTTCATTAATGCTTCACAATCTCAATGTTTCATCATAATTGTATGTACTATGATTTTCTGTTTTGAATCTATTCTGTACACACGACATCTATTGCATGTGTGTCCGTCCTGGGAGAATGATCCCTCCTCTGTTACTCTTAAGGTGTCTTCCATTTTTCCCTGTTAAAAGGGTTTTTTTGGAGGGTCTAAGGACAGGGGGTATCGTATGTTGAGAAGTCCTTTGAGGCAAATTATAATTTGTGATATTGGGCTATATAAATAAAATTTAATTGAATAACCCAGTCCCAACAGTAAGTGTAGGTAGTTTGTGTTTTCTGTAAGCTAAAATAACAAATTGTTAAATATAGAATAGAATGGCCTATACTTAATTATAATTAAGTCAGTCTAGAAATGTTCGCCTGAAAAAAATAAACACTTTTGCAATACGTCCTGATCTCACCAACTTTTCACTCAACACTGTGCAGATACTGATCATCAGTGTTCAGCTCAGTCAGTCTGCCTTTAAATCTAAATTGAATCTCCCAGCAGCCAGCTATAATACCTGTTTTCCCAGTACTCAAGAACAATTTGCTTTTATCACTGTGCTCTTCTATTGAAAAAGGTTAGCAAAAGTACTGCACAATGAGGTAGTTCATGCATTCTGTTTCCACTCATTATATATATTTTTATAACAGGTCTAAAAACCTAGTTGTTTTGTGCAAAGCTCCTGAATATTGCACACCCTAATTTCCATTTGTATTTACTTCTCTAGCATGTTTCCTCTGTAACCCTGCATTTATTCTCTCCTGCATTCATTTGCAACAGTGCCAAGATGTTCAACACAGCCGCCTCATCACAGTACTGCAATGAATTCGATTATGTTGACAGCTTTAATTACATTTTCAACCCTTTAAAGAGGGACATTTTTTTACATTTGGATAATTTACTACATTATGGTTCCCATGTGGCCCAAAGGAAATAATTAAGCAGTCCAATCCTGCATTTTTTGAAAGACTGTTGACAATACTGGCTGAAAACCAGTCAACAATGCAGTGAATGAAGATTGAGGTGATACTTCTCTGTAGGTTCACTAAGTGTGATCCCTTTCACACTGACTCATTGTTTTTACATTGTCATTTGATGCATTATAATAATCGATAATCCATTATACTCTCTTTATAGCACCTCAAAACCAAACAAATACAAATGACTCACACCAGCCAAAGACTGTCAATCAATGTAATTTAACCCAGGTAAAATGGATATTGTGTTGTATTGGCAATGCACAGTATTTTAGTCCTAATAAACAGTAAACTCTTTAACCTCTGTAATGAACTCCGTAATCATACAACTGTCTTGAAGTGCCATTAAGCCACCAGTGCTCTGCTCAGTCTTTTGCTGCCAAACCACTCACCTGCTGCCAATAACATAGGATTTCATAATCCCTACCTCCACTCCAGCATTCACCTGAAAAGTTATTACCTTCACTCCCCAATCTCTGCTATGCTGAGCTTGGTGTGTCCTTGTCAGGAGTGATAAGGTCAGAGCCTAGACACCAACCATAATAATAATAATACATTCCATGTGAGTTGCCTAACTGATATATCAGTATTGGTGTAGATGTCAACTGATAAGTAATATCAGTAGAGACATGCCAAAGATATGCTTTAGGTCATTCATTACATAGTTTATTCACCAGAGAGCACAGATAAGTTTATTTTTGTTTTGTTTTGTTGTTTTATTTTTGATTTGTGTGAGATTGTGTGCGTTCCCCCCTAATGGTCAATATAAAAACTAGGTCCGTGACGTCGCCCGGTACGGCGCAACCGGGGCCCCACCCTGGAGCCAGGCCCGGGGTTGGGGCTCGAACGCGAGCGTCTGGTGGCCGAGTCTTGCCCCATGGGGCCCGGCCGGGCTCAGCCCGAACAAGCGACGTGGGGCCGACCTCCCGTGGGCCCACCACCTGCAGGAGGAACCGTAGGGGGCCGGTGCTTTGTGGACTGGGTGGCAGTCGAAGGCGGGGGCCTCGGCAACCCAATCCCCGGACACGGAATCTGGCTCTAGGGACATGGAATGACACCTCGCTGGGGGGGAAGGAGCCTGAGCTGGTGCGGGAGGTTGAGAGATACCGACTAGAGATAGTCGGGCTCGCCTCCACGCACGGCTTGGGCTCTGGAACCCAACTCCTTGAGAGAGGCTGGACTCTCTACTATTCTGGAGTTGCTCGCGGTGAGAGGCGGCGGGCTGGTGTGGGCTTGCTTATAGCCCCCCAGCTCAGCCGCCATGTGTTGGAGTTTACCCCGGTGAACGAGAGGGTCGTTTCCCTGCGCCTTCGGGCTGGGGATAGGTCTCTCACTGTTATTTGTGCTTACGGGCCGAATGGCAGTGTAGAGTACCCGACCTTCTTGGCGTCTCTGGGAGGGGTGCTGGAAAGTGCTCCGACCGGGGACTCCGTGGTTCTACTGGGGGACTTCAATGCTCACGTGGGCAGCGACAGTGATACCTGGAGGGGCGTGATTGGGAGGAACGGCCCCCCCGACCTGAACCCGAGTGGTGTTCTGTTATTGGACTTCTGTGCTAGTCACGGTTTGTCCATAACGAACACCATGTTCAAGCATAAGGGTGTCCATCAGTGCACGTGGCACCAGGACACCCTAGGTCGGAGGTCGATGATCGACTTTGTGGTTGTTTCATCTGACCTTCGGCCATATGTCTTGGACACTCGGGTGAAGAGAGGGGCGGAGCTGTCAACTGATCACCACCTGGTGGTGAGTTGGATCCGATGGCGGGGGAGGAAGCTGGACAGACTTGGCAGACCCAAACGTACTGTGAGGGTCTGCTGGGAACGTTTGGCAGAGTCTCCAGTCAGAGAGATCTTCAACTCCCACCTCCGGCAGATCTTCAACCTCATCCCGAGGGAGGCTGGAGACATGGAGTCCGAGTGGACCATGTTCTCCACCTCCATTGTCGACGCGGCCGCTCGGAGCTGTGGCCGCAGGGTCTCCGGTGCCTGTCGTGGCGGCAATCCCAGAACCCGGTGGTGGACCCCGGAAGTAAGGGATGCCGTCAAGCTGAAGAAAGAGTCCTATCGAGCCTGGTTGGCTCGGGGGACTCCGGAGGCAGCTGATGGGTACCGGAGGGCCAAGCGGGCCTCGGCCCGGGTGGTTGCGGAGGCAAAAACCCGAGTCTGGGAGGAGTTCGGTGAGGCCATGGAGAAGGACTATCGGTCGGCCTCGAGGAGATTCTGGCAAACCATCCGGCGCCTCAGGAGGGGGAAGCAGTGCTCTGCTCACACTGTTTACAGTGGGGGTGGGAATCTGCTGACTTCGACTGGGGACATCCTCGGACGGTGGAAGGAGTACTTCGAGGATCTCCTCAACCCCACCGGCATGTCTTCCATTGCGGAAGCAGAGGCTGGGGTCTCGGTTGCGGGCCCGTCGATCTCCCGGGCTGAGGTCACTGAGGTAGTTGAGAAGCTCCTCGGTGGCAGGGCACCGGGGGTGGATGAGATCCGCCCTGAGTACCTCAAGTCTTTGGATGTTGTGGGGCTGTCTTGGTTGACGCGCCTCTGCAACGTCGCGTGGCGGCTGGGGACAGTGCCTCTGGACTGGCAGACTGGGGTGGTGGTCCCTCTGTTTAAAAAGGGGGACCAGAGGGTGTGTTCCAACTACAGGGGGATCACACTCCTCAGCCTCCCCGGAAAAGTCTATGCCAGGGTACTGGAGAGGAGAATTCGGCCGATAGTCGAACCTCGGATTCAGGAGGAACAATGCGGTTTTCGTCCCGGTCGTGGAACACTGGACCATCTCTACACCCTCTCCAGGTTGCTGGAGGGTTCATGGGAGTTTGCCCAACCAGTCCACATGTGCTTTGTGGATTTGGAGAAGGCATTCGACTGTGTCCCTCGCGGCGACCTGTGGGGGGTTCTCTGGGAGTACGGGGTCCGGGGCCCTCTGCTAAGGGCTGTCCGGTCCCTGTATGACCGGAGCAGGAGTTTGGTTCGCATTGCCGGCAGTAAGTCAGATTTGTTCCCGGTGCATGTTGGACTCCGGCAGGGCTGCCCTTTGTCACCGGTCCTGTTCATTGCTTATATGGACAGGATTTCTAGGCGCAGTCGTGGGCCGGAGGGAGTCCAGTTTGGGGACCACAGGATTTCATCTCTGCTTTTTGCAGATGATGTTGTCCTGTTGGCTTCTTCAAACCAGGACCTTCAGCGTGCATTGGGACGGTTTGCAGCCGAGTGTGAAGCAGCGGGGATGAGAATCAGCACCTCCAAATCCGAGGCCATGGTTCTCAGTCGGAAAAGGGTGGCTTGTCCCCTTCAGGTTGGTGGAGAGCTCCTGGCCCAAGTGGAGGAGTTTAAGTATCTTGGGGTCTTGTTCACGAGTGAGGGAAGGACGGAGCGGGAGATTGACAGGCGGATCGGTGCATCCTCCGCAGTGATGCGGTCGATGTACCGGTCTGTCGTGGTGAAGAAGGAGCTGAGCTGCAAGGCAAAGCTCTCTATTTACCAGTCGATCTACGTTCCTACTCTCACCTATGGTCATGAGCTTTGGGTCATGACCGAAAGGACAAGATCCCGGATACAGGCGGCCGAAATGAGTTTCCTCCGCAGGGTGGCTGGGCGCTCCCTTAGAGATAGGGTGAGGAGCTCGGTCACTCGGGAGGAGCTCAGAGTAGAGCCGCTGCTCCTCCACATCGAGAGGAGTCAGCTGAGGTGGCTCGGGCATCTGTCCCGGATGCCTCCTGGACGCCTCCCACCCCTGGGGAGGTGTTCCGGGCACGTCCAACCGGGAGGAGGCCCCAGGGAAGACCTAGGTCACGCTGGAGGGACTACGTCTCTCGGCTGGCCTGGGAACGCCTCGGTATTCCCCCGGAAGAGCTGGAGGAAGTGTCGGGGGAGAGGGAAGTCTGGGCGTCTCTGCTTAGACTGCTGCCCCCGCGACCCGGCCGCGGATAAGCGGTAGAAAATGGATGGATGGATGGATGGATGTGTGCGTTTACACACAATCCGACACGATTAGAAAACTACAGACCGGTTTCCCTCCTTCCCTTTATTCCCTCTCTTCCTTTCTCACACAGAACAATCTCCTGGAACGCAACCAGTCTGGTTCAAGAGCGGCCATTCCACAGAAACCGCGCTGCTCTCAGTTGTCGAAGCCCTGAGACTGGCTAAGGCGACATCCAAGTCATCTGTACTTATCTTACTGCATCTGTCTGCGGCCTTTGACACAGTTAATCACCACATCCTCCTGTCCTCTCTCAGTGCTATGGGTGTCTCTGGAATCGTGTTACAGTGGTTCAAATTGTACCTCTCGGGTAGGTCGTTCAGAGTATCCTGGAGAGACGAGGTCTCCGACTCCCAACATCTCAATACAGGGGTGCCGCAGGGCTCGATGCTTGGACCACTACTCTTCTCCATCTACATGACATCCCTAGGCTCGGTCATTCAGAAGCATGGCTTTTCCTATCACTGCCATGTGGATGACACACAGCTCCACTTTCCATTTCAACCTGATGATTCAACTGTCTCTGCTCGCATCTCTGCAAGCGAGTGACATCTCGCTTTGGACGAAGGACCATCACCTGCAGTGGAACCTCGACAAAATGGGATGCTTGTGATCCCGGCCAATCTAAAGATTCACCACCACCTCTCCATTCAACTAGGCTCATCGACCATTACGCCGTTCAGCACAGCCAGAAACTTGGGGGTGGTAATTGATGATCAGCTAAACTTCAAAAGCCATGTCGCCAGCACCACTCTATCCTGTAGATTCATCCTCTACAACATCATGAATATCAGTCCTTTCCTATCTGAGCAGTCTACACAAACCTAGTCCAGGCTCTTGTCTTGTCCAAACTGGACTATTGCAACGCGCTGCTGGCTGGACTCCCTGCTTGCACAACCAAACCTCTGCAGATGATCCAGAATGCAAGAGTGGTCTTCAATGAACCGAAGAGACCGCACGTAACTCCTCTCTTCATCAGGTTACAATGGCCTTCTGTTGTCGCACGCATCAAGTTCAAAGCGATGCACCTGGCCTACAAGACGACCACTGGTTCTCCACCATCATATCTTCGCTCACTAATACAGACCTATGTTCCTGCCAGATCCCTGCGCTCTGCTAACGAACAACGTCTGGTGGTACCATCCCATGCATAATTTGGAAAATGCAGGATATAGCTAAAAAAAAGTTGAAAAATAAAATTAATTCAATCAAGTAAAAAGGAAGGCTATGAATAAAGTAACCAAAAAAAGTGAATGCTGCATATCTTTGTCATCTCTGCCATGAATGCGTAAGCACCATGGATAGCGTCATGAGCCAAAATGGGGAGAGGGAGGCATAAAATGACAGATCACCACACAAAGCAGAGCTGAACATTCACTTTATTTTATATCAACGCCTCATGTTAATTCAAATTATGAAAGAAACAAAGATAAAGAAAAACTGACAAAATAATAAACAAACAAACTCGCCACTTAGTGAGAAATTTGTGCCTGACTTGGCAATTCACAGTGTCAGATCCCAGTAAACCCCCGTACGGGAGGTACTGGACCAGCTCTCCATTTCTAGGGTCCAATCCTTAGACTCTCAGAGTATTACCCTAAAGCATTGAATAAGGACTGTTTAAGATGGTGGCGAGGAGACACACCTAGTTTCTAACTGCCTACGTCCGAGTGTCTACCCTGCTTCTTCTGATTCAGCAACCAACCGAATAGCCCGTTTGCGTCAGTTACCACTATCAGCCGCGCTCGTTAACGGCAGCTCTCCTCTAAATAATCTGGGCTCTTGTTATGGTGCTAGGATGGGTTTAAGTGGTTCGGGCGAACCCCAAGGGACTGTTAATTTGATTGGCTAGAGTAACCTGTAAGAACCTGTAAGATGTTATGCACACAACAACCTAACTTTTTACTACCATCGATGAACTCAATCAATGTCACACAAATACTTTAACTATAATTTGGTTATTTATTGCAATACCAAGGGCAGTGGTAAACAACTCAATTCACATTTCAGACTTCAATTAAATCATTCGAATGAGTCATAAAATAAATCCTAAAAACAATAAATCAGCTGAGTTTAAATTCAATATTTATCTGCGTTTGGGTGAGGGAGCGAGTAGTCTCTCTGGCCAGAGCGATCCCACTCTTCCTGTAGAGGACCTGAAGAACAATTCACAGCTTCATCCAAAGCTCACAAACTGTCCTCAGTATCTCACGTCCATGTCCACAGAGTGGGCAAAATGGAACTTCAGTCCAAATATTTGATTCTCTGTCACCGGGTAATGGTTAATCCTTTTCATGCTTAAATCCTCTATTGATGACAAAGTTTTCAAAGTTAATTTTTGTAGATGCAACAGCTCACATTTCTCCTTCATATGATGTGTTCCGAAAATGAGGCACAAGGATGTCACTCTCTTTTATGCCACTTGGTGCGTGACACAGTCAAAAACTCTCTTCTTCACCTCTCACCCATATTTACGCAATAAACATTCATTTAGATGCTCCAACTAGGTCTGCACGATAAATCGTTATAATATCGCGATCTCAAGTCACCCTGGTCACGAGTTTAAATTTTAAATGACTTCGATTTAAAAAAAACAATTAACAAAAATTAAAAATGTGGCCTTTATTTTGAAAGGACAGCTCTCACAAAGTTCAGGGCTTCACTCTCAGCCAATGATAAAGCCCCTTTTAGTTACGCGTTTCGAGCGAGCGCTGTAGTACGGAAATAAACAAAATGGATATTAGTGGTGAAACGGATCACAAAACTCACGGTTCGGATCACATTACGGATCACGAGTCACGGATCATTTTTCGGATCAGAAAAAAAAAGGGGGAGGATACAATTTTTCCATTGGCATTTCCATTTATTACATGAAAACTTTCGGTGTCTACATACCGTTACAGTATTGTCCACCGCCCTTCTACCGTCATCATTATATTTTACGGGGAAGCCAAAATGCTCCCATACGTGCGATTTAAATGATGCGGGAGGCTTTTCAAGCTCCACCGCTGGCCATTGTTGACTTATTAACATGCCCTGTTCACGTGAACACATGACATGAAACTTAGCATCGAGTTTAAAATATGGCAATTACTTAAAAAGCAATATCAGCAGAAAAACTCTTTCACTCTGCGATCGCTAAACAATTTAGATTAATCCGCTAGTTTAAAAAAAAAAGAAAGCACGGGTCACGTGCGTGCCGAACCGTGGGTCATGATCCGTACGGGTCACGGATCAACTGAGATCCGTTACACCCCTAATGGATAGTGATGAAAACTTGTAGGCTTGTGGTGCTGTGCAATTTTCTATGTGCCAAAACAAATATTTTTGGTACTGCCAGTTTGTTTTGTCATGGTTCATGTGTGTAATAAACACAATAAATAAATAAAAAATCGTTGCAGAGAATCGTGATCAATCAATTCTAAGCTAAAAAATCGTGATTCATATTTTTCCCAGAATCGTGCAGACCTAGCTCCAACTGTCAAAAGCTGCTTTCCTCTAACACACCAACTGCCATGTTGCCATCACTTGCTTCCTCCTTTCGCCTTCACAGGCAGTTGATTTCAATCACACACACAGCTTCAATCTTATACATATAATAACTCCTAATGACTTTGACTGTTATCAAAGCATTCTCACTTACATTTCCTTATGATTAATATTAGTTATACCATTCATGTTAATTCTATTCACTTTAGGTAACAGTGCAGCACACAATTCAGCATACTCTCATGTGTTATACAATTCACATCAGGATTTCAGATGTTATATGCAAAGCTGGGGTACAATGATATTTATACCATACTCTTAATGATATTTAGATTTTAACTTGTGATTTCAACTTTCTCTTTACTATTTCGCCTCATAATTCAGTATTTTGATCTCAACTAACTTGACGACAGTAACGCTACTGCTCTCATCGCTTATGTTATGTTATGTTATCCTAATGTTAATGTGAACCACATCCATCTCTGGAGAGACATCACTGTCTTCCAGTGGTTAGTCACCACTGCCACTTTCCACACTGACCAAAGCAGAACAATCAGGGGAATTCTCTCCAAAAACAACAACAATTACGTCACTGTAATTACGTACAGACGATTTGTGGGTCTCGGGAAACAATATTATAAAGAGTACGGTCTAGATCTGCTCTATAGGAGATAACTTCTGTTATGAACTGGCTATATAAATAAAACTAAATGAATTGAAAGGCTGGTCTTAACAGTTAGGAACAGGCACTTTGTGCAACCGGCCACAGACACTATCTGGACACTTGTGCTACTGCCGGAGACACTGTACAGAAGTTCTGGGTGGATGGTTAAACTGTTACTGTAACAAGAAATTGTTCCAGCTGACAAACAAACTGTGCTTTTACATTTCTGTTCATACAGATTAAACAAATGAGATAAAATGTGTTAATCTGTGAGCTTTGGAGGTGGTGTATTTTTTAAACTTTGGACAGATGCAGGCTAGCTGTTCCCCCAAGTGTCTAGTGTAGAAGAAAATTGTTTTAGTTTTCTTCGTGTATTGTCTTTGATCAAATCCTTTTTTTTCTATATTTTCTATATGTGACCTCTGATTTTAGATACACTTTTTTACATTTATTAAGTCTTCGTTTACCTGCCTTTCTATATGAAAGTGAGCTGTGTTGAGATAAAGTAATTTATAGACCCTTGTGAGTGAAAACCATTTGTTGTATTTGTGAGGAGAGCCCCGGGCCAGTGCTGTGAGGAGTCACACCTTAAAAAGGAACCCAAAATCTAAAACCTTATTGTGAATACTTCCATGCAGTTATTATTGGTAAAAAGAAATAGTTCCTACATGAAATTGCTCACAATAAATCTGTAGATTACCTTGAGTAACCTGGGCATGATTTCTGGAAAGAGACATTACTGTTGAGTTTTTCTGTGGGTTTTTTTGGGGCTATGAGCACCATAAGCTGAGTGCCATATAGTTCCATTATATTAAAAAATGCAGACTTCTCTACGGCCGATACCTCCAAAACTCTGCCACTCACACCAAAACCATCTAGATGGATAAATAACACCACAGGTAAGGAGGAGAAATATGGATTTTTGATTTTGGGGTAAACTGTCAGTTTACTATAATGTGACCCCAACTTGTTCCAGAATCTCAGTCGCGCTCCCATTTGGTTTCTTGTCCATTACAATAGCAATCTCACTTAACACTTAAGGGTCACCTGTTTTACCTGAAAAAGCCAAGAATTCAAATTTCCTTTTACTTAGTGAAATAGACTTGTTTTGAGATTATGTAAATCCCTCCCCCTAGGGCAGACACAGAATACACATCTTGGGTACTGGTAGTTTCAATTTCTCTTTTCCTTCCTCAGAGAATTGGCTTAGCCCAGCCCACACCTTTTTTTAAGCTTATTGTTTCCTGTAACCATGTATATAATCCTGTCCAGAACCTCGGGTCAGAGAGAATTCTACAGCTGAAGCTTAAGATGGCGGCCATCACACAGCTTCTTCAGTCTGCTGCCATCAGGGAGGAGACTGCGGAGTCTCCAGGCCAGGACCAGCAGACTGAAGGACAGCTTCATCCATCAGGCTGTCAGGAAGCTGAACTCGCTCCCGAACTTGCCCCCCCGTCCCTGTTCAGCCCCAGGCACCACTGAACCATGAACTCCCCCCCCAGATCGCACATCCACCGGTCCTTCCACTAACATATGATGTTATGCACCAGTCACTTTGGAACTGACGTCATTCTACCACCTCATCAGTCAGTTAAATTAAAAGAAGCCCTTTTGTCACTTTAATCAGACTGTATAAGCTATTTTTATATGCACTTAAAATCTTTTTATCTGCACTTTTTGTTCACTGGTTCATCTGCCATGTGCCTTGCGCTGCTTTTAGTCAACCTTATTTTTTTTATATATTCCCTTATTGTATAGTTTTAGCTTATATTTTATATTTGATCTAGATTTTAGGCTCTACTGTCAATGTTATCTGTATGCACCGGGAGTCTGAGAGTAACGCAATTTCGATTCTCTGTATGTATGTATGTACATGTGGAAGAATTGACAATAAAGCAGACTTGACTTGACTTCTGTCTCCACTACGCAGTGAATAAAACTTATCTGAACCAGCCATAGAATTGGACCTGAAGGAATATTTCTTCTACACCAGTCTGAATGCTTAGCTAGACTAACCACGTCCTGATTCCAGCTCTGTACGTAAAGTGCATTTCACCAAATGCATAACTTTTACTTTTAACGCAAGAAAAACTGTCAAAGTGAATTCAAAGATATAGAAGGTGTGCTTCATAGAAAATATGTATTCAGGTTCTTTTCTATATTTTATTTCTATGTTTTTTGAAAAATTGTATGGATTCTGACGCAAAAATTAATGACATGTCCCTAATCCTTATATAGCATTTTTACATACAGAAAAACAATTTGGCATTAAGACATTTAAATTATTTTTCCATAGATGTTGCATCATGATTCACAAATTATTGTGTAACCCAAACAAAACATTTGTTTTCATCAAAAAGATTAAATGGTTCTATTCTGCTTTAGAACCCTACTTTTGCCTAGATAGTACTATGCTATAGCAAAAAAGCAACACTGACGTTGAAACATAGACAATCACTGATGATAGCATTCACATAATAGAGGCTTGCTTTAGCCTGGAGATAATACAGCAAGCCTTCTTGATACAAATGAGCTGTAATCAACAACAGAATTTATAGAATGAAGACGGACAGCTATTATGGGGAAAATCATTTGTTAAACAATACTATGTGATGAGCCTCAGATGAAAGACACCGATAGACAAGCACTCACCGTTGCCTTGTTAGAGTCGACTGTATCAAATAAGTTAGACTAATATTTACATTACCGACAGGATTCCATGTCTCTATGTTACTCTTTGTGTAAATACCTCTGTGCAACTACTTTCCCTCCATGTGTCAACCACGACAAATACATGGCTTGATGTAAACACCACCCTCCTTCATCAGAAGGTGTATCAACATCTGATATTGATCATTCCACACTATGACAGATTAGATATGAAGAAACATGTTAAATTTTATTTTGTATCTGTTTTCTCTTTTAATTATGTCTTGTTAATAGATAAAACCTGACTTAATTACATTCCAAGATTTCTACATAAAGTTAAGTTTTACAAATCGGTTGAGTCATTCATCGGCTATTATTAGCTTGTCAAAGATATGTTTGAGGTCATTTAGAAACTGTCTCCATTAACTAGTTTTTGCATCAGAGGGCACAGAGACTGCTGTCACTTTGGTACACTTTTATTTAAGGCTGCCATAAGAAACTCTAAATAGTACATTTAATAGTGTAGATTGTTTATTTGTTTTTGTTGCTTACATTTAAATCCAAGGTAGTTATTTTGATACTGAATTCATGAAGCTGAACAGTCTGCATACGTTATGTGTTCAATGTAGCCAGCCAGTTAGGCATTTAGTTGTGATGGTAAGGTTAGGGTAAGGAGCTAGGGAATGCATTATGTCAATGGCGATCCTCACAAGTACAAGGATGTATGTGTGTGTTTGTGTATGTCAAACTGCACTAATCAGAAAATCTCAAGCAGTTGTATGTTCTCAGCTGCAGTCAAAGGTTGCCATGGTGATGGTAACTGCTGAGTGACTCCTGGCTCAGAGAGTTCATTTCATAGAGATTAAGCTGAGCCACACCTCCTAAACTCATGCTCATCACTCAAAGACCCTAAGTCCTATCGCCTACATTTTTACACTGTGTGAGGACACTCCGCTGAATGTGCAGTGGGGAAATTGTGTATATACACTGTAGTGTCAAAAATGTGAGAACTAGAGCAGGTTAGAAAAGTCCCCGTTCCAACCTCCTGAAAAAGTTTCAAGTTAACATTGAAGTCCATGAGGCAGTTCCTTGGCACTCATGTCACTTTGAGGCTCATAGCCCCAGATATGCTTCGATAGTTGTCATCTGAACCAGAGCAAATATTACCACGTTTTGAAATAAAAATGATATGCGAAGAGTGAAAATTGTGGGATTAAGAGCAAGTTGTCAAAGCTTTTTCAGAAGAGTTTACAGCTCCTCTCCACGCTGTGTGTGATGTCACCGACTCTAGGTCCAAAAATTCCGTCCCATACTGTACATACTAGGGTTTGACCGATATCTTTTTCTCAGGGCCGATACGGATACCAACTATTAGTAATCAATGAAACCAATAACCGATACTTGGATTAAAAATTGCAGTAAAAATTAAAATCTTAGTGTCACAATTTAGAAAACCACAAACTAACACAAAACTTCGTTTTAGTTCAATTTATTTATTTTTTAACACCAATTCATAACAGAAATTCTCATTGCACTTTTCATATAGAGCAGGTCTAGACCATAGTCTTTATAATATTAAATATATCAAATTCCTTTAAGCATATTTTTAGTTAAATGCTGCAAAAGAGAACATTTCAACATTATCTTTAAAAAAACAAAATTGCAGGAAGCTCCCACCAGCAGGGAAACAGATTTAAGAGGGGCCCCTCTTAACTCTGACACAGGCTGACACATCCTTACATTATTACAGCAAAACAGCTTTGGAAAGCCTTTAAGTTGGTTTCAACTATTAATTGTTGTATTATTAATTAGTACTAATTAATAATGTTAATTAGTACTAATTAATAATGACTAGTAAAGCTCAATATGTACAATAGCAATAGAAGTGACTAATCAACTCCAATAACTGTCCACCATCTATGCAATCCACGTATGGATAAACAAAGGCTTTAGATGCAGTTCCATTATGTCTACAGTCTAACTACAATAGCCTGCACCTCACTACAAGAAACAGAGTCAGAGACAGGTTCAGGACATACTTAAGTAGCGTTAGCTAGCAATCGGGGGTGGATGGCCCCAGAGTATGGCTGGCCTTTTGAGGTGACGTGCAAGAAATACCGTTATAATTAAAACATGTTTTGCTGGTCAGCTGGTTAAATTATGAATCAACCTAAAGGAGCAGACTGCAGGAAGAACCGTAAGTAGCCAGTGCAATGTGGATTGGGTGGCAGTCGAAGACGGGGGCCTTTGCGACCTAATCCCCGGGCACAGAATCTGGCTTTAGGGACATGGAATGTCACCTCGCTGGGGGGGGGAAGAGGCCTGAGCTCGTGCGGGAGGTTGAGAGATAACGACTAGAGATAGCCGAGCTCACCTCTACGCACAGCTTGGGCTCTGGAGCCCAACTCCTCGAGAGAGAGAGAGAGAGAGAGAGAGAGAGAGAGAGAGAGAGAGAGAGAGAGAGAGAGAGAGAGAGAGAGAGAGAGAGAGAGAGACTGGACTCTCTACTACTCTGGAGTTGCCCGCGGAGCGCTGATGTGGGCTTGCTTATAGCCCCCCAGCTCAGCTGCCATGTGTTGGAGATCACGCCGGTGAACGAGAGGGTTATTTCACTGCGCCTCCAGGTCGGGGATAGGTCTCTCACTGTCATTTGTGCTTCCGGGCCAATTGGCAGTGTAGAGTCCCCGACCTTCTTGGCATCTATGGGAGGAGTGCTGGAAAGTGATCTGACCGGGGACTTCAACGCTCATGTCGGCAGTGACAGTGACACCTGAAACGCCCCCCTGACCTGAACCCGAGTGGTGTTCTGTAATTGGTCTTCTGTGCTAGTCACAGTTTGTCCATAACGAACACCATGTTCAAGCATGAGGATGTCCATCAGTGCACGTGGAACCAGGACACGCCAGGCCAGAGGTCGTTGATCTACTTTGTGGTTCTTTCATCTGACCTCCAGGCGTATGTCTTGGACACTCGGGTGAAGAGACTGATCACCACCTGGTGGTGAGTTGGATCCGATGGGCAGGGAGGAAGTTGGACAGACTTGGCAGACCCTGTCGGGAACGTCTCTGGTCAGAGAGATCTTCAACTCAGACCTCCAGCAGAGCTTCAATCAGATCCTGAGGTAGGCTGGCGATATTGAGTCCGAGTGGACCATGTTCCACCTCCATTGTCGACGTGGCCGCTCGTAGCTGTGGCCGTAAGGTCTCTGGTGCCTGTCTTGGCAGCAACCCCTGAACCTGGTGAAGTAAGGGATGCCGGCGAGCTGAAGAAGATGTCCTATCGAGCCTGGTTGGCTCATGGGACTCCTGAGGCAGCTGATAGGTACTGGAAGGCCAAGCACGCTACAGCCCGGATGGTTGCGGAGGCAAAAACCTGGGTCTGAGAGGAGTTTGTTGAGGCCATGGAGAAGGACTATCAGTCGGCCTCACAGAAATTCTGGCAAACCGTCCAGCGCCTCAGGAGGGGGAAGCAGTGCCCTGCACATACTGTTTACAGTTGGGGTGGTAATCTGCTGACTTCAACTGGGGACATCCTCGGACGGTGGAAGGAGTACTTTGAGAATTTCCACTGAGGAAGCTAAGGCTGAGGGATCAGGTAGTTGAGAAGCTCCTCGATGGCAGGGCACCGGGGGTGGATGAGATCTGCCCTGAGTACCTCAAGTCTCTGGAAGTTGTGGGGCTGTCTTGGATGACACGCCTCTGCAACATCGCGTGGCAGTTGGGGACAGTACCTCTGCACTGGCAGACCAGGAAAGGGGACCGGAGGGTGTGTTCCAACTATAGGGGATCACACTCCTCCGCCCCTCTGGAAAAGTCTATGCCAGCATACTGGAGAGGAGAATTAAGCTAATAGTCGAACCGGGGATTCAGGACGAACAATGCAGTTTTTTTCCCGGTCGTGGAACACTGGACCATCTCTATACCCTCTCTAAGGTGCTGGAGGGTTCATGGGAGTTTGCCCAACCAGGCCGCATGTGCTTTGTGGATCTGGATAAGGCATTCGACTGTGTCCCTCGCTGCGACCTGTTGGAGGTGCTCTGGGAGTACGGAGCCTGGGGCCTCTGCTAAGGGGGTCCCTATACAACCGGAGCAAGAGCTTGGTTCGCATTGCCAGCAGTAAGTCAGACTTGTTCCATGTTGGACTCCGACAGGCTGCCCTTTGTCACCGGTCCTGTTCATTATTTTTATGGACAGGATTTCTAGGCGCAGCCAGGGGCCAGAGGGAGTCCGGTTGGACAGTTTGCAGCCGAGTGTGAAGCAGCCGGGATGAGAATCAGCCCCTCTGGGCCATCCCTTAGAGATAGGGTGAGGAGCTTAGAGTAAATGTAAATGTACTGTACTTTTATAGTGCCCTTCTAGTCGTCCATTCATACACTGATGGCGGGAGCTAACTGCCCATCAGTACAAATTAAACTAGTCATTCACACACAGCTTCGGGAGTAATTTGGGGTTCAGTATCTTGCTCAAGGATACTTCGACACATGGATGGGGGAAGCCGGGGTCGAACCACCAACCTTCCGATTGGTAGACGACCCGCTCTACCACTAAGCCACAGCCGCCCTATGTAGAGTCGCTGCTCCTCCACATCGCGAGGAGACAGCTGAGGTGGCTCGGGCATCTGTCCCGAATGCCTCCTGGACGTCTCCCTGGGGAGTTGTTCTGGGCATGTCCAACTGGGAGGAGGCCCTGGGGAAGACCTAGGACATGCTGGAGGAACTAAGTCTATACAGAGGCCTGAGAACGCCTCAGTATTTGGTGGAAGTGCTAGAGGAAGTGTCTGGGAAGAGGGAAGTCTGGGTGTCTCTGTTTAGACTGCTGCCACCATGACCCGGCACAGGATAAGCGGAAGAAGATGGATGCTTGCTAGCTAACCCATTTAGTAAAGGGCAACAAAGGCAACGGTTTCATTCACAACAGAGGAAAAAGAAAAGTTGAAATTACATTTAAAACATTAATTTGCTTACTACCACCATTATTACTAGAGATGTACCGATTGATTGAGGTTGTGCTTCATGACAATGGCAGAAGCATTAGCAGCCACTTTTATTGATCCCAGGAAGGCTATGGGATCAATATAACCAACAGTTATATGCTAAAATTTATTCGAATCGAGGGTCTAAGGACAGAGGGTGTCGTATGTTATACAGATTGTAAAGCTCTTTGAGGCAAATGTGATTTGTGATGGGCTATATAAATAAAATTTAATTGAATTGAACATGATGATTATATTTATGTTATTATAATCTACTACTAGTGTTAATACTACTATTAATAATACAAAATACAATTATTGCCAATAAATCATCATATTAAAAATTTAAATGTAGCACAATAAATAAACTGGAAGAACATAGCTATAGGGATGCAGCGATTAACCGGTATCACAATTAACCACGCTTAAAAACATCATAGTTAATTAATCGCAAAGGATCCGCTACACCGTGTGTTTCTGTTGCACGGAATGAAAACAAGGTTACACCAGCGGCGTGTCAGTTTAAGTGACGTGCTTATCGGAGACACGGAGGCTACTACTTTACTAGATTAACTATGACAGAGGGACCGAACAGCATGGATAACAGCTTTATCTCCACGAAAGAAACGCTTGAGGTCAGCAGTGTGGGAGCATTTGGGTACACCAAGAATGACCAGGGTGTCATTGAAGATGACGGATCACCTGTGTGCAAAACATGCCCTAAAATAGTTTCTGCTAAAGGAGCGAATACATCAAATGTGATGCAGCACCCGCGGGATCATCACCCACCGTTGCACGCTCAAGTAACGCTAATACATAATAACTGAGTTAAATTACGTAGCAAGTTACTTAATGACACATTGCATTGAATATTGTATGAATATCTGAACATGTAATACATAGAAATAAAGAATGGAGTCTCTGCTTTGAAAGGTAAAAATCAATTTTATTCTAGCTTAATGCAGTCCTTTTTAATCAACACCTGAATGTGGGCACATTTCATAAACAAAAGCAACATTTTGAGCATAAAGCTGAGAAAATCACGTTTTTGTCAAAGACTACGTACAGATCAGATTCAGAGCGATGATCAAACACAGATGGAGTAGATTGAGTCCATCTGCACCCCAAAGCTTCAGAGTCCTGTAGCTCACCATCACATTTTATTCAGTAACATTAGGACGTTTTGATTTAGATGCTGTTTAATTTTGATGATCGCGTTATTTTCCATGTGCATCTGCTTGCATAAGAGATCGTTTGTTTCTGCTTCTTCGTCTGTTTTCATCTGGAGATTCAGCACTCTTTCAGAAGATGTGTAATAGCGCCCCCTAGCTTATAACATGACATGTTCTCAATTTCTTTCCATCATTTTTACTAAAACTTCAAACAGACAAACCCAATATAATAGACATGCTTTTCTCAAGCCACATGTAAAATGAGATTAATTATTAAAAACATTATTAAAATGAATACATATTAATGACAATAACAGTACAGTTTATTCCCCTCAGTAACAATTAAGAAGGATAAAGTTATTAGTTTTAGAGATGTGCTTATTTTTATTTATTTTCACTATTCTGTTTTATTTGTTTTAAAAGGCAGCTATTCTGTCCAAGTCCATAGCCAGCAAGGTATTTTTTTACTTTCATTTCCAAGTTCTCTACCCCGGGTCCAAAAGGAATGTAGATTTTGATTATTATTTTGTGCTGTAGTTTTTGGCTACTGTGTTCTTTCTATTTCAAAAGGCAGCAATAAATAACTAAAGTGTTCATGTGGTATTATACATAAGTAGTTTTGTAAAATGAATTAATAATAATCGTGATAATCGTGAAACTGATTATTCCTCAGACTATAATCGTACCAACAATATCTATAATCGTTGCATCCCTACATAGCTATGGGTTACTGGTTATGCTCTATTTTCCTAGCTATAATTGAAACAACAATTTGACTAATCCTTCTTGTCTTTGTTTACCCAAAAGGTACAAGAATCACTACTTTTCAGCAGAAGATAAAGACATTTACATTTTCAATCATTTAGCAGTCGCTTATCCAAAGCGACTTACATAGGAGAACATTTGCAAACCGATGGTGCAGCTTCAGGAGCATTTTTGGGGTTCAGTATCTTGCTCAAGGATACTTCGACGCATGGCATGGGATTGAACCACTGATCTTCCGATTGGTAGGCGACCGTTCTGCCACCAAGCCACAGCCGCCCCAGACCAAGTGAAACAGGCGCTTTTGGCTAAGCTGTAGGGGCAGACCAGACATGCACTTGATGAACCCGTTGCAGAAGCATCTGCAGTACCTGGTGTTGTCACAGAAGCACCTTCCACCAAAAAGCCATGTAGTCTACTACTATCAGTACATGATGAAATACTGAAGGAGAATGCTGAGGTGGAGCAGTTGCTGGCGAGCCCCTCATCTGTGCAGGTACAGAGTTACCTCAACGGGATGCCCAGCAGCAGAGGCAAAAACGCATTGGTCTACTGGAGGATCAACAAAGATTGTTTCCCTGCACTTGCCCGAGCCTACCTCTCTGCTCCATGTACAAGCGCTGAAAGTGAGCACTTGTTTAGCTTGCTGGAAATGTGATAGATGAAAAGACAAATTGATTATCAGGTGACAAGGCAGAGATGCTTCTGTTTGTGAAGAAAAACCTGCCATTAATGCTCAATTAGCATTTGCCTATACATATGCTGGCAACATTTATTACCCAGTTACTATTACTATTTGGAGGGGTATCGTACACTTCAGGTTTGTTGATTCATAGGATCTTTTGACTTTTGTAAGACAAGTAAAACAGAGAAAAAGGTCAATTTATAATGTTTTGTTTTATCAAGCAACTTATTTTCAGTTACAGCGGGGAAAATAAGTATTTGACACATCAGCATTTTTATCAGTAAGGGGATTTCTAAGTGGGCTATTGACACAAAATGTCCACCAGATGTAGCCATCAAGCCAAATATTGAGTTCATACAAAGAAATCAGAACATTTAAGTATAAAGGTTGAGTCATAATAAATAAAGTGAAATGACACAGGGAATGAGTAGTGAACACACTTTATTTAATACTTTGTAGAAAAGCCTTTGTTGGTGATTACAGCTTCTAGACGCCTCTTGTATGGAGAGACCAGTCGTCTGCATTGCTCAGGAGTGATTCTGGCCCATTCTTCCCCACAAATGGTCTTTAAATCTTGAAGGTTCCTTGGGCCTCTTTTATGAACTTTGATCTTCAGTTCTCTCCATAGATTTTCTATGGGATTTAGGTCATTCAAGCAACTTGATTTTCTTTCTTTGAAACCACTTCATTGTTTCCTTGGCCTTGTGTTTGGGATCATTGTCTTGCTGAACTGTCCACCCTCTTCATTTTCTGCTTTCTGGTAGATGGCAGCAGATTTTTATCCAGAATGTCCCGTGGGCAGTGCCATTTCTTCTCCAAGCATAGTGTGTAGAATGACTGCCAAAAAGTTCAATTTTGCTTTCATCTGACCATACTATAGTCTCCCAATAATCCACAGGCTTCTCCAAATGCTCTTTCACAAACTTTAACCGAGCCTCAACATGTTTTTTGTTCAGCAATGGAGTCTTGCGTGGTGAGTGTGCATAAATGCCATGGCGGTTCAGTGCATTGCTTATAGTTTTCTTTGAAACAACAGTACCTGCTGATGCAAGGTCTTCCTGAAGTGGTTCTTGGAGAACTCTCCTGATTATTCTTTGGACTCCTCGGACAGGGATCTTATGTGGAGCACCTGATCGTGGACGGTTTATGGTGAACTGATGCTATTTCCATTTCCGGATAATGGCCCCCACAGTGCTCACAGGAACATTCAGCATTCTGGAAATGCGCCTACCATCAAAATGCTTTTCAACGATAAGTTGAGTTGTTTGTTTAAGTGAGAAAAGATCCTGTTTTAATGTTGAATAATTTATTTTATAATAAAAATAAAAATTTGCTTTGAAGAAAATGTGGATTTTTGTTTGTATATTCTGTCAACTATAGTTCTTAGAAAGAAAATCAGAATCGGCAAAAATCGGTATCAGCCGATCTCACTAATAAAAAATCTGAATCGGCCAAGAAAATTGCAATCGGTGCATCTCTAATTATTACCATCGGCTACCTATAACATGTAAAAACACCAACACATGGGGGCACGTAATCTTACATTTGCAATATGGTAGCTAACATAAGTTTCAGTTGAAGTTGACACATTACTCAAAGATATACCCTATCACTACATAAACAAACTCAATTATCTTGTCATAATTAACTGTATATCACTGCAACAAAATGCATTATTCTGAGAATCCAGGCAGATCCATTGATCCTCCATTAAATTAAATGCTCTAGGTTATGGATTCGGGCATTTTCAGTTGTGTAACGGAAACTAAGCTTTTTTTCATCATAGAAATTGATCATAAGATCACTGGGATCATCCAGGACAGTGACGAGTCTGCATACAGAAGGGAGGTTGAACAGCTGGCCCTCTGGTCAGAACAACCTGGAGCATGCTCAAAACTGTGGAGATGACAGTAAACTTCAGAAGAAGCCTTCCAACACTGTCCCCCATCACCATACTAAGCAACACTGTGTCTGGTGTGGAAACCTTCAGTTTTCTGTGATCCACAATCTCCCAGGACCTTAAGTGGGCTTCCAACATCAACACGGTCATCAGAAAGGCCCATCAGAGGATGTACTCAGGAAATTCAACCTGCCTTTGGAACTGCTGATCCAGTTCTACTCTGCAATAATCCAGTCCGTTCACGGTACTTCCATCACTGTCTGGTTTGGATCAGCAACCAAACAGGACAGGAACCGACTACAGCGTACAATCAGGACTGCAGAAAAGATCATCGTGCCAACTTACCCTCCATTCAGGACTTAAACACCTCTAGAGTCAGGAAACATCACTGCAGATCCGTCACACCCTGTTTAAACTTCTCCCCCCTGGTAGGCGCTACAGAGCACTGCCAAAACATCCAGACATCAAAAAAGTTTCTTCCCACAGACCATCACTCTGATGAACAGTTGACACCAGTCATATAGCGTCAGGAACAATCCCAGTCCAATAACCCTGTGACACTAACATCCACTGTAGCTGTGAATTATTCTCATTGTCTTTATAAATATGAACACTTATTAATATCTACACAAGCTGTACATACTATATATACTGTCATATCCACCTACCTCATGTACAGAATATAAAGCAACCTGTTACATTTATTTTAATTTATTTCAGCACCATTTGCACTAATTGTCTTACTGTTTACAGATGTTACTGTTGTTTTGCTTTGTATTCCCACACTTGTCTATTTCTGTATATGTACGTTGAGAGCAACGTAAAACTGCAGTCAAATTCCTTGTATGTGCACACAAACCTGGCCAATAAACCTGATTCTGATAAGCTTGTTGTGTTTTTGCTCACTCACCAGAGCAGCTCTAGTCTGTGAATGCTTTCCTCTTTGCCTGTCTGTGGCACGATAGGCTTCAGTGTTGATAGGCTATTACTCTTGACATGTACCCAGTTAGAGGAGAGACTTACAGAGTGGTGGTTACAGACAGAGAGAGGCAGCTGCATCAGAGCCAAATTAGCACATTTTAAAATAAATTTATTGGCAATCAGATGAAAAAAATTACGATTCCGATAATTATAAAAAGGCAGAATATCAGAGCCGATAATACCGCTAATACGCAATAATGTAAAAATCTGAGGTGTGAAAATTGCATGAAACTTAAACTGTGATTCTGTACGTCAAGTATGAACGAATTGTTGAAAAGTTGAATTAATGTGATTAAGTCCCAAGTGGCGTGACCATTTTGAAGTTTCTACGCGTGTCAAAGTCCATCTCTCTGTCCCACCAGGTACCCTCAGACTTTCCCTCCTTTCCCCATCACCTGACTGCCTCAGCCATCTACACACCTGTTCCCACTTCCTTAAAATACTTATTGCTTGTCCACCTGATTCCCTCACATTTTTTTACTAGACGTCCTTATTCTCCTGCTCAATTGTTCTCACTTCACTCATCAGTCACTCATTACATATAATAATAATCAGAATAATAATAATAAATAACAGCCCA
Organism: Coreoperca whiteheadi; assembly: GCA_011952105.1. Lineage (NCBI taxonomy): Eukaryota > Metazoa > Chordata > Actinopteri > Centrarchiformes > Sinipercidae > Coreoperca > Coreoperca whiteheadi. The sequence goes on along the minus strand of CM022477.1, from coordinate 25,367,514 downwards.
GATCCGATTCGTCCTAGTTGCTATGTTCCTGTCTTGCCTTGTGCTTTTGCTTCCGAGCTTGTTACCTGAACCCAGACCTTAACCTGGACCTGAACCTTCCTACCCACCTGCCTGTTCCCCATCTACAAACTAGTTTTGGTCATTAAACCACTGAAGTCATCCTGCTGCCTCTATCTGCACCTGGGTCCAATTCTGCATTTCTGATTCGTGACACGTGAATGTATGAATGAGTGGGAAGAGGTTGAAGAAGAGTGGGTTTCATGCCATTTGAACTAAACTTCAAACAAGTTTAATATTTTTAAATGTTTTAATGGGATTTATAAAGTTTATAAATACCCACAATGTACATTTAGTCATTTAGCAGACGCTTTTATCCAAAGCAACTTACATATGCGAACATTCACGAACAGAAGGCGCAGCTTCGGGAGCATTTTTGGGGTTCAGTATTTTGCTCAAGGATGCATCGACACATGGCTAGGGGATCGAACCCCTGACCTTCCGATTGGCAGGCAACCGTTCTGCCACCAAGCCACAGCCACCCCTATGTATGAAAGATGTGGAACATTTTAAAGTTTGACCGGGATTTCTGCATGAATGAGTAGAGAGGAGCTGAAAAATGCATGGAAACGTGTGAAAAGGTGTCACTTCTTTCACATTCCCACCATTCATTTGAATGGAGAAATTTACCCCAGAAAATGTTAAATATTTCAGAAAGTATGAAAGGTATGAATAAGAAAAAAATTTATACCACACCATTCCTAATTAAGCTGAATATTTAAATAACAGAAAATATATCCAAAAATCCAGTATTGGTTGGGCTACAGACCACATATTTCCACATGCACACACTGAGGTGACCAGGAATTACCTTTCTTTTGAACTTGAATTTCTGTGAATCAAACTCTTTCGTGTCTGTTCAACTTTATAAAAATGTGATTCTGCATTTTCCAAGTTATAGCATCTGTTCATGTTCACTTGACATCCAATTATGTTAATATTAGGGTACAGAAACACGGTATTAAACGGACCCTGAGGCTAAATTATTTAAGACCATAGTATTGATAGTGATATTCTCCTCTCTAGTTGGTTCATCTGAATCATTTTTAGAGGCACAAAGGGGTAACAGTATCCATTGTTTCACAAGTAAAAAATACATGAATACAGAAGTTAGAAAAAAATAAACAGAAATGTTTGTATTAAGAGTGATGTTTCTGATTCTTTAATATCATTTCAAGTAATCTTGTGACCCCTTCAGAGGTGCGGTCCCCAGAGTGGTAATCACTGGTGGATATACTGTACATATGTTGGTTAACCAGGATTCAGGTCACCAGTCTATTCACAGAGCTTCACAGGGTTCTGTGCTTGGACCAATTCTATATGCTTCCTTTGGGCAATATTATTAGGAAACACTCCGTAAAGCTTCATTGTTAGGCAGACACAGCTCTTAATGGTCAGGCACCATCGTATCTTACAGAGCTCATAGTACCTTTCTACCCCACTAGAATACTGCACTCTCAGAATTCAGGGCTACTTGTGGTTCCTAGAGTCATCAAAAGTAGAACGGGAGCCAGAGCCTTCAGCTATCAAGCTCCTCTCCTGTGGAATCAGATGCCAGTTTGGGTTCAGGGGGCAGACGCCATCTCCATATTTAAGAGTAGGCGTAAGACTTTCCTCTAACCTTATAGTTAGGGCTGGCTCAGGTGAGTCCTGAACCATCCCTTAGTTATGCTGCTATAGGCCTAGACTGCCGGGGAACTTCCCATGATGCGCCTCTCTCCTCCTCTTCATCCGTATGCATTCTCATCCCATAAATGCATGTTACTAACTCGACTTCTTTTCTCTCCCATAGTTTTGTGCTTTCTCGTCTCTCTCTTCTCTCTTTCTGTCACGTTCAGCAGGTATTTCTGCCTCCGGAGATGTATCTGGATCTGTGACTATGGCGACCTGCTGGGGCAGTGCTGCTGTGTCTGTGGATGGTGGAAGGGAGGTGGTGTGGCTCGGGTCCTGCACTTGGTGGGCATCACCTGGAGCTGCTCAGTTGTCCTTCTGGATCCATCCTCTTCCCTTATGTTTTACAATCTACATTCATTATAATTGTATGCACTATGATTTTCTGCTATGAATCTATTCTGTACATACGACATCTATTGCATGTCTGTCCGTCCTGGGAGAGGGATCCCTCCTCTGTTGCTCTTCCTGAGGTTTCTATCATTTTTTCCCTGTTAAAAGGGTTTTTTGGGTAGTTTTTCTTCATATGAATCGAGGTCTACGGACAGAGGGTGGCTTATACTGTACAGATTGTAAAGCCCTTTGAGGCAAATGTGATTTGTGATATTGGGCTATATAAATAAAATGTAATTTAATTTAGGAATTATTTTATTATCTTATTATTTTGAATTATTTTAAAGGACAATAATAAATAGAAAGAAATACAAAACCTTCTATATTTGTCTATTGAAAATATTATATATACTGTATATTTTAAAGAATACATGACCCTATTTCTAGTAGGTTATTTCTTATTTCACCATTTGGATTCTATTTAATTCTCCACATTATTTTAGTGTTTACTCACAAACTACTTGAAGCCGCTCACCTTGCTTTTCCCTTCAGTTTTCCCCACGCTTGCTGTGTCGCTGTTCGCTCTATATCATGGTATTTGTCATGGTATTGGATTTATCCAGAATCGCATAGCCGCCAGGCTAATGTATGACAAATACATCTGCTAAAAACTAAGCTGGTTTATTATTTCAATGTATTATGGTTTATTTTCTCACTCAAATGACAGAACCACAATTTCATTAGCAGAATTAATCAAATCTAAACAATACTCTACTCTATCTAAGAAACTTGACAATCAAAAAATACATATCCCAACCATACTGTGTTCAGACTGACTAGCATTGGGTAAATCAAGTACTGATTCATCAGTGGAATATCAGCTGATTAATATCAGTAAAATGATAATCCGTCTTCTAAAGGTAACATCAATCTTCATTTTTAACAGCGAATCATTAGGTTACCCTGGAGGTCACACTATCAGTTGTAATGAGCCACAGTGACCAAATGATTCCATGGCAGTCATTGCTTCATTTCATCTACACAAGCTGTTGGCATGGAGCCCTCAGCTGCAGACCCCCAGCCTGTGTGTGCTGATGGCAGAGCCAGATAAATGGACCACACTGCCGAGCTGTGAAGGGAGCAACACCACGGCGTCTACACCCATTGTACTGTGGAGCTTTGAAGTCTCGGGATGACACACGCACACGCACACACACACACACACGCACACACACTGAGGTCCAGGCTGCCGCGCGGCTCCGCGTGCGTGATAGCGCGTCGGAGTTCGCGTGCGCTGGTGATGAGAGCGCACGTGCAAGCCCAGAATTGTGCCCACGAGTTGTTGCTAAAAGGCAAGGGCTACCTTGCTAGCAAACGTGCGCTGTTATAGTAAGTGAAAATCCCTTAATATCACAATGGGAGTATAAAAACGTGGCAGCCAAACAGTGTAGCAATATTAAGTTCAAACGGTCTGAAAGACACTGTGAATTAATAATGCTCAAATGTGTGCAGTTGTTGTGTTTTTGAAGCCGTCGGGAGCCACAATACCGCTTTCCCGTCGGTGAATTTAAACTACAGCATTCATGCCAAAGTTCAACATGTCCTATATTAATCATACTGTATTGGAGTCATACTCACGCATATTGGGCGCCAGCGGGATTAGCAGGTTCCCATCGCCTGCCGCTGTTTGGGCAGAGAATGAGGCGCCGGACTCTGCAGCAGTGAGCGGAAAAGTGCTTTCTGTCGACAATTATTCCCGAGAGCGTTCCGTGGCCCTGATACAATCCTGTCAGCTCACGGACGATAGTGGAGCGGTTCCGAAAAGCACGGCACTGTGTGCTCAAACACACACACAAACACACACACACTGACAGCGTTTCACGGCGTCGCTCCCTCCCCCTCGCTCTCTGGTGACGTCACTGAGAGACGCAGCCTGAGATGCTGCATTCAGTTCCTATGGGAACAGACTTTAGATGGACTTCACAGTCCTACCTAAAATCAAAAGATTAGACCATAAACCCCAGTTTTATCGTACTTATTTAGTCAAAGTGCTTTACAATTTTTGCCTCTCATTCACCCATTTACACACACACTCACACTCTTGAGCCACCACATGGTGTAGGTTCCTAGCTGTGATACATTATTGTTTTTTTTAACCTATGTTAAATCTAATCTTAAATTATTTACATTTATTAACAATCAACAGCTGAGCTACAAGGCAAAGCTCTCTGTTTACCGGTCGATCTACGTTCCTACTCTCAGCTATGGTAATGAGTTGTGGGTCACGACCGAAAGGACAAGATCCCGGATACAGACGGCCGAAATGAGTTTCCTCCGCAGGGTGGCTGGGCGCTCCCTTCGAGATAGGGTGAGGAGCTCTGTCACTCGGGAGGAGCTCAGAGTGGAGCCGCTGCTCCTCCACATCGAGAGGAGCCAGCTGAGGTGGCTCCTGGACGCCTCCCTGGGGAGGTGTTCCCCAGGGAAGACCTAGGACACGCTGGAGGGACTATGTCTCTCGGCTGGCCTGGGAACGCCTCGGTCTTCCCCAGGGAGAGCTGGAGGAAGTGTCTGGGGAGAGGGAAGTCTGGGCGTCCCTGCTCAGACTGCTGCCCCCGCGACCCGGCCCCGGATAAGAGGAAGAAGATGAAGATGGAACAATCAACAGTGCAAAACAAGGTCTACATCAATTTAAGCAATACAGGACATCATACAAATTCTATATAAGGGTCTTTAACAATGGGGATTAAATGAAAAATAAGTACATTTAAAAAAATGTAATACCTGAGATTTTCAGGGAGCGGTCCTGTGAATGCAGGACAAATGGCAGCTGAGGCTGATGGGAATGTCGCTAGTCTTGATCTGGTAATAAACCAAAGTGTTGAACAAATTGAAAATGTGAGCTGATGATGGCGCTAGATCACCATTGGATCACCAGAGGTTTTACAATTCATTCTGTGAGGAACATGAATGTCTGTACCACATTTCATTGCAATCCATTCAACGGTTATTGAGACTTTTCACTTTAAACCACAAACGTCAACCTGCTGGCGCCTGAAAAGAAGCAAGGGAATCAACAAAGTCATTAGGTTTCATCCTCTGGGCACCAATGTTGAGCTCGTGGGCGGTACTAGAGAAAATGTCAGCGGATTGCGAAAATCATTGCAATTCATCGCGTGGAGACCACAGATGTCTGTGCCAGATTTCATGGAAATCCATTCAAATGTTGTTGAGATATTTTAGTCTGGACCAAAGTGGTGAACTGACCAACAATGCCTTCCCCCAGAGCTGTGTGGCAAAAAAAATCTGAAAACATAAGTAAAACAAGTGGAGAGTTGACATAAAAAATCAATAACAACAAAATTTTTTTTAATCTATTTTGTTTTCAATTGTTCTAGTGAATTGTACTGAAAGTATGAGCTTTATTAAAAAGAAATCGAATTTCAGTGCTGCTTTTAGTCATTTATCTTATTAAAAAAATATTTAGCACCTAGTATGAAATTAAGTTATTAGTAATTCAGTATTATTGTTTGCATTTCTATAGTAACACCACAAGGTGAAAATGGAATGAAGTTTTTTCAAATCTCAACTAATTTCTAGTCGCTTAATTTATCTCTGCGTTTGCATGTGTTGAACTTGGCCGCTGTAATTTTAGTGGTTGGGAGGGAGATTCCCAGGAGTTTGTAAGTAAGGGCAAGATAGAGTGTGGCCCGCCAGGCAGATCTGAGGTGGTCGGACATGCTGGATTTGTTAACACAGGCTGGTGGCCTCCGAAGTGACGCAGGCATCATGCTGGACTGCAGTCTGAAGGCAAAGGTCTCGATTTGACAGACGATCTTTGATCTATGGATTTCTTAGCAACATCGTCTGGAATTTCGAGCGTCCTGGAATTAACCTGTGATGTGCATCCGGATACATTATCCAAATGATGACATTTGATCACAGGCGTTTGCATTCACACCTCCTATTAATAAGTCTTCTCATTATCTTAATTCTGCCTGAAGTGTGCTTGGATTTCAGTATGCAAATTAGGAAGCCAGGTTGTCAGGCAAACATGTCGCATCGCTGGTGAAGGAAAGCGAAGTACTCTTGACAGACCACGACAGTGTGCAGGCCAGGGTTACGTGACTGAAGGTGTCCGTAGGTAACTTGTTGGGGCTAATGTTTCTTATACTGTAAAGGTGTGTTCAGACAGAATGTATAGCAAATGTTTGCCTGCTGGCAGCTCAGTCTCTGATCGCAGAACTCAGCAGGAACTCCATTACTTACTCCAGACTCTCGCTTTTCTCTTCAGTTTCTGTACGATTATGAAGTAAGGCTAGGTTCATAAAGGTGATAAATAGGTGAATTTACTAATCTTCAGATGAGTCAGGACTTTTCTGAATAGATGTCACAAAATTCAAAAGTCATTTGGAGATGACAAGGCTGATATTAATCCAAATGTTTGTCATTGTCAGCAAATCCCATTTAAAACCAAAACCAACGGTATGTTCTGCCTCTAAGGACCTTCTGACTTCTCTACCCTGTCTCACAAATAAATGGTTTCATTTAAAAAAAAAAAGGTTTAGTCATTTCCTAAAACAGCTGGACACTGTAGCTTTTGTCAAACGTTACTCAAACAGGACGGAAAAGTGCGTTTTTTGAGGACTATTTTCGGGGGCGGATTAATCCACATTTGGTGCTGAGTATTTGAGGCAGCAGGGCGGTTTATGTAGGACTAAGTCAGAATAAACTCCAGTGTGTGTGTTCATGGTGATGAAGGACCATGTCGCCCAGTGCAGCAGTGGGGCTCACTGATGTGTTTTTAATAGTTTTTGGACAACAATGGAGCTCTATGGCACAGAGGTATCAGGTTTCATGATATCAGGTTTCAGATGCACACACAATACTTGTTAGTAGCATCTATTCATTCTTGGTTTGTGTTCTTTCTCATGGGATTTAATGACAATAAGAAACATGTAAAATATCACCAGCCTTATTCTGTAGGATTAATTAATGTTATAATGGAAAGACACATTTCGAGATGGGTCTTTACTGAGAATCATCATTGCTCAGTTTTAAGTCCACTTCATTGTTAAGTATTGTGTAAGTGTTGTATATTCATATAAATACACTGTGAATACAAATTGTTTGAATAGAATTTCCCATGCTTGTGAAGGCAGCAGAACTGTCCCTTCTCTGCAGCTGGTGGAGTAGGGAAGATTAGAGCGCTGATTGGTTGATGGAAAGACAGATGGCCCACTCCCTGCTAGATAAATAGTTGAGACCGCCAACAGCCGAGCAGTCGTCTCCCTCTTCCACGGTGATGTACGTAGCCTCTGCGTGGTCGTAATACAGTCATCCTGCTGCCAGACTGCTGTAGTCCACAGTCCAATTCAGCTTCAAATGCTTCTGGATTTTCTCTGCTGCTTCACACCGCTGTGTGGAATAACCCATTAACCTGCCTGCTTTTATCACTTTACTGAGTCAGAAAATAGCAGTCAATGAGCCAATATGTTTGTTTCCATTGTCATTATCTTTCACTTTAAAAGATACATACTGTATATAGTGTTGCCACTGATTTTATCTGTGATAGTGTAGAAAAGCCTCTTACAGATTTTAACTTCATACAGGGCCAGTCCTAACATTTTATAAGCTAAGTAGAATTTCATCAACCCTGAGCCTAATGTAAACTGCTGCATTTGTAATGCAAATATTTATTATTCAAATTTTTCTATTGAATTTTCTGATTTTAAATCTGCACTGGTGACGTTTGTGAGCCAAGGTCCTCTTCCCATTGCAGCTTAAAGTTCCCAAAGGAAGGAGATGCAGCTCACATCAAGGTCCAGCTTAAGGACATATGGCCGAGCCTCACCCCTTGAATTTCCCACGGAACTTTGATACACATTGAGGACAAAAAATTAAATGATGACGAAGGGAACAAAAGAAAGGGGAATTAGAAAATAACTCTCTTTGAAACCTGGACAGTTTATGCTCTGTCGATAGCAAACGGCAGCGAGCACTCAACCACAGCATCCTGCTGAAACGGTTTCTGCATCTCTGTGACCTGTGCTAACTGATCCCACCTTTGACGTCGGTGGGTTGAGCTTTATTCAGTATCTTGCTTGTGACTTGATTTTTTAGCATATATGGAAGATAACTTGAGCTTTTCCTGGTCTCCAGCTGTATAAAAAGGAGACACTGTTTGCGGCTCTATGAGATTTTATTTAGAGATTTAGAGAGGGTGGTTTTTGATACCAGTTAATACAGGATTATTAGAAGCCGTTTACTTTTTTGCATAGAAGACTTTGATAATCCATATCAGATTTGTTAAGCTTTAAATTAAAACAGATTGGGCACTCTACTGTCGAAATACAGTTCCTGGTGTAGGACTCTTTTCTGAATGCCGACTGCAACAGTCTCACATCTAAAGGTAGGATACTCTCTGGGACAGGCGATAGGGATACTAAAGGCGCACTTTAGTAATTATTTGATGCTAAATTGTTAAATTGGTGTTGAACAGCTAAATGTTAAAACTGAACCCTCTCAGTTCCACTGCCTGATGCATGATTGAATATATATATCATCATATATAATTCAATGATATGATGTATTGCTAAAAGTATTGAATATTTCACTTGTTATTAAAAGTGTTTAATAATATTTGACTTGTTAGGTGGGCGGCTGTGGAAGAGCAGGTCGTCCACCAATCGGAAGGTATAGCGCTATACAAGTACAGTCCACTTACCATTTGTTGCTAGAATTGAATAACATTTGACTTGTTGCTAACAGGATTGATTTGTCTTAGATTCTTTGCTAAAGAAAAGATTTTTGAATGAGTCTATACATTGTTTTTTTAGGAAAGTCCTTCTTATTCTACCTTTAACATTAGCTAACATTTGCCACCATAAGCTACTGGTCATACCAGAAGCCAGTAGCAGCAAAGTGTATGAAGCAAATGAGTATTTTACTGCTTATGAAATTAAATTATTTGTTGATAGGAAGAAGATTGACCTTTTTTTTAGTTATTTAAAAACACTTTAACTTACATTGTATCAGTAGGCCTTATTAGTCAATAAAAGGTATTAATAATGAAACCATTTAAGCTATTCTGTGACTGTTGTGGCGCTCCGACAACATTTCTGCCTTGTGCCAGTATAAAACCTCTGTTTGACCACAGGGTTATCATGTCTGGAGATGATTTGTATCCAGTTCTAACCTGCTTAAGCCAGCTATTGAGGGCCTGCGGTTCCCAATGCAAACTGGTTGACCTATGTGAGCTCATGTCTCCAGACACTTCACAGCATCGCAGCCTCCATCTTCTGCTCATCTCCTGCTTTATCATGCGTGGGAGGATGGGATGTGTAATCCTGCCTTCCACACTGACACACTCACAGATTTGGATGAACTGCCTCGTTCATACGCATGCAATTGGGCATGAAACGGGTGCATGTGCAGTGTGCACTCAACCCTGAGTGAAAATGTCATTGTACCAATACTGGCCTTTATTCCAAATTGGATATAGACCACAGAAATGTTGTTCCTATATGATGGAGGTCCCTCCCTTTTTTTAATCATTGGCACAAAACACACCCTATAGAGGACACACACACACCTGGTACATCTATACTTGTGAGGACTTTCATTGACATAATGCATTCCCCAGCCCCTTACCCTAACTTTAACCATCACAACTAAGTGCCTAACCTCAACCCTAACCCTAACCTAAACCTAATTCTAACCCTAATGCTAAAACCAAGTCTTAAATCTCAAACAGCCCGTGGAAGGTCTGTTGAAAAGTGAGGACCAGCCAAAACGTCCTCACTTTCCAAAAATGTCCACTCCCAAGGTCTAAAATGCAAATTGGTCCTCACAAAGATGGCTGTACAGGTGTGCGCACACACACATACGGGCAAACACTGTGTTTAGACAAATACGTAGGCCTATGTAATTTAACAAACAGCAGTAATACTATTTCTAATAAATATGGATGGTTAGATCTTGACATTTTATCATGTGAGGGGAAAAATCACTCCAGGAGAACAGGAGTGAGAGGGGCGGAGAAATCACGGGATATTATTTATCAGAATCAGATCATTTATATTATAGCCTATATAACATCAATTTATATCGTTTATAATATATTATCAGTGTGTTCTTCTGCGTCCTGTGTGTCCCCGGAGTCCACAGAGAGTCTGGAAAAAGGCCCCTGCCAGAGGATGTCAAGGTGCGAGCAGGGTCGTACGGGGATAAAAGATCTGAGATATACTGAGGAGTCAGACCATGTTGTGACGTGTAAGTAATGAAAGCACCTTAAAATGAATTCTAAAACATAGTGAAAGCCAGCGTAAAGAGGCTAAAACTGAGGCGATGTGTTAAAACCTGTTTACTCTGGTTAAAAACCTGGAAGCTGAGTTCTACAGTTTTTCTATTTTGGCATGTAAAAAGGCTGTTACAGTAATCCAGGCGTGATGGGATAAAAGCATGTCAAATATAGTTTCTGTGTCTTTAAAACTTGACCTAGGACGAAATCTGTTAATGTTCCTTAGTTGATAAAAACGAGTTTGTATAAGTTTTGTAATGTGCTGCTCAAAGCTTAAATTACAGTCAAACAAGACGCCAAGATTTGTAGCAACAGGCTTTATACTCAGACAGGTACTCTACTGCGTACTAGCAATATTTGACTGTGTTACTAGAGCCAAAGACAATCATTTATGTTTTGGTTGAGGTCAATTGAAGAAAATTGTTTGACATCCATCTACTAAGCACTCCTGTAAAGAATTCAGCGTACTGAAGTCAGTCGGTTTACAGGGGACGTCTCTTTCTCTCTCAACCCAACCAGCTGCGACAGAAGTGCCGCCCACCCCGAGTCTGGTTCTACCTCTTAAAAGGACGGTTTTCCTTGCCACTGTCGCCAAGTGCTTGTGTAGTCACATTTTCTAAGTACATTTGAGCAGCTTACAAAATGGACAGAAAACTCAAAGAACATGCTTAAGACTTTTAGGAAAACCAATGAAAGAAAACCTGGATGAGATACACTGTAGGGATTAAGAAGACATAATCTAACCTAGTGTGTGCTCTTTGTTGTCACTTTTTTACATAAAAAAGTAATGTCAGTAGTTTATCAACTCACACATGAGCTCTTAAGGGGGCACTTTGATGATTTTGCATTTTGCAATTTAGAAGGTCCACAGTTCTTTGAGCAACAAGCGCTATATGTTTAGCTAGCCAACAAGTGACCTAAATAAAAATAAAAACAGGCCGTGAATAATAAAATGAACAGTTCTTTATGCCAAGGGCATCCAACATGGCAGCCAAGCGGGTCAGGTAAGCTACTGAGTTATGTGTAAGTGAGAGAGTGGATTGTGTCAGAGCCCTCCTGCCCGAGCCGATTTTCTATCAACAGGAAACAGGGACATACTGCTCACTTCTGAAATCCATCTCTGCGTCTTCTCTCATTTATATTCATTAAATACAGAGCAGCACTTTACGTATGGTATTTTAAGTCTGCAAAAGGTGAATACTCAGGAAATTGAAACTGTGCACAGCTTAGAAATGACAGATGATACTGCATCCTAGAGAGCTGAGGAACACATCTTCAGCTGGTATAATATGATCCAATGCTGAAATGTAATGTCCAAAATATTGCGAAAGTGGTTTGACCAAAATAAATCTTGATTCGGGGTCCACATTCAGGTTACTAGGATTTTCTGGACTTGCAAACACATCTCATGATTTTCCTCAGTATTTGTCATGGAGATGGAGACTACCATTTCCAACAATGAACTTACACACTCAACGATCAATTGTGAAAGTGATGTTGGGGTGCTATAAAAAACTGTCAATACCCCCTGCCCAATTACAACACAAGTTAAATACTGAAACTTTTTAATGATGAAGTTCCATAAAACACCATTTGCAGGTTAACTAAGGTACATATCTGATGCTCAGAGTAATACACATCAGTTACTCATGAAACTGTACATTCATTCTGAACAGTTAATACAATGGTTTCTACAGCCATGTTGTAAACCAGGGTTTAGAATGAAGTCATTAAGTGTACTGTAACAAAAGAATGCAGTGCAAACAAGCAGCAGTTGTGTAAACCCACTTTTTAAATGGAATCACAGCACAGATTTACAAAACAATGTAGACATAGGTCCTTCTGTTCCAGCTTTCACTGCCTCTACATGTAGGAACTAATGAAAATGTGTGTTCGAATTGAGAGAACTTCAAAAACACACACATTAGTAAAAACAACCCACCATTTGCTTCCTGTTGGGTAACAACAAATATGATATATCAGTTTCCCAATATATCAGGCTGATATTGGACTTTTATTGAAAGTCAGATATTGGCCAGTCAGCATCATCCCCCTCTGTAGTAACGGAGGACTCAGAACCTGCAGTGACATTCAGGTTCACATATTAAAAAGTTCAACATTATGGGAACTACACTTACCCTTAACGTTCCAAGAGTGAAATTTTCATATTGATAACAATCTCATATCTGTTAGTTAAGTGCAGAGCTGGAGTCAGGACGTGGTTAGCCTAGCTTAGCATAAAGACTGGAAACAATGGAGAAACCCGAGGACGATGAATACTCATAGAAAATGTCATCTATCATTGTCAAACATTATGTCATACAGCTTGAATCTACCTTAAACATTTTAAAAATGATTACAGACTATTAACTTATTAGCTCTCTCCAGTTGAAGAACATGGTCCATTGACTAATACTGGTTTCACTTGTGCTCCTTTAAATAATTCTACATTCCATTTCAATGTGACTGTAAATATGTGGCACTCATCTCTTGGATTTATTAATAGTAGAGTTATTTTTGGCTAACAGGACCCAATCAGGACTCATAGGCACTTTAAATAAAAGAAAAATCAATCAAACATTTGGCTATTTCCCTAGGCATAACCTGGGATATCTGTGCAACAGAAGACACCTCTAGTTCCATGGCAGTGAACTGAGGAAATGGATGTTTTAATAACTTTAAAACAATCTAATAATGATATATCACATAACATAAAACATTTTTGAGATGGATCCCCTAAATTAGTTTAGTTTGATGTCTGCAATAAGTGTATATCAGCTGATTTATTGGCTATGCAGGTCTAGCGCTATTTACATCAAGCGATGACCCACGAGTAAGATCCGTTTTCTGAACAAGGCAGTGGGTTACGGCCACAGATGTATGTAACGGGAAGAATGCACCTCCACGCTCAAAGTAATGGCACCGGTTAAAGTCACTTAAAGAAGGAAATACCTATTTCAAGGCATAGGAGACAAATGTCCTTATTCTCAGCTAGTGTTTCTCCTCAGGTGACTGTCAGCTACTGGAGGTAAATAGTAGAAGTTCATCTGTCAAATGTCCGCTCAACACTGACCGATAAACTATTAAACTGCGATGAAATTCATGGTATCAGTAGCTGCGATGGCTGGTAGAGGCACAACCCACATGGCTCATTATTTTATTATCTTATTATCTAAAAGCCAAACTTTTTCAGTCTCATTACAGACAGCTTTGCACATACTACCACTGGCCTGGCCTATACCACACTGTCATGAGACCAGGGTTAAGCTTGACTCCTGGAGAGTTTATTAGAGCCATCCTCAGCTTAGTCCAACTATTTAAGCAGTTTTGGTCAGAGAAAACCAGATCAATCAAGACCAACAAAGAAGCTTTGTGTATATTTTAAGGCCAACGACAACCAGTCAGTAAAGTTCATTTTGTGACAAATACTGCTGACGGTTAATATCTGCAGCACAACGGGACATATTTACATATTAATGAATGCAGCTGAGGCCATATGGCTACAGCCACTTTATAACGCAATGGAAAAGTTTATCAAGATGATGCTGAGAATATTGTATCTCTTACATTTTTCTTGCTTGGTGGCATTTCTAAACATCTTTTCACCTAACTTGTTATGGATCTATGTGCTTAATGATTTCTCCTTGGATGTGCTGCAAATGGTAAATGGCTACATACTAAATGGCTATACTGCCCCCATCAAAGGATCATTACAACTGATCAGAACTTGGCTCTTGTTTTTATAGTTTTGGCCATCATTACTCAACAAGGCGATCACTGTGGGTTGTGAGCATCATCGCAAAAAGAAGTCCCACAGATCAAGAAAAACACGAGCAGTCAGACAGGTTGGAAACAAACCCCCAGGTAACCCTAACTTATATGGAAGAGAAAACAAACGTGAACATGAAGGCCTGCGAATTCAAGTGGGATGAAATCCAAACCCATGCAGTCTGCGCGATTCATGCAAATGCCATATTTTTTTATTAGAAATACCAAAAAGCGACCACTTTGCAGGTCTGAAAATGATTACCCAAAATGTTATCTGTAAACATCCATGAGAGTTTACAGTAACTTGCTGGCTTAACTTGACCTACCATACTCACTGTAGTTGTGGGCACTAGCCATGTGCCGGTATCAATTTTTCATGCTGCGATTAATTGATTGAGCTTTTATCGCAGTGCATGGTATTATCACGGTATTTTAATTGCACCACAGAAACGGGTTAAAAAGATTCCTCCTCCCGCCGCGCTTCTTTACGCAGTTTTTGTTAAGCGGATGATGGAAAAGAAGCTAATGCGCGTTCTAAAAAATCTACATTTCCATTTAGTCATTTAACAGACACTTTTATCCAAAGTGACTCACGTATGAGGAAGACAATGGAAGCACTTATAACAACACAAGGTAAGAAAATGTGCACCAGAAACTAGTCTGTTAAAGCCCAGCACAGTATACAAAGCTGAGGAGAGGAAGGGGTTATTTTGGGGGGGTTTTCACGATATTTTGAAGAGCCCACGATAATAATATCATGCATATTCATTAACACAATTTATCGCATTAGCGAAAACCGGCACATGTCTAGTGGGGACACAGTTTTACTGTGTAGTAAAGGATTATTAGCAACATTTTAGATGAACTCACAGTTTGTCAGGGTTTGGAGTAGTGTTTCCCCTAAGCCCTATGTTTCCTGGTGTTTTTTCCCTCTCCTTGTGACTCTTGTCTGCCTTGTTTGTTTTTTGTCTGTCAGGCACACACCACTGGGCGAGCCAGGCCAGCTCTCTCTCCACACCTGCAATCCATCTCCCCGTGCTCCTGCTGCCTGCTCACCTGCATCCAATCTACACCACTCACAGAATAAAACACCGGCTCTACCTCCCAGTCTTTGCCAGATTGTACTATCTACTCAGTGGTACTGACAGCCGACTTTTCCCTTAGCCATTGTGACAACTAAGTGATTATTCTCTACGCTAATCCTCGTTTTTTGTGTATGCTTCAGGATCAACCTCGCCTGTCATCTCTCCCGTCAGCCAGTCTACCCCGCCCAGTGGAATCATTTCCTACTCATCTGCCTGCCTCGCTCCCGCTGCATCAAACCTGTCCGCCCGCCGACCTGCACATCTCCAGTCTGCCCTCCAGCGTGCTCTGCACCCTCATCCGATACCCTCTGCCCAAAGACCCGTCCTGAAATAAACCTTTGTTTCAAACTTCTCCGCCTCTGAGCCTGAGCCTCACTTTTGGGTCCCAAACCTCGCTAAACATAACACAGTTTGACTGCCAAATAAGGTGGTTTAGGTAGTCTGGATAAACTGTCCGACTGCTTGTGTTTCCGTGCTCAGCACTTACTTTAGTGAATCCAATAATATTATAAAAGATAGAAATGATGGCTCAATCTACAAAAATAAAACTAAAGCTACAACAAACTGGAATTAGCTTTTAAACACGAAGTACATTCGTCCATCCATTAAACACAAGTCGATACCATGTCAAGGGCCGTCACAATCACAACACTGTGGTTGACGATTAACTCTCATACAAATAATTGCTATTAACGATTGAATTGTTTTCTTTTTCTGTGCGTGTTATGCCACACAGCAGTGCTGTTGTGTTTAGGCCTAAATCCATGTCAGTCATTTCAATGGCTGCTCATCGGAATGATCGCGTGTCAACTGATCTTCATATAGTTTGAGCTCTGCTGCACAGATTTACAAACAGCTTGTTCTGAAACTGTAGGCCGACAATATAACGAAGAAGTGGTTCCAGACAGTTAATTAATGTGGATGGAACCTGGATTTTACTTTCAAATGTTAAGATGCAACGGGGAAACAGTCATGTTTCCATGCAAGAAGTTTTATGCAAATGATCGAAGTAGAAATTCAACAAAACTTCCACAACATCCCTAAAACGGTTTCCCATTCGCTTTAGGTGTTTTTTCCTTTTGTCCATTAAGAGTGTATTTCCACAGTCAGTGGAAACGTTTGTCAAATAACTAATGATGTATGAACGTGACCGATGAGCCGTTTGGTCCAATTTCCTTGCACACCAATTCTAAACTGGGTTTAGACTCCCCGCTATAAATCAAGAGAGCCGTTATTGGCCCCTCTCTGTCATCATCGAAATATGGTCTCATCTGAGCCGAAACCAGAACCCCCTCAGAAGCAGAACAAGGTCCAGACAGCCCAGCTCTTTCTTCCTGATGCTGGAACCTCGTGTTCATACGCCCCAACCCGTCTGATGCAGACTCACCTGATTAGCATTCTATTTGTTGTGACGTTTGTAACATTCGCCCGGCTTCCATCCACACGTAGCGCACGTTAATCCAACTGAAATGCCAATTCATGTGCGTTTCCATCCACTGCCGTTATGCCAATATTAAAAGTTAAGCGCGTCAAGATAAATAGTTGGGGGCCATTATGGCATTTATGTTTGTTTCATGTACGTGGCCTAAAATTCCCTTGATTGTGGAATCTAACTATTGTGCAAAATGATCGCGGCCAGCTCAAATAATCCCCCTCAGGTGATCACGTCATAATTGCGACAGGCCCAAGCATGCCAACACAGAGAGCAACTTTTTTCAAATGGTCTGTGGGGACATTAAAAACCAGACCCGTGAATTAAACACTAGCACATGTTTGCATTGTTTCTAAATTGCCTGTTTGTACTCCACAGTGATCAGTTTTCCTCAGCCTGTTTGTTACACGTACTTTTGTCGAGGCTTCAGCGTGTGAAGCAACAGATTAGACCAGACACTGCAAAGAACAGGGGTGAGGGGCGGTCAGCGCTCTCTGCAGGACTGCTCGCTCTCTTTATTGCCATCACGTAGAGATTCATTAGTGCATGGCCAACGTACCTGCAAACCCCTGCTGCTATTTCTAACTGCAGGATCAGTGGGGCACTGTGTCAGTCCCTGTCAGCCTCTCCATTTCACATTCCTGCCAGCCGGTCCACCACCTGTCAGTCAGGGCACTTTCTCTCTCCCCTCATCATACGCTCGCCACGGTCCTCACTCATCATCACTCATCAGCTTCCTGCTGCCGACTATCATAGACTAACACTTCTGTGGTGCTGCTTGACAAAGCTCTCCTGCGTCTCTTGACTAACCACTTCCTTCTCCTGCTGGGGCTCCTCGGGCACCACCCCTCTGCTGACGGGCCTCTCATTAGGCTTCCTGTCGCGGTCCCAGTCCTCACCCAGCACGCTGCCCGTGTCGCTCAGGTCACCCAGGTGCTCCACCGAGTCACACTTTTCCAGGTCAGAGGCGATGGTCTGCAGGCTGATGACTGACATGCAGTCTAAGCCGGCCTGCTCCGCCTCCAGCCGCTCCCTCTGGCCCCAGCCACTCTCCCGGTGCCTCTCCACCCACAGCCGGGTTTTCTCCCCGTCCGCCCAGTCACTCTCGATCCCGCCAACTCCCACACAGCTACTCATGTGGCTCCCGATGGCGGCCCTGACCTCAGCCTCAGCGCCCACGGGGGAGCTCCGCCCCCCGCAGACTGCAGGACGCCCCCTGCTGGCCCTGATTTGCCCCCTCTGCGCGTGTATCTGCTCGCTGATCTGCTCCAGGTTCCGCAGAGCCACAGAGTAGCGAGTTTTTACTTTCACCACCTGCTCCTCCAGCTGTACTACTTTAGCCTTATGTTCCTGAAAGACAGTTAACAGCAAGTTAGCAAGGTTCACAGTAAGACGTTCTTATTTCTCCAGACACTTGACATTTAATAGAGCAGCTTTTGAAGTTACTTTTATATTATATTTTGGTTTAAGTAATCAATTTAAGTGAACACAACAAGTTCAAGCAGGGTTCCAGAGCGCGACTAAAATAAGGTGGAGAATTAAAATGGTGAAATAAGAAATAACCTACTAGAAATAAGGTAATGTATTAATGTTTTCTTCAAATTATACTGTATATATAATATACTGTATATATACTGTGTGTACGCACATATATATATACACACACACACAGTACAGTCTATTTTCAATAGACAAATATAACAGGTTTTGTGTTGTTTTCTATTTATTATAGCAGTTTTGCACAATAAATGTTCATAAAACATCTCTGTACTATGTGAAATATGTCCTAGTAATACAGTTAAGAGTACAGTGATAGCTGCCATGCAGGTGCCATACCAGTGCTTTGCCCCTTAAGAAGCATTTCTATTGAAATGTTAAGAAAAGTGACTATACCATGATATATACCGTTACCATCGGTGCTTCAAATTATACCGCGATAGAAAGTGCACCTAAATTATGTGCTGGAGCACCTGAATGAAAAAGTTAGGTGCACCGGTGCCACCAATGTAAGAATTTAGTCTGGAGCCCTGAGTTCAAGCATTATCATCAGTCACTGACTTCACAATTATTCATGGTAAATGGTCTGTACTTGTATAGCGCCTTTCTAGTCTTTCTGACTACTCAAAGCGCTTTTACACTACATCACATTCACCCCATTCACACACTGATGGCAGGAGCTAACTGCCCATCAGTACAAATTAAACTAACCAGTCACACTCACTCACACACCGAAGGCGCAGCTTCGGGAGCAGTTCAGGGTTCAGTATCTTGCTCAAGGATACTTCGACACATGGCCGGGGGAAGCCGGGATCGAACCGCCAACCTTCCGATTGGTGGACAACCACTCTGCCACCAAGCCACAGCCGCCCATTCATCACCTTTTTACAGTCAAAATGTATGTCAAAGTCATTTTTAAAGCTGTATTAAGTGATTTTGTGGCCACTTGGGGGCAGTGAAACAAGCTGTAAACAACATTGGCATCATATTATAAAGCTGCTATGTTGAACTTGTTAGCAAGCGGTTTCTTATTTACACATCCAGACACATAGGAATATTAGCAGTCACTTGGATTCCTGTTTGTGTCAAACAGGAAACAAAGACAACAACAAATCTAAGAATTTACCTCTCGCCCTAACCAGCAGAAGAGCAGAAATACTAATTAAATGACAGAGGCATTGCTCCATTCTCAAGCATTCACTTAAAAACCATCATCGGGAGCAGCGTTTTTGTGTCAAGAAACCGATAAATACCAGCTGTGTCAGCTGACTGCGTCAATTAGGCTGATGATGTCACAGGCCTACACTGCTTGTAAAATAGAAGAACACATACAGTAATCAACATCACATATGTTAACCATTCAGCCCCCTCAACTTGGTTCAAATCTCTCAGCCCCACAGAACTTTATTGGAAAAATAAAGCAACTCAAAGCAGCTGTAATCCTGCCGGCCAAGTGGGACATTTTCAACGTTCAAATGAAAGTCACTTAAGGTTGAATGCTGTGGCTGGCACTTTGTAACGCCTCGGAGCTACAAACGTCTGCACGTAAGGTAAATCACATCCATTACAATGCACAAATTTTGAATACTCTGGATTCACATTTCAGCTGAAACTAGCCACAGGTAAAGTACATCATCGAAAAAGCTGCTAATTCATGTGGCGTGGCCCCTGCTCACCCTTGGTGAGAAAAGTCCAATCACCAGCTTGTGGCTTGCAGTATGAGCACATGGTGTGTATTTGGCATGTATTTTATATTGTAAAAAGCAGAATCACTGCTGGTACACACCTCCAGAATATGATTGAATTGAGCTTTGAGTTCAAAGTAAGGTTTGGACTTGAGGATGACCTTCTTCAGGGCCTTCTGGAGGGTCTGGACTCGAGCCTCTGCGTCCTGGCAGAGCTGTGTGACCCGCTGGTGCTCCCGCTCACTGCGGAGGCGCTCCTCCTCTGCCTCGTTCACCTGACCAGCACAGAGAAATCACACGTTACCTTCTGCCCGTACCCCACCAGGCCTCTGCTACTGAAGTTCAGACCTGTTTCACAGCAGACATTTCGACTTGTCATTGGAGCCAAAGCAGAGCTGTTACTAATAATATTAACGATGGCGAAGTGTGACGGTGAGCCGGCGTGCACAATACCAGGACCCTGAACCTGAAGCAGCTGAACGGAGTATAACCGGCATTCATTGGATTATTTCCATCTTACCATCTGCTACATAAAACTAAATAAAATAACCATCAATTTACAATACATGATAGATTTATTGATCATTTTACAACACAGGGTTGTAAATGAGATTCTGTGTTAAGCTCCCTTTATGCCACTCAAAAAAAATGCTTTACTGTAGATCAGTGAATAAATAATATAATACATTAATAATAATACATATAATGCATACATGTCCATGTTTAATTCATGTCCATGTTTAAAATCATATTTCTACTAAGAAATAGCCGATGATTTTTGGACTTAATTTAAAAGACAAATGTTAAGTATTTTATGAATACTTTATCCGCCATCACCCGGAGACCAATGTTAGCGAAGCGAAGCACCAAACTCCAGCACTAACAAACGAGCCGACCAACCAACAAACACTGCAGCACTTTAAGAAAGAACTTCCAGCGAACTCTGGTGAAGAAAATAACCCCCTCTTCATTTGAAAGGACCTGTGCCAGTACAACATTGTGGATAAGGATGGGTTTCACTAGTACTAAAGTTGCAGCAGAGAGGTTGTTCTCCACTGCTGAGGACATTACATTAGTTGTTACATTACACAGTGTAGTACCCCCCCCACCCCACCCCCCCCCACCAGGCATCTCGCGTTTTAGACGCCTCGCGGTTTTTGCAGGAGCGCTTGAGTCAAAAAAAAAAACAAACTTGAACTCAGAGCAGAAAAGTGCCCAATGTCATTTGCGTTTTTTTCCCCATTGTCCCATCTGGTCAGATTTGTGAATTTACTATTTATTTCACAGCAAAATCAGTTAGACTAAGGACAGGTGATTCGGAGGTTGCCTAGCAATAAAAAACGAAAGCAGCTCTTTTCTTTTTTTCTTTTTTTTAAATTGTAGCCTTCAACAAAAACAACCTGCAAAAAGCGCCTGTATTCTTTGTTAAAAAAGTGCCTATCCCAACTGAAATTAATTCTCACACGCTGGCCTCCTTTCTCAGAGAATCTGCCAAATTCGCCTATTTTGCCTCTATAGAATACACCAACATTCCAGGGTCAGGGAGAAGCCTGGGTGTGTACCTTGGCGGTGGCATGGTTAAGCATCTCCTGCCAGGTTGGGTCCATGGTGTTCCTGTCAGCCAAGAGGCCCTGCTCTGCCACATACACCATCTCTCTGGCAGCAGTGTGCATGGAAACGGCCCTCTCATATCTCAGGGCTGCCCTCTGGGTCTCCTGTTGGGCCTGGTCAAGAACAGACAGCAGCAGCAAAAAAAAAAAGGAAGAACATTCTAACCAATCACAAAATCTACTGCAGCAAGAAAAAGGGTGCACTCATTTCAAGTGGAGCTGCTCACTTCAGCTGCCACCCAGAGGTGCTTTCCAAATTGTACATTTTGCTGACTTAAAGAATATTTTCAAGACATCAAAATTTACAGAGAGTTTAAAAGAACCATTTGGATTTCAATTTTTGGAAATCTATTTTTTTTTAAAACACAAATTTGTGGGCAGCCGACACAACCGGATCCTCTAATTGTAATTTGGTATTTCAAGCAAGAAATGTCACATAACCGGAGCCAGATATACAAATATCACCTTTGTCACCCTACAAGCGTGTAGGTGAATTTATTGAGCCCTGAAAAACTCAAAGAAATATTGTAGGCTTTTCTGCATTATGCAGCTTTAAACTCTGTCCATTGAAATAGACGCTGTAATGGTCATGATCAGTATCTGCAAACTACCACTGTACTGCTTATCAGATGGTAAATAGCTTCGGAAACCTCCTTCCCGACGTCGGATCAGGGGGATCTGTGTCCGGCCATTTCTGGAACTTTCTGAAACCGACATTCTCACCCACCTCACGCAGTGATTGGTCAGCTGTGTGGAGGTTAGAAAAGCGCCACGGCTCGAACTTCTCTCTAGCTCTCTGGCTTTTCCCTTTTCAAGTGCAACACTATCAACGTCTTCCAGGAGAGTCCAACAGCGTGCTCTGTTATCCTCATGTTTACAACATCGCGTTCCGTTAGAATTTTTCTTCCTGAATTTTGGTCTTATACTTATGGTCATACACCATTTGAAATGGCCTTGTGGAAATTTCAAAGAGGGGGATTCAAACCACATCAATTCAAATTGATGGTTTTTTCGAAGTTAAATATTTCAATGCTATTAATTCAGCAGTATTTAATTTCGACATTAGGAATTCACTGGTGGTTAAATTTCACAGTTACCTGTCTCACTAATCCATGAGGGCAATTTTCCTTCGGTGAATGCTTCTGTAGGATCCACTGATGAGCTAAATGTTCAATTTAAATGAGTATTGGGAAAAGATGAGTTTCATTGCCTATGAATGTTTTTATTTGTTGGAGAAAGACTTATTTCTTCTGTCAAAACCTAAATAATCTGGCTTTAAGATTGTTAGTTCTCATATACTCCCTTTAAAATTAAATCTCAATGATTATCCTGATTAAAGAACAGAGTCATTCCCGAGACGCAGCTCAGTGAGTCCCGCCGGAGCCTGGTGGTAGGTGCATGTGTGTCAGTTCGGGAGAAAGGTTACTCGGATCACGGGGGAAACTGGGAAAGCGGCCGGACGGCCCAGCTGGATGGAGAAGGATAAGAAAAAATGTTTGGCCACTGCTGAAAGATTCATGACCGCACCACTGTTAAAAATGGTGGTTTTTATCATACGTAGTCTTTACATAACAGGCATGTCAAACACGTTGGGGTTTAAGTGATAACAAATGCAAAGGCTGTTGAAATGACAGTGCTGAACAGTCGAGATTAACAATCTATTATTTGCTTCATTGCTTTCAGTTAGACCTCTGCTCTTTCTACGGGCAATTTACATTAGTTCAATTATACATTTGAAATGATTCCTCAGCATATTGATTATACATGACTGCCCCATCCCTTCAAGGGTTAAAGGTTTTACGTAATCAATTAGAATTCATTCTAAACGAATCATTCAACCTCGGCTATCATGACTGACATTGCCATAACAGCACTGCAGCTGTGTATTGTTCTGACAGGATGGTAACTACGAAGAGAAAAAAAGTCTCAATTAGTGATATGTCAGGATACACACATAAAAACAAGGTTTGTATGTTGTATGATTGTAAATAAACTAAATAAATATCATTCCACTTATGCCAAATACATAAACACAGCCCAACTTCAATAAATGCCGAGTAATAATAATAATAATCAACATTTATATTTACAACTTCGTAAATCTACCAACATTGGCATATAAAATGCTCCTTCTGCATATTTACTATTTCAAATCATGCTTATTCTATATTTCCCAAGCGGTAATTATTCTGCATTTATTTCCAGTGTTGATCCTTTTTTTCTACGTTTGAGACTC
Organism: Coreoperca whiteheadi; assembly: GCA_011952105.1. Classification (NCBI taxonomy): domain Eukaryota; kingdom Metazoa; phylum Chordata; class Actinopteri; order Centrarchiformes; family Sinipercidae; genus Coreoperca; species Coreoperca whiteheadi. The sequence continues at coordinate 25,343,841 of CM022477.1, read as the reverse complement.
TTCACGTCCTCCTCTCTGTAATTTCATGTGGCATTTAGGTGCTAATGGAAACAGTTTGTCTTTTTGGTGAATTCGTGTGGAATTATTATTATTAACACAAAATGTGTTAATAATACACATAACTTACTGTTGCTGTTTGTACTTTTTTTTCCTAAAAATTTTTTTGTCATTTGTTGAAACTGTCTTTATATACCAATACAAATCGAGTGGCTGTAGCAGTCATAAGCCTGCAGTAAACCCAGCCAATCATTGCAGCCTGCCCTGCTGATACAAGCCCCGGCTACGTGCGCATGCCCCGCCGGCACTCTCGCACCTGGCAACGCCAGGCGCCGCGAGCTGCCGAGCTACTCTCACAATTATGGCAGAGGAAAAACAGTCACAATCCCCAGCACCACAGTACCTGCATCTGCAGTCAGCACCGGCAAATGAGGAAAAAAAAAGGAAGGAAGAATTTGAAAAGGCTACCACCAACAAGACATTGGATAAAGCACGAGGTCAGACCAGAGTCAATTTCGGCTTTTCAACGATGGTGACAACTGAGGGACCTCAAGGGGCTGAAAAGTGACACCCAGGTCGCTTTATTTCTGCTGGAAAGGTAACCTGGCTGTTTTCATTTGGATGGTAATTTGTAACTTTCATGAAGTACGTATCGATTAGCCAACGTAGCTACCAACTTAGCTCACGTTTGTGTTTCATTTGTGTGTTTTTGTTATGAGAAAGAAGCATCAGATTCCACGCCGTCGAAGCGTGGGTCCACAAGAATGCCGTGAATTATAATTATGTTACCAGACGGGAAAGATGTTTTTTTTCCACTGGGCACTCAGGTCACCTGCAGAGTCGGGGTCGTCCCATAATCACATATGGGATTATGTGACACATAAGTTCCAGCAAGGGCTTCAGCTTCTCACCACCGTTATGCGCTGCTCTGACCGTGCTTGGCCTGCCCCGATTACAACCGCCACGTCCACAGACGGGAGAAAAGCTCACGGCACGTTTCAGTGCGTTGCATTGTTTGGACTCTGTGCCTTTTACTTTTCACAGTAAGAGAAATACAGATACATTTTGTGTTACCACAAAAAATATAGTGAAAATGCTAACTACTGTATAATAAATCATTGTAAGGTATTACAAACTTTTCACTGAGCTGATACTCCTTTCTGTATGGCCAGGTACAACAAAAGTTCCAGGAAGTGGAGTCTGAGCTCCTAAAACTCCTGTCAATGGTGTCGTCCTGTGCACTACTTTTAAGACAGATGATTTTTCTCTTTAAGCTTCAGGATCTATATTCATAAAAAAATAAGAACCATTGGGAAGCCTGTAGTTTGTGTTACTGTTGAATTGAATTGTGTTATACTCAGTGGAGAATTACAGTAGTCATGGGCACCCAGGCTACACCTTTGTAAAGTCCCCTACCATCCCATCCAGGCAAAAACAAAAGGGAGAACTGGGTAATCCAGTGACACGTTTGGAGCAACATACTGCTGGAAATGTGCCACGTCCCACGCATGTGTACAGGGAGTACAGATGCGAACACACAAGAACAGACGATACAACACATACACAGACCCAAACTTTGCTAAGAATATAAACACTAGGAAAGTAATCCAGGTTCACATCTACAATTCATTTCAGACACCGCACTGTTACCTAATGTATATATATATATTTCTTTCTGAATGCAACTGCAGGGGGGCCCAAGCCAGTGTCTTCTTGTGCCAGTCCCAAGTCTGGATAAATGCAGAGGGTTGTGTCAGGAAGGGCATCCGACGTAAAACACATGCCAAATTAAAAATGCGAATCACGACAATGACTTCCATACCAGATCGGTCGGGGCCCGGGTTAACAACCACCGCCACCGGTGCTGTTGACCTACAGGGTACCGGTGGAAATTGGACTACTGTTCGTCGAAGACGAAGAAGGCGAGGAGGAAGGTGTGTTCGTAGGCAGAGAGAGAAGAGGAAAGCTAAGAAAGCAGGACTGACAGTAGGGGCTTTGAACGTTGGGACTATGACAGGGAAGGCTAGAGAGTTGATTGACATGATGTAGAGAAGGAAGGTGGACATACTGTGTGTCCAGGAGACCAGGTGGAAAGGTAGCAAGGTTAGAAGCTTAGGAGCAGGGTTCAAGTTGTTCTACCATGGGTCAGACAGGAAGAGAAACGGATTAGGAGTTATCCTGAAAGAGGAGTTTGTGAGGAATGTTCTAGAGGTGAAAAGAGTGTCAGACAGGTTGATGAGCCTGAAGCTGGAAATTGAAGGGGTGATGTTCAATGTTGTGAGTGGTTATGCCCCACAGGTAGGATGTGAGTTAGAAGAGAAGGAGAAATTCTGGAGTGAGTTAGATGAAGTGAAGCAGAGCATCCCCAGAGGTGAGAGAGTGGTGATTGGTGCAGATTTCAACGGGCATGTAGGTGAAGGGAACAGAGGTGATGAGAATGTGATGGGCAGGTTTGGTCTTCAGGACAGGAACGCAGAAGGACAGATGGTGGTAGACTTTGCAAAGAGGATGGAAATGGCTGTAGTGAACACTTGCTTCCAGAAGAGGCAGGAACATAGGGTGACATATAAGAGCGGAGGTAGAAGCACTCAGGAGGACTACATCTTGTGTAGACATTGTAATCTGAAAGAGACCAGTGACTGTAGTGGTAGGGGAGAGTGTAGCCAGACAACACAGGATGGTAGTGTGTAAAATGCCTCTGGTGGTGAGGAAGATGAAGAGGACAAAGGCAGAGCAGAGGACGAAGTGGTGGAAGTTGAAAAAGGAAGAATGTCGTGTAGTTTTCAGAGAGGACTTTGGGTGGTCAGGAAGTGCTACCAGATGACTGGACCACTACAGCTAATGTGATCAGGGAGACAGGTAGGAGGGTACTCGGTGTGTCATCTAGAAAGAGGAAAGTGGACAAGGAGACTTGGTGGTGGAACCAGGAAGTTCAGGAGTGTATACAGAGAAAGAGGTTAGCAAAGAAGAAGTGGGACACTGAGAGGACTGAAGAGAGTAGACAGGAGTACAAGGAGATGCAGCGTAAGGTGAAGGTAGAGGTGGCAAAGGCCAAACAAAGAGCATATGAGGACTTGTATGTTAGGTTGGACACTAAAGAGGGAGAGGTGGATTTGTACAGGTTGGCCAGACAAAGAGATAGAGATGGGAAGGATGTGCAGCAGGTTAGGGTGATTAAAGATAAGGATGGAAATGTACTGACAGGTGCCAGGAGTGTGATGGGAAGATGGAAGGAATACTTTGAAGAGTTGATGAATGAGGAAAATGAAAGGGAACGAAGAGTAGAAGAGGTGACTGGTGTGGAGCAGGAAGTAGCAAAGATTAGCAAGAGTGAAGTGAGGAGGACGTTGAAGAGGATGAAGAGTGGAAAGGCAGTTGGTCCTGATGACATACCTGTGGAGGTATGGAAGTGTCTAGGAGAGGTGGCAGTTTAGTTTCTGACTAGTTTGTTTAACAAGATCTTGGAGAGTGAGAGGATGCCCGAGGAATGGAGGAGAAGTGTACTGGTGCCAATTTTCAAGAACAAGGGAGATGTGCAGAGCTGTGGCAACTACAGAGGAATAAAGCTGATGAGTCATACAATGAAGTTGTGGGAAAGAGTAGTGGAAGCTAGGCTAAGGGCAGAGGTGAGCATTTGTGAGCAGCAATATGGTTTCATGCCTAGAAAGAGCACAACAGATGCTGTGTTTGCTTTGAGGATGCTGATGGAGAAGTACAGAGAAGGTCATAGGGAGTTGCATTGTGTCTTTGTAGATTTAGAGAAAGCGTATGACAGGGTGCCGAGAGAGGAGCTGTGGTATTGTATGAGGAAATCTGGAGTGGCAGAGAAGTATGTTAGAGTGGTGCAGGACATGTATGAGAGCTGTAAGACCGTGGTGAGGTGTGCTGTAGGTGCGACAGAGGAGTTCAAGGTGGAGGTGGGTCTGCATCAAGGATCGGCTCTGAGCCCCTTCTTGTTTGCTCTGGTGATGGACAGGCTGACAGATGAGGTTAGACAGGAATCTCCATGGACTATGATGTTTGCGGATGAAATTGTGATTTGTAGTGAGAGCAGGTGGAGGAGAATCTAGAGAGATGGAAGTCTGCTCTGGAAAACAGAGGAATGATGCTTCGCCGCAGTAAGACAGAATACATGTGTGTCAATGAGAGGGACCCAGGTGGAACGGTGAGGTTACAGGGAGCAGAGGTGAAGAAGGTGCAGGACTTTAAGTACTTAGGGTCAACGGTTCAGAGCAATGGAGACTGTGGAAAAGAGGTGAAGAGGCGAGTGCAAGCAGGTTGGAACGGGTGGAGAAAAGTGTCAGGTGTGTTGTGTGGTAAATGAGTATCAGCAAGAATGAAAGGAAAGGTGTTCAAGACGGTGGTGAGACCAGCGATGCTGTACAGCTTAGAGACAGTGGCACTGAAGAAAAGACAAGAAGCAGAGCCGGAGGTAGCAGAGCTTAAGATGTTGAGGTTCTCTTTGGGAGTGACAAGGATGGACAGGATCAGGAATGAGTACATCAGAGGGACAGCTCATGTTAGATGTTTCGGAGATGAAGCCAGAGAGGCCAGATTGAGGTGGTTCGGACATGTTCAGAGGAGAGACTGTGAATATATTGGTAGAAGGATGCTGAGGTTGGAGCTGCCAGGCAAGAGGTCTAGAGGAAGACCAAAGAGGAGATTTATGGATGTAGTGAGAGAGGACATGAAGTTAATTGGTGTGAGTGAAGAGGATGCAGAGGACAGGGTTAGATGGAGGTCCATGATTCGCTGTGGCGACCCCTGAAAGGGAACAGCCGAAAGGAAAAGAAGATATATATTTCTTTCTGGCTTTGTTGTAACACCCACTATGCATCACTGTCTTGAAGTAAAATTGCCAAACAGAGTTTGAAAGTTGAAATTAGCAACAGACTCAGCCTGATAGAAGCATCAAGATCACCAAGATCAAAAGAAAACGCACACATAAGGAATATCTGAGGAATTCACTGAAAAGTTTCTAAAATAATATTGTTTGAAACAACCAACCCAGGCAGCTGTAAAGTCTGCATACTCTCAGTGTGAACAGCCAGATATCTCATCCTAGTGATCTCAGGACCAGCCCTTTGGACAGCAACCGTGACACGTTTTGCACGAAAGGTTCTGTAGGATCCACCAGAAACGCAGCCGGATGCCTCAGCCTGTAGGCTGAGCTACTGGTGGTGCTTTTAAGGGGCAACGGAAATAAAGGCACTGACGGAGGAACAGGATCATTTTGGCAACTGATTTTGATTTAGGGTTAATACTTTGAAAATGTATGTATGTTTTAGTCACATTTTGGTCATTTGATCTTTAAAAGTTTTAGTCAACAAAAACTAAACACGTTTTAGTCTCGTTTTTGTCACGCAGTTTTAAAAATCTTTGTCGTGTACAAATGCCATGGTTACAGGAGTCATTCTCGTCTGTCGCAAGGTTAGTGGAAAAGGCCTTTGTTCCCACACACTGTCCCCCACGTCCCTCTTCTCTGCAGTAAAACAACAGACTGACTCCATTCTGTCTGTTCTGTACTTAAGTACAGATTTGAGGTGCTTGTACTTTACTTGAGTATTTTTACGCCACTTTCTACTTCTACTCCACTACACCTCAGAGGGAAATATTTGACTTTTTACTTTACTACATTTATCTGACAGCTTTAGTTACTTTACAAATGAAGATTTTTACACAAACAACACATGAAGAGCTTATAAAATATGATATTAAGCAAACTACGCAACAGTTCATACAAGTACAGCGGAAACTATGAGTTAACCGGCAACTATTTTGATCATGTATCATTAATTTTGATCATTTATTTTAAGAATTTTAATGTATTGTTAATAATGTTGAAGGTCTGGACTGCTGGTTGGACAAAACCAACAAAACATTCTGAAGCAGTCACTTTGGGCTCGGAGCCATTATAACAGCATTTCTTACTATTTTCAGAGTTTTTACAAACCAAACAATCAATCGATTAATGGAGAAAATAATCAGCAGATGGATCCATAATGAAAATAATCAGTAGTTGCAGACCGATACATTAATAGTTCAAAATGAGCTACACCTCAACCAGCTACAGCATCCTGCTTTTACAGGAATAATGATATAATATATAATAGTATAACAGTCACAGGGGACATTTTTAAGAATTGAGTACTTTTACTTTTAATAGTTTAAGTACATTTACAACAAACTACAGGTGCGCGCTTAGCTCAATCGGTAAGGCGTGCGTCCCACGGTCAAAGGGGTATCAGTCCCCGCGGTGGCAGCGGGTTCGACTCCGTCACTCGGCACCCCTTGTAGGTGCACGGTGGCAGAGCGTTTAGCGCCCCTGCCTCCCAAAAAGGAGATCGTGGGTTCGGATCCAGGACCAGAACACGACCTCCCTGGGAGGAGTCTGGATGTCCTCCCCGTGTTACCGTGGGTTTTCACCGTCCAAAGACATGCATGTGTAGGTTAATTGGTGACTCTAAATTGTCCCTAGTGGATGAATATGTGCGTGAATGGTTGTCTGTCTGTGTCAGCCCTGCGATGAGTTGGCCACTGTCCAGGGTGTACCCCGCCTAAGGCCCGAAGCCACTGGGATAGGCTCCAGTCACCCGCAACCCCGAACGGGAACAAGCGGTAGAAAATGACTGACTGACAACAAACTACAGCCTCCCATGTGACCAGTCGGTTGAATCGACGCCTCTCTATAACAGTTTGAACAAAAACTGGACATTAGAACCTTCATGAAGCCAGGGTTTATTGCAGGACTAGTTAGACTGCACTAGTATACACCTCCTCAACTGCAGACTGAGTGTATATATCTCTCACACTAATCCATGCACAGACACTGGAGTGCAGCAACAACACGCACCTCTTTGGCAAGTCTGCGAGCTTCATAGTAGGGCCTCGCTTTCTCAATGCAGGTGCCAAGCTGGGAGCCCTGAGCATTGAGCTTCCTGGCGGAATCAGTGAGAATCCTCCTGTAGCTGGACCTGGCATCCTGCAGGGAGCAAATGGTAGCGGTAGCAAAAACATCGCAAATATTCAGCGAGCCCTGCCGTAACACTGTGTGACAGCTGTGGCCGTGATTACAGGACTCAGCCACTGTACACACACTCTGACCGCAACACACACAACTGTCTCACGTCCAGCTGCAGCTCCAGCGTGTTGATCTCATCACTGGCCTGGTTGAGGTGCTCCAGCTCCTCCTGAAGACACAGAGGAAAGATGATCCAAGGTATATTAAAAGCACAATATGAACAGAAAGGCTGCAAAGATACTGGAAATAAAGCTATGATAAATTCCAGTCAATTCAATTTCATTTATATAGCCCAATATCAAAAATCACATTTTCCTTAAAGGGCTTTACAATCTGTACAACATATGACCCCCTCTGTCGTTAGACCCTCGATTCGACTGAGGAAAAACTACCCAAAAAAACCCTTTTAACAGGGAAAGAATGATAGAAACCTCAGGAAGAGCAACAGAGGAGGGATCCCTCTCCCAGGACGGACAGACATGCAATAGATGTCGTAAGTACAGAATAGATTAATAAAATGTTCGGGGGGGTTGCAGCCCAGAGATGCAGGCTTGAGGCTGCCCATCCCCAGTACCAGTCTGTGGAAGGAGCAGAGCCAACTTGTTCATCGTTATTAGAGCTTTATCCTACTAAATATGCCCTATGTACTAATATAACACGGGATGATTTGTGGAAAACACACAACACAGTGTCTATTTGACACCTTCACTAATAATGATCATTTCGCAACATGCCTGAATTCTTGGGTCCAGTTCCTCCTCGCGTTTGCCGGCATCCTCTTCCCCTCCGTTTCTATTCTGCTTCCCGTCGCCCTCTCGCTGCGCCTTCACCTCCTCCGCGGCGTCTTCGCCCACTCCTCTCTGCTTCAACATCGCGGTGCTGCCCTCTCCGCCGTTCGCCTCTTCCCCCGGGGTGTGCTCCCGCACGCCGCACGTTTTAGGGCACCCCGCGGCGCTCAGATCTTCACGCGAGGTCCCTGGCTCCATTCGTGGCCTGTCGTTCGGCTTTATTAGGTTAGTCTCGCGGGACAATACGGTGTCAGCGTTTAAGCTAGTGGACAATTGCTATTGGTAAACGCTTACGTAAATTCTTAAAAGTGTTAAAGTGTCATGCTGCGCCTGCATTTCCGACAGCACCGTCTGGCTCACGCTGGCAGCCGCGGAGCCTGGCTGCATAAAATCGGGCTGCACATGACAGTAGCACTCCGCAGGGCTCTGCCTTGCTCATGTTTTGTTTTTATATTCTTTTAAATTTAGTATTATTTTGATATGCCCTGACAGTTCGACGTCCTTATTTCTAATGTATCCAATAACAAATAGTAGTCTGTGGCCAGGGATAAGTAATTGTCCATGTTTTGCACAAATGGATGAGGAGAGCCTGTTGAGAATTAAATCCAGTGAGTCCTCATCCTGTCTGAGCTGCAGGTATTCTTCCTATTGGCCATTAATAAAATGTAAAGACAAGCCATTATCTTTTATATCTGTATTGGTTTACAGTTTGTATGTTGTCCAGTTTAGTATTATTTGGTGATGGGGGGGGGTGTACCTGCCCCTTTGCCCCTTGATGCAAGTTTGTATTGATGAAAGAAGAGCATCCAGGTATTTTGCCCCTGCATCAAGCACCGCCCCCTTTTGGGTGAAAGCAGCCCCTCTAATTTGACTGGCGCTAGATGCAAATTCCAAAGTCTTTGCTAATTTAAAAGCATAAAATAAGAATACTGTAGTGCTTTGTAGCTATTAGGAGCCCAAATCATGTGGCCAGTCAGGAAAACAATTATGTTATGTCATTTATGTATTTCTGACATCTGTCACTTTTGATATCATTAAGACACTTTATTTTTTGCCAGTTTGGTAGTCTGTCCAATGTGAGGTTACTGTAAACTGATCACATCGCTGTGGCAAATTGACGCCTGACTCTATTTTGATAGCTGTTTGTGCTTATTAAGCGACCTTCTACTCCGAGCCGAGTAGAAAACAGGTCGGTTTTAGCCCCACTTCCTTCATTAGAACAGCTCAAGTTATGTTAATCATTAATGTTAAAATACCCTCTGCTCCCCGCTCGTTCGAGTGTACAGACTGTTGTCCAGACGCCATTCTAAAAACTTGCGTTTTTGGTAGGGCCATATTTGTTCACAGTAAAAACTGTAGACACACCATCACTAAGACTCTTTTCTGATTCGCCATGACCAACAGGCACAATCGGCACACATGCCATCTGCTCAGTAACATCATTAACTAACCTGTGATGAAGTGTTTGCCACACAGGTGCACATACGTGAAATGCCGGCTACCACAGTTTACCATTTTCATCATCTCTGTGGATGGCCTAAAGCCACAGATCTCTTCTTTTACTGTCCTTCGCTCAGGAGGATCTCGAGGGGAGGCAGTCAAACAAATGTAAATGTAAATGGACTGTACTTGTATAGCGCCTTTCTAGTCGTCCGACTACTCAAAGCGCTTTCACACTACATATCACATTTACCCAGACACACACATTCACACACTGATGGCAGGAGCTAACTGCCCATCAGTACTAATTAAAGGAATCATTCACACACACTCACACACCGAAGGCGCAGCTTCTGTCCTTAAACCCTCGAATCGAAAAAGGAAAAACTATCCAAAAAAAACCTTTTAACAGGGAAAAAAATTATAGAAACCTCAGGAGGAGCAACAGAGGAGGGATCCCTCTCCCAGGACGGACAGACATGCAATAGTCGTAAGTACAGAATAGATTCATAGCATAAAAATTATATACAATTATGATGAAAATTGCAAAATTGTCATCTTCTTTTCCTTTCGGCTGTTCCCTTTCAGGGGTCGCCACAGCGAATCGTGCGCCTCCATCTAGCCCTGTCCTCTGCATCCTCTTCACTCACACCAATTAACTTCATGTCCTCTCTCATTACATCCATAAATCTCCTCTTTGGTCTTCCTTAAGACCTCCTGCCTGGCAGCTCCAACCTCAGCATCCTTCTACCAATATATTCACAATCTCTCCTCTGAACATGTCCAAACCACCTCAATCTGACCATCTCC
>CM022477.1:25291387-25332692 GCA_011952105.1 Coreoperca whiteheadi | reverse complement strand
AGAAGACACTGGCTTGTGCCCCCCTGCGGTTGCATTAATTGCAAAATTGTATATAATTATGATGAAAAGTGTGGGATGTAAAACATAAGGGAAGATGATGGGTCCAGACGGACAACCGAGCAGCTCCATGTGGAGGCCAATGAGCAGGACCTGAGCCACTCATCCCCTGCACCATAAACACAGCAGCACTGCCCAAGCAGGTCGCCATAGTCACAGATCCAGATACATCTCCGGATGCTGAAATACCTGCTGAAAGTGACAGTAATAAAGAAGAGATGGACGACAAAGCACAAACCTCCGGGAGAGGGAAGAAGTCAAGTTAGTAACATGCATTTATGGGATGAGAATGCATACGGATGGAGAGGAAGACAGAGGTGACGAGAGAGGTGCATCATGGGAAATCCCCCGGCAGTCTAGGCCTATAGCAGCATAACTAAGTGATGGTTTAGGACTCACCTGAGCCAGCCCTAACTATCAGCTTTATCAAAGAGGAAAGTCTTTAGCCTACTCTTAAATGTGGAGATGGTGTCTGCCTCCTGAACCTGAACTGGGATCTGATTCCACAGGAGAGGAGCTTGATACCTGAAGGCTCTGACTCCCGTTCTACTTTTGAAGACTCTAGGAACCACAAGTAGCCCTGCATTCTGAGTGCGCAATGTTCTAGTGGGGTAATAAGGTACTATGAGCTCTGTATGATACAATGGTGCCTGACCAGTAAGAGCTTTGTAGGTGAGGAGGAGGATTTTAAATTCTACTCTGGATTTCACAGGGAGCCAGTGCAGAGAAGATAATATTGGAGAAATATGATCTCTTTTCCTAGTTCCTGTCAGCACACATGCTGCAGCGTTCTGAATCAACTGGAGAATCTTAAGGGACTTTTTCGGGCTGCCTGACAATATGGAACTGCATTAATCCAGCCTTGAAGTAACAAATGCATGGATTATTTTTCTGCATCATTTCGAGACAGGAAGTGCCTGATTTTTGCAATGTTATGTAAAGATAACTCAGAGGTTCCTCACAGAGGTGCTGGAGGCCAGGGCAGTGCCCTCTAGAGCAATTATATCTGCCGATAGTGAGTCGGCCAAGTACAATAATTTCAGTTTTGTCAGAGTTTAACATCAGAAAATTGCTGGTCATCCAGGTTTTTATGTCCTTAAGGCATGCTTGAAGTTGGCTTCGGTCCTGTTCGGTGGGCTTCACCTGGAGCTGCTCAGTTGTCCCTCTGGATCCATCCTCTTCCCTTTTGTTTTACATCCTGCATTTGTTGTAATACTGAAGTTACACGGCTATGCTATACTAGCCAAACCAATGCAAATTTAGCTTGCTAGTAATAATAAGGTTGCTTGTAGTGAACAGTTTGTTTCCCTAGAGATATTGGAGTATTTGATTTGAGCACTGTTTTTAGGTATCTTAAATCAATCAGTAATGCATGTTGTTGTTTTAGGTAATGTTCGTTTTCAACACTGAGATGTCGTCAGACAGTGGTTTGCAGCACATGATAGGATGCTGGTGGAATATCTCCCTCCCTACTCACCATTCCTAAATCCAGTAGAGGAGTTTCCCCTTCTGGAGGTGGAAGGTATATGACCGGCATCCACATACCCAAATGGCCCTGCTAGCGGCCATGGATGCAGCATGTGATGACATCACAGCAGAGTCCTGCAGAGGGTGGATTCGCCACTCGTTCCTCGTTGCATTGCAAGAGATGATATTCGCTGTGATGTAGATTAAAACATGTGGCCAGACAGAGGGGAACGTCTGGATGTGCATGAATGATTACAGTACTATCTATGTTGTATGTTCAGTTCCAATAGTACTGCAATATTGTTTACAGTTGTGCACAGCTCTACCCAAAGGGAATTTGACTATCTTGTTCATAAACAATGGTGTCAGGACTTTTCATCTTGATGACACTGACACTTTCATTGACATGAATACTTGCTTTTGAGGAACAAGCTATCCATTTTGAGCAAGTGACACACTTTTGCAGGTTATCAACTAGGTTTTGCAGTTTGTAGTAATTGTTTTGAGAACTGCATTAACTGTTGTGTAAATTGTGATGCGAAAAAATGCACCAAAGCAACTGAGATAAACTGCAATTACCAACATGCACTACTGGAGAGGCTGAGCACCATACTCCCAAATGGACAATGAATAAGCAGGTATCAGGCAGATGTACTCAAAATTTGACTTCTAGTGTACATTTGTTCATTTTCAATCCCAGTGTGTATTGTGCATAGTTGACATCTTAAAACAAGTCTCAAATTATTCCATGTATGAGACGTCAATGGACATCCAGAAGACATCGTCCGGGGAGCCAGAATTGGAGTTTTTGTATACATCTTTTTTGGACGTTGAATAGATGTCAATTAAAAACACGTTAAAGACATAATTGTTAGATATCAACAGAGAAGACGAGGGATTGGACCCAAGTGCAGACACATAGGCAGAGCTTGGTGAAGTTCAATGATTTATTAGGGGGCAGTCAGAAAATCCAAAGTCCATAAAACCAGCAAGGTCCAAGAAAACAATCCAAAACACAAGCCAGAAACTCAGGGAAAATGGCTGGAATGTAGGCACACAAACCAAGACCAACTAACAAAGAGGGAGGGAAAACCATATAGACTAAATACTCAGGTGAGGGGAGATAACAAGACACAGGTGGAGCTAATTAAGGCGGGGCAAAGAATCAACACTGAGGGAACTACACAATGACAGGAAGTGAAGTTACAGACATGCGAGGAGAGAAGAAATACAAAATAAAACAGAAAACATTGACAGAAAAACATGAAACAAAAGGAAAAGAAACTAGGTAGCAGAGGAGCATCCAGAAGACATCCTCGCAGAAGCCGGAATGAAAGGTTCATACGGCTTTTCTGGACATTTTATAGTCATCAGTTCCTGTCAACCTTCAGGGTGGTAAGTTTGGTGTTTCTTTAAAAACCAACTATACTAAGGTGAGCCTTTTTAACAATTATCCGTTTTTCATTTACAGGCTAACCTGTTGCTGTTTGTTTCCGCCTGTTCTGCTCTGTTGTTTTGTTTTTTTTTCAGATTGTATTATGATTTTGTATAGGTTATGGAACTGTTATTTATTTTTTGTTACTGACTTGGTTTGCTCGTGATTAATTTTGGGTTTGTTTCTTTAGTGATGCTGGGTGCCCTCCTGGTGGGTGAGCTAGGCACGTGGGTAAGGTCTCCTCACTTATGCATGTGAGTTAGTGCACTGGTTCATGAGTTTAGCTTGCACCTTATTTGGTGTGTTCACGGAGGTGAGTAAAGGGTGGCACCCCCAGACATCTCAAAAGAGTAGTCTGTTTTAATTGATGTATATAACTAGGTACTTTTGTTTGCATTTGTAATAAATCTATTTTTGCTAAAATTAGTGTTGTCTCAACTTTTTCCTTTTCAGCTCCTTCCGAGGTTTTCATTATAATTATTTCAATAAATGATTTGTTTATTTTACATTGGGGAGTCTGTTTTCCCAAATCAGATACTTGCCTGCATGCCTTCTTTACTACCAAACTGTACCATATTTCCTGGACCAACTCCCCAGGTGGCGTAGTTGAATCATAACTCATCTTTATCCTGTTTAAAACAAACACAGCCTCACTTGCCTTGCCACACACAGTTTATTCTTTTACAAGAGAAACTCCAGAGTTGTTGGCCGGAAACCATCTGATTTCTGAGCCCCGTAAATCTCTTTTATAACCCACAAGTCCCTCTTATCGGGGAAATCCCCACCTACTTTTCTTAAACTACTCAGGTTACCCCCAGGATAACGGTGTCACGTTTCCTTTCTTTGGGGTAAGTGGAAAATCCCCAACTTTCCTAGACCAAATCTAATGGTATTTGGAAATATAGCAGGTCCTCCTACCTGAGCCTGTTCAGACCAGTCTTGGCCAGTTTTTTTTTTTTTTTACACATTATTCCACAGGGAGCTCCTAATGCAACCGCAGGGGGGCACAAGCCAGTGTCTTCATGTGCCAGTCCCAAGTCTGGATAAATGCAGAGGGTTGTGTCAGAAAGGGCATCCGACGTAAAACACATGCCAAACTAAAAATGCGAATCATGACAATGACTTCCATAACGGATCGGTCGGGGCCCGGGTTAACAACGACCGCCACCGGTGCTGTTGACCTACAGGGTACAAGTGGAAATTGGACTACTGTTGGTCGAAGACGAAGAAGGAGAGGAGGAAGGTGTGTTCGTAGGCAGAGAGAGAAGAGGAAAGCTAAGAATGTAGGACTGACAGTAGGGACTTTGAATGTTGGGATTATGACAGGGAAGGCTAGAGAGTTGATTGACATGATGCACAGAAGGAAGGTGGACATACTGTGTGTCCAGGAGACCAGGTGGAAAGGTAGCAAGGCTAGAAGCTTAGGAGCAGGGTTCAAGTTGTTCTACCATGGGTCAGATAGGAAGAGAAATGGAGTAGGAGTTATCCTGAAAGAGGAGTTTGTGAGGAATGTTCTAGAGGTGAAAAGAGTGTCCGACAGGTTGATGAGCCTTAAGCTGGAAATTGAAGGGGTGATGTTCAATGTTGTGAGTGGTTATGCCCCACAGGTAGGATGTGAATTGGAAGAGAAGGAGAAATTCTGGAGTGAGTTAGATGAAGTGATGCAGCGCATCCCCAGAGGTGAGAGAGTGGTGATTGGTGCAGATTTCAATGGGCATGTAGGTGAAGGGAACAGAGGTGATGAGAATGTGATGAGCAGGTTTGGTCTTCAGGACAGGAACGCAGAAGGACAGATGGTGGTAGACTTTGCAAAGAGGATGGAAATGGCTGTAGTGAACACTTTCTTCCAGAAGAGGCAGGAACATAGGGTGACATATAAGAGCGGAGGGAGAAGCACTCAGGTGGACTTGTCAGGGTTTGGGAATACTTTCCCTAACTCCCTCATGTTTCCCAGTGTTTTGCCCTGCCTTTTGTTTATGTCTGTCTTGTTTGTTGTTGTTCCTCTGGAGCCATCCACAGAGCAGACCAGTCTCTCTCTTCTCCACACCTGCAATCACTCACCTGCGCTCCGCCTACCTGCACACCTGCAGCTCATCTCACCACCTCCTGCAGTATTTAAACACCAGCTCAACCTTCCAGTCTTCGCCAGATCGTACTGTCTCCTTCGTGAAATCCTCCCGTCTGCCTCGTCCACCTGCCTGTCTCGCTCCGTGGATTCTCCTATCACCTCTTGCCTGCATGCCTCGTTCCACCCGGCTCCTGCAACTCCTCCTGGAACTTCAGCCTGTCAACTGGCACCCTTCATCCCCAGTTTGTGTGGCGTCTCTACCTCCACGTACCTGTCTGTCCTGCTTCCAGCCGTCCCAGCTCTCAACCTCCCTGGCAACTACAATAAATCTTATTCGTTCTCCTACTGCCTACGTCGTGTCCAGCCTTGTATTTTGGGTCCAACCTAAAACTACCTTAATTATAACAGGACTACATCTTGTGTAGACGTTGTAATCTGAAAGAGACCAGTGACTGTAAAGTAGTGGTAGGGGAGAGTGTAGCCAGACAACACAGGATGCTAGTGTGTAAAATGACTCTGGTGGTGAGGAAGAGGACAAAGGCAGAACAGAGGACGAAGTGGTGGAAGTTGAAAAAGGAAGAATGTTATTTAGTTTTCAGGGAGGAGCTGAGACACTCTGAGTGGTCAGGAAGTGCTCCCAGATGACTGGACCACTACAGCTAATGTGATCAGGGAGACCGGTAGGAGAGTACTCGGTGTGTCATCTGGAAAGTGGACAAGGAGACTTGGTGGTGGAACCAGGAAGTTCAGGAGTGTATACAGAGAAAGAGGTTAGCAAAGAAGAAGTGGGACACTGAGAGGACTGAAGAGAGTAGACAGGAGTACAGGGAGATGCAGCGTAAGGTGAAGGTAGAGGTGGCAAAGGCCAAACAAAGAGCATATGAGGACTTGTATGCTAGGTTGGACACTAACGAGGGAGAGGTGGATTTGTACAGGTTGGCCAGACAAAGAGATAGAGATGGGAAGGATGTGCAGCAGGTTAGGGTGATTAAAGATAAGAATGGAAATGTATTGACAGGTGCCAGGAGTGTGATGGGAAGATGGAAGGAGTACTTTGAAGAGTTGATGAATGAGGAAAATGAAAGGGAACGAAGAGTAGAACAGGTGACTGGTGTGGAGCAGGAAGTAGCAAAGATTAGCAAGAGTAAAGTGAGGAGGACGTTGAAGAGGATGAAGAGTGGAAAGGCAGTTGGTCCTGATGACATACCTGTGGAGGTATGGAAGTGTCTAGGAGAGGTGGCAGTTTAGTTTCTGACTAGTTTGTTTAACAAGATCTTGGAGAGTGAGAGGATGACCAAGGAATGGAGAAGTGTACTGGTGCCAATTTTCAAGAACAAGGGAGATGTGCAGAGCTGTGGCAACTACAGAGGAATAAAGCTGCGGAGTCATACAATGAAGTTGTGGGAAAGAGTAGTGGAAGCTAGGCTAAGGGCAGAGGTGAGCATTTGTGAGCAGCAATACGGTTTCATGCCTAGAAAGAGCACCACAGATGCAGTGTTTGCTTTGAGGATGCTGATGGAGAAGTACAGAGAAGGTCATAGGGAGTTGCATTGCGTCTTCGTAGATTTAGAGAAAGCGTATGACAGGGTGCCGAGAGAGGAGCTGTGGTATTGTTTGAGGAAATCTGGAGTGGCAGAGAAGTATGTTAGAGTGGTGCAGGACATGTATGAGAGCTGCAAGACCGTGGTGAGGTGTGCTGTAGGTGCGACAGAGGAGTTCAAGGTGGAGGTGGGTCTGCATCAAGGATCGGCTCTGAGCCCCTTCTTGTTTGCTCTGGTGATGGACAGGCTGACAGATGAGGTTAGACAGGAATCTCCATGGACTATGATGTTTGCGGATGACATTGTGATTTGTAGTGAGAGCAGGGAGCAGGTGGAGGAGAATCTGGAGAGATGGAGGTCTGCTCTGGAAAACAGAGGAATGAAGCTTAGCCGCAGTAAGACAGAATAAATGTGTGTCAATGAGAGGGACCCAGGTGGAACGGTGAGGTTACAGGGAGCAGAGGTGAAGAAGGTGCAGGACTTTAAGTACTTAGGGTCAACTGTTCAGAGCAATGGAGACTGTGGAAAAGAGGTGAAGAGGCGAGTGTAAGCAGGTTGGAACGGGTGGAGAAAAGTGTCAGGTGTGTTGTGTGATAAAAGACTATCAGCAAGAATGAAAGGAAAGGTGTTCAAGACGGTGGTGAGACCAGCGATGTTGTACAGCTTAGAGACAGTGGCACTGAAGAAAAGACAAGAGGCAGAGCTGGAGGTGGCAGAGCTTAAGATGTTGAGACTGTGACTATATTAGTAGAAGGATGCTGAGGTTGGAGCTGCCAGGCAGGAGGTCTAGAGGAAGACCAAAGAGGAGATTTATGGATGTAGTGAGAGAGGACATGAAGTTAATTGGTGAGTGAAGAGGATGCAGAAGATAGGGTTAGAAGGAGGCGCATGATTCGCTGTGGCGACCCCTGAAAGGGAGCAGCCGAAAAGAAAAGAAGAAGATTCCACAGGGAGCTCCTGACTGTTTTCTGGAAACAAATACTTTTCACACATAACACACTTTGTCAATATAATAACAATATAGTGGCAGTGAAAACAAAAATTACAAACAAAAGGCTAAGAGCACTGAGACAGGGCCAGTTGCTCATTCTTCATGGTTCTCATGTCATGGACCACACACATAGGGCCATGGACCTAAATAAGATTTTTTTTTCCCAAGGGACCCTTGCTGACTCAGTATTGTAGAAGTGTATAAAAGAGTGAGAGTGACACCAAGGATTACAGTAGTTAGTCATTTGTATTAGTCTTGGATTGTTTTAATTCTTATAAATACAACTGTAATTACAAATTACTTATTTTTCTATGAATCCCCTTTGATAACCACTGCCTAGATTGACCATGAACGGTAACCTTTTAAATATAGTAAGCAGAAGTTAGTTTTAGTCTGATCAAATTAGGTAGCAACTTTACAGCTTCTGAAAAATAGTAGTCCAATATGTCTGAAATCATTGAATTCCATTAAACATCAGCATGTACAGATAGCTTTTCAACCATTTGCATAAAAACTGACCATTCCAAGAAATCAATTTAAACCTCAAAATGTTTTTATTAATGATTATTTATATATCATTTTTAAAGTTGCGTAAATTTCAACCTGGGCCCTATTTTTGCATTGAAATGAGTAATAGGTGCACAAAGTTTGTAATTGATCCAGAAGATCAGCCTGAAGCAGTGAAACGGGCTGCAATGGCTCAATTGCGCTCCTGGTCCTTATTCTGAGTTTTTATCTGAATTCTCCGAATTTCTATCAGGTTTAGTCCTTAAAACAGATAAAGCAATTATTGTAGGTGATTTTAATATTCATGTGGCCGTTGAAAATGATAGCCTTAGTACTGCGTTTATCTAATTATTAGACTCGATTGGCTTCTGTCAGTGTGTACATAAACCCACTCACTGTTTTGGCCACACCCTCGACCTTGTTCTGGTATACGGCATTGAAATTGAACATCTAACAGTCTTTCCACAGAATCCTTCACTATCAGACCATTATTTAATAACTTTTAAACTCCTATTACTGGAGTACACACCAGTAGTCAAATACTACTACAGTAGATGTCTATCTGATAGTGCTGTAGCTAAATTTAAGGAAGTAATTCCATATGAATTTAACTCAATGCTATGTCTTAACATAACAGAGGACTCTTATGCAAATTTCAGTCCGTCTCAAATTGATCATCTTGTTGATAGTGCTGCAGGTTCACTGCGAATGACACTTGATTCTGTTGCTCCTCTTAAAAAGTAGATAAAACAAAAAAGGGTAGCTCCATGGTATAACACTGAAACCCGCAAATTAAAGCAAACATCACGAAAACTTGAAAGGAAATGGCGTTCCAACTATCTAGGTGAATCTTGTTTAGCCTGGCAAGATAGTCTTAAAATATATAAGAAGGCCCTCTGTAATGCCAGAGCAGCCTACTACTCATCACTAATAGAGGAAAATAAGAACAACCCCATGTTCCTTTTCAGCACTGTAGGCAGGCAGACAGAGAGCCACAGCTCCATTGAGCCAGGGGCTTTATCCAACTATAGACCTATATCTAACCTTCCCTTTATCTCTAAGATCCTTGAAAAAAACTGATGCTAATCAGTTATGTGACTTTCTAAATAACAATAGTATATTTGAGGATTTTCAGTCAGGTTTTAGAGTGCATCATAGCACAGAAACAGCACTGGTGAAAATTACAAATGACCTTTTAATTGCATCAGACAGTGGACTTGTCTCTGTACTTGTCTTGTTAGATCTTAGTGCTGCACTCAATACCATTGACCATCAAATTCTATTACAGAGACTGGAACATTTAATTGGAATTAAAGCAACAGTTAAGATGGTTTAAATCCTATCTATCAGACAGATCTCAGGTGTATATGTTAACGATGAATCATCCGAGCACACCAAAGTTAGTCACGGAGTTCCGCAAGGTTCTGTGCTTGGACCACTTCTATTTAATTTATATATGCTTCCTTTGAGCAACATTATTAGAAAGCACTCCATAAAGTTTCATTGTTATGCGGATGATACCCAATTATATTTATCGATTAAGCCGGATGAAACTGATCAGTTAGTTAAACTTCAATGCTTAACGACATAAAAACCTGGATGACCAGACATTTTCTGATGTTAAACTCTGACAAAACTGAAGTTATTGTAATTGGCCCCGAACGCCTCCGATGACTCACTGTCGGCAGATACAATTGATCTAGAGGGCACTGCCCTGCCTTTTTTCACCTACGTAACATTGCAAAAATCAGGCACTTCCTGTCTCGAAATGATGCAGAAAAATGAATCCATGCATTTGTTACTTCAAGGATTACTGCAATTCCATATTATCAGGCAGCCCAAAAAAGTCCCTTAAGATTCTCCAGTTGATTCAGAACGCTGCAGCACGTGTACTGACAGGAAGTACGAAAAGAGATCATATTTCTCCAATATTATCTTCTCTGCACTGGCTCCCTGTGAAATCCAAAATAGAATTTAAAATCCTTCTCCTCACCTACAAAGCTCTTAATGGTCAACACTGCGCTCTCAGAATGCAGGGCTACTTGTGGTTCCTAGAGTCTCCAAAAGTAGAATGGGAGCCAGAGCCTTTAGCTATCAAGCTCCTCTCCTGTGGAATCAGATCCCAGTTCGGGTTCGGGAGGCAGACACCATCTCCGCATTTAAGAGTAGGCTAAAGACTTTTCTCTTTCATAAAGCTGATAGTTAGGGCTGGCTCAGGTGAACCTGAACCATCACTTAGTTATGCTGCTATAGGCCTAGACTGCCGGGGGACTTCCCATGATGCACCTCTCTCTTCACCTCTGTCTTCCTCTCCATCCGTATGCATTCTCATCCCATAAATGCATGTTACTAACTTGACTTCTTCCCTCTCCCGGAGGTTTGTGCTTTGTCGTCCATCTCTTCTTTATTACTGTCACTTTCAGCAGGTATTTCAGTGTCCGGAGATGTATCTGGATCTGTGACTATGGCGACCTGCTGTGGCAGTGCTGCTGTGTCTATGGTGTACGGGACGAGTGGTGCGGGTCCTGCTCGTTGGGCTCCACCTGGAGCTGCTCGGTTGTCCGTCTGGACCCATCATCTTCCCTTGTTTTACATCCCACACTTTTCAACATAATTTTATATATATACATATACACACAGAACAATTTTGCCATTGCCATCATAATTGTATATGTTATAATTTTTATGCTATCTATTGCATGTCTGTCTGTCCTGGGAGAGGGATCCCTCCTCTGTTGCTCTTCCTGAGGTTTCTATCATTTTTTTCCCTGTTAAAAGGGGTTTTTTAGGATAGTTTTTCCTTATTCGAATCGAGGGTCTAAGGACAGAGGGTGTCGTATGTTACAGATTGTGAAGCCCTTTGAGGCAAATGTGATTTGTGATACTGGGCTATATAAATAAAACTGAATTAAATTGAAATGCGCCCAATCAAAGTATGTCCACTTGAAGTGCTTGTTTTTACCATGACAGGCTCAGGCTGTTAATTGTCTTCCAGCAGTATAGAAGGATCCCTACAGAGATAGACCCTTATTAAAAAGTATGATCCTTTTTGTTTAACCAAGATCAGCCATTATATCCACCAAACTCCTTTAACAGTAATTTTACCGCTGGCAGATTATTATTTTAAATCAAATAAATAAAAGTATTGTATGACGAGCACTTTAAGTGGATGCACTTTGACTGGGCGCAGTTGTCTCCAAGGATTACACTGAAGCCATTGCAGCCCATTCTGCAGCCGCCGGCTGAGGCGATCTGCTGGACTAATTCCAAAACTTTGTGTATCAAAAATATGTAAATACGGGGCCCAAGTTTAACAACAGCAAAGTTAAACTTTGTGCTGCACATAACAAGCACACAAATGAGAGCTATTGAACTGAATGTTAAAACAGCTGAAAGGATGTGTAAAACAGTGTGGCTGCTGCCAAGGTCCACCGCAATAACTGACTGTAACCACCAACCCCCAGTCTCCCATGGGCATGGTTCAGGGTATCTGATAAATACAAATATGCCACTGCAGGGGAGATGTTCACATAGCTGAAAATCAAGTAGTCAATACATCAATTAAATTTAATTAATTAATAAATAAATCAGAAATCAAGTTACCTTCAACTGCTAACAAGGGAGATAGCATCCCCCCTATTCCCCCCTCAAATTGCCTACTGAATATAAAAGACTATTCTACATCTAATGATCGACAAACCATCTGCATATTTCTAAATCAATTTTAGGCCAAGGTGGGCCTAGGGCTGATTAGCAAAACACATGAATACAATAATGGCAGCTAATGCTAACAAATTAGCTGATACCTGTTTGTCGCTTCTCTCTGTTACTTTGGTGCGGGAGAGACTGTCATCACTTGCTGTCCAAACACCCCACAGGAGAACAAGGCAGATCACCACAGGTTACCCTTAATTTCTTATGGACATTGGTGTTGTGATATTTAAAAAAAACATCCATCAACATGGAGATAAAAGCCTCCTGTGTACGGGAGTTGTTCTCCTCCAGTCTACTTTGTAGCGCCGATTTGCACCAGCTAGCTTCAGCCTTTACAAACAAACTATCAAAAATACACAGGCCTAGTGTGTATATGGATTTTTTTTTTTAAAAGTCTAGTTTCTACATCATTTCACTACGCATTACTTCACTGGGGTCTCCGACCTGCAAATTAGATTTACTAAATGAATATGTCAAGTAGATTTTATATAATTTTTTAACCTAATTCCATACAAGGTTAGTTGAGTGGGCAAATGTGTTTTCCCTCTTGCAATGATTGCATGTAGGGTTTCCCCCATAGACTGTATAAAAGGTTTCCCCTCAGAAACTGATGAAGTGGTAGCACCCAATTTTAAAACGTCCAAAGACATTCGAAATGGCCGTGGTAACACGGTATTGTATGGTTCAAATGTCTTAAGATGTTAAAAATTGACGCGTTAATGTGATATTTTCTGTTGTCTTTAAACGTACAAATGTGATTTATTAATGCAGACGTCAAACTAGACGTAAAAGTTATATCTGCTTTTCATATCCAGGAGCGGGTCCCCTTCTACGGAGGTCTCCATGTTGCACCGCCATGTTTCTACCGTAGCCCAAAACGGACAAACCAATCACTGGCGCTAGCAGGGGTGTCGCACCTGTGGGGGATGTGGGTGCACTTTTCCCGGGGAGAGGGTTCAACACCCACACTTTTTCTGCAGTTTTTTTCGCAGTTTTGCACAAATGCCTTCCAGCGGTTGCTCCTCCGTTTCTCTGGCCGCTCGGTGTCTGCGTTCGCTGCAAATATGACACCGGCTTTGAGTGTGACAAGCTGATGATTGGCTGTTCTGCCTTAAGTCCCACCTCTCTTGGTGTGTTAGATTTATGGGTCCACTCGTGTTGGGTGGGAACTTAAACTTGTGCATATTTACATCCTCCTTTTCCAGGTACTTTGAATTTATGCTTTCGAGGGTTTTAAATAAGCTTGATATGTATGTTTATATTTTGTTCTTAATATATGTTGTTTGTATATCTGCAGTTTGTAACAAAAATATGTTCTCCCTGGGATTATTAAAGTATTTGATTCTGATTCTTTAGCTAGTCTAGTTATTTTTTTACTTATTTTCTGTGTTCAGAGTGTGTTTTTATACTTTTCTAGTATCACTCATTTAAATGGGAAGCTTTTTATATCTTGTATGTTATACCTTTTGTACCCTTCTGTCATTGTATTCATCGTTTTTATAGTTAAACAAACCACATCCACCCCCCACACTTTTGAATAGCTTGATACACCCCTGGGCGCTGGATAGGGCCATTCGTGTTTTTCGTGAGTTTCGCGGCCACCATAGTTTCTGCTACACGCTTGGAAGGGGAGGCTGATGCGAAGGGTGTTCAAATGGTTGGAAACTGAAATTTCACCACTAGATGCCACTGAATCCTACACACTGGAACTTTTAGACCTCATTCAATTCCATGGATTATGAATGAGATTTCTTTTTCTTTCTTTTAAAAAAAACAAAAAAAATAAATACACAAATAGAACATACAAAAACCAACTAAGGGTAGATTTACCATATGTTAAAAATCCCCTTCAGACAAGTTTTAAGACACGGTTGACGCTTTAAATACTAATTTGAATAATTGAGTTTTTCCGTAACTACTGAGTGCAATTCCTTCCTCATAACGACATTTGAAAAAGCTTGAACCCTACGTTGTATACATTCATGTTTGCTAGCCATCAGTGTTCTTCTTCAGTGCATTCCGAAGTGTCTTTTGTTGCGTTACTGCCACCAACTATCGATGGGCAAAATAGTGTGAAACCAATGCAGGAATGCGGATTATGTCGTCCACATGCTCGCACACCTGCACATGCACCATACTAAAAATACGGTGACCCACTTGTCAAAAACATTTTTCAATAGTGTTATATGCCACAGGGTATCTTTAACCAACATGGGCAGAATATTAGAATCTAAATCCATATTTAGACATTGCTTTATTTAGTGTATATAAGCCAGTATTTCATCACTGGCTTATCTGCAAATTAAATAAATCAAAAAGGAAAGAAGAGTGAGAAGACGTGTACATTTTCTTCTTATCACCATTTAATCCAAAATACACAGAAGTGAACATTTTATGAAACATACAAAATAGTCATTATTTTTCACTTTTTTACAGCAATGAACTGTGGCAGCAAGAAAATCCTGACGCCATAGGAATAACTGTCATTCAGTGTGATATCCCTTCACCTTGTTTCCATTCCAGCGGTTATGTGTGAGACTTCTGTCGTTTCCAGAACCTCTTGACCTCACTGTGTCCCTGCGGTGTCACCACCATCACCCTGTGAGCCACATCCTGCCACACCAGACAGCCCAGACCCTGCATCACAACAACTTCATTAAAACAGCAGCATGCCACTGGAGTAACTGACAGTATCAGTGCCTCACTAACAGGGAATTCATTAAGGAGATACAAAGGTCATCTAGCAGGAAGTGATGTAACTGCAAGGAGTTGATGATTATGTGAATAAATTTTGATCGGGAAGCAGTGAGTTGGAAAGGTCAAAGAGATGGAGGGGGGTTTGTTTCATCCTTTCGGATCATCTGACCTATTGTTAATGATGTTGCTATGATCCATGACTCACCGATTACTTACTGGTGAGTACAATGTTAGAACTGATTAAATTGATGGCCAGAGCAACGAACAAAAGACCCAGGTTGTAATGAACCGTAGTTTTCCTTTAAGACTTCCCTTCATTGGAACTATGGGGTCTAATCCAAACCATAAAAAACAACCCAGTGTGAAAAGTAAATAAAAATATGTGATCACATGTGTCCATATACGTTTGGCCATATAGTGAATATGTGATTTTAGTACTATACATCTGCCAAAACATGGAAAATCGCTGCTGTGGTCCTTTGAAATCCATGAATAAAATATGCAATTGTAGCATTAATAAGGTGTAACACAGCATATGTACAGAGACAGAAAAAAATGTAAATGATTTAGTAATCTAAATTGAATATTATAATAATTTATAATCAGTCGTGGAGATAGAAAACAAAATTTTACCTGAGCTCTGTCTCGCAGCACCTCAAAGTCAGCCTGGGAGAGGAACTGGTTATAGAGCACTCCTGTAGGAGACATGGACATCAACAACACACAGACAGGTGAGAAAGGAGGCTATAGGGCAGCACAACATCACTACTCATCCTCTCTATTACAGGGTACAACAACTCAGACAGCAGGAGTTACAACTCGGCTCTACTGACTGAGCTCTATCAGAAGCGTGAGGCCAGCATCTGTCAGTCATAAGCTTCAGGCCTGAGAAATCAATCCCAGCAGCGCCACAGAGCTCAGGACCCACCACTCACAGGTTAACTCCTCCAGGTTTCCTTTCAGTTAACGGTTTCTAAAGCATAAACATTTGTTTAAATACACATACATGTTTTTTTATAAAGTTAAAGTTAGTGAAGCTGACAATAAAATTCATTCGCAAATAAAAGCCAGTACTCATAATGGTTGGGTTTGGCCAGCCCAAACAAATAAAGTCTAAAATAAAGACTGGGTAAACAATATTGAGGGGGAAGGAAATACCTGTATTTATAGTGGTTTTACAAGGTATATTCAGTACAAATGTACATTTCCACAGTACTAATCCAATCAATACAACAACATACTCACTACTCTGCTGCTCTCACTCTGTAACACAAATACTGTTTTCATTCACCAATTATCTCCAGTCACGTCTAAATGCCATATTGTAATCACTTTAAAGCCACTGCCACATCCTGCAGATGTTCCACATTAAAAGCCTACCAGGAAAGGGAGGGATTATCCCATTTAAGCTGCTGGAAGGGTTTTATAATGAAACATGTGCAGGAAATGCTGACTTTCACTGATGGCAGCTTAATATCAATCAGAATGAAAACTGCAAAATACGAACAAAAGCAATTAAATAGCGAACACACAATATAGATATCATCCTACGAAAGTAAGTAACTATTTTCTTTCCACCGACAACAAGGTCTGTGGATTATCTTGAGTAACCGGGTCATGATTTCTGGAAAGACGTTGCTGTTGAGTTTTTCAAATGTATTTTTGTGGCACTTTGAGCACCACAAGCCGAATGCCATCTAGTTCCATTCTATTCCAAAAAGGGAGACATCTCTACAGCTGGTCTCACCAAAACTCAGAAACTCACACCAAAACAAATCGAGATGGATAAACAGCACTACAGCGTCACTGATTTCATCTAAAACGGGATCAACAGTATTTGAGTTAAAAACAGTGTTTTCAGTAAGACATGACTGTTGTACTAACTACATTATACTGAATGTATCAAGACAACAGGAAAACATGGAGGAGGTGTTGAGTTTGCATTAACAGCCAATCAGAACAGGAGCAGATCAGAAAACAATGAAACGTGTTCCTAAAATATGACCAAAAAATACTTTCTAATTAATGAATTCAAGACAAACATCTATTCCCCAGGCTCGCACCAACACAGAAAAATAAGCATGCTCACCCTCTGTGAACTGCAGTCGATCTCTCTCTAGCTCCCACAGTCTGATCTGATCGGTTATGGTTGGAGGCAGGACTGGGGTCTGAAGCACAGGGATGGAGGATGAACACACTGTGCAGACCCATTAAAGGCCAGCCAGTCATTATTATTTATTAAGTGTGAGAAGAACGGGTGGGTTTGATGTACCTGTTTGAGCATGACAGGGTGAGCTCTGGTCCTTAGAAAGTGGATAATCTGCAGGGTAAAAAACAACAACAAAAAAACAAGAATTATTACACATATTCAGGTGGATTAGACAATGTTAAAGGAAAATTTTATCTCCACATACTGTTAGGTGATAAAAACTTCCATGACATAATCCAGATATTAAGCACAATATGTGCAAATCCTGTTTAACACATTTTGCTGGTACCTACTACCTACAAAAAGGACACTGAGATGGACAAAGGCACGTTTTAGCCTAGATTTTGTCCCCTCTGCCATAGCAGTTCTTAATTCCATAGCTCGCTAATTCCAATAGCATACTATGTATTCTGAGATGTATATATGTTATATGTAAATGTATCTATGTTCGGGTGGCACACATAATGCACCCTGTGGAAATTCATTTCATGAACCAGCCAGCCTAATGTTGGTACCAACAGTTCAAAAAACTTTGCAGTACTGAGGTACTCTTAACATTTTTGGGATAGTTCACCCCAAAAACTAAAATCTCTTTTCCCACCTCCTACCTAGCTGTTTATCCATCTAGATTGTTTTGGTGTTTTGGAGTTGCAGAGCTTTGGCGCTATCGGCCGTAGAAATGTCTGCATTTTAGGGGGGAACATAATGGGACTATAGGGCACTCATCTTATGGTGCTCAAAGCGCCAAAAAAATACAATTGAAAAACTCAACAACAACATCTCTTTCCAGAAATCATGACCCGGTTACTCAAGATAATCCACAGATTGGTCGCGAAAAGTTTCACCGAAGGACTATTTTCTTTCTACCGATAGTTCCGACGCAAAACTGCTTATAACAAGGTCTGTGGATTATCTTGAGTAACATATCTCATGTTGAAAACCAGTCTCGAGACCACTTTTTGAAGGTCTCGTCTCGGGAGTTGACCTTGTCTTGGTCGCTTACTGTGATTGGATGTAAAACTTCCTGCTTCAAATGCAACCAATAACTTAACTCATTTCTAATTTGAAATTGGCGTTACTGTTAACAGTACCATGCACTCCAAGAAAGTGAATGCAGGAGATGTCAGCTAAATCTTCTGTAGTCACATTTGGATATACAGTATGTAGCTAATGCAGTGTTAACTTTGTCAGACACATACTTACACATGTGTATATCCTGTATGTGGCAATAAAAATGTGAATGAAGAGGAATCTTCATTTGTTTTCTGTGGGTGTATAATAGGGAATGAGGAGGTTTCAGATCAATTTGAAGAGTGCCTATGGTTTACGTGTTTCACATTTTATCCTAAGTGTGTTATACTGATTGTAAAGCAAAATCTGAGGCAAAATTGTGATTTGTGATATTGGGCTATATAAATAAAATTGAATTGAATGCAGTGTGGGACTCGAACTGGTCTGGTCCTGGTCTTGACTTGAACTCGCTCTGCCTTGGTCGTGACTTGGTCTCAACGCCCGAAAGTCTTGGTCTTGTCTCGGTCTGGATACACTCTGGTCTTGGTTATGACTTGGTCTCGCTTTAGTTGGTCTTGACTACAACACTGGTGTGCAGTAGTAGAGTACCTGTTGTGCTGTGATGCCGTTGGCGATGGCCTGTTGCACTGACTCCCTTGTAACCTGAGCCACCACTACATTGGGGAAGCGATAAAGCATTTCACTGAAGAGAGCCACCAGAGCGATCTGAAGTTCCGAGTCTAGGATGGGCACACAAACGCAAACAAGTCAGTACAGGTACTGTAAGCATATGCCAAGTTTTGCATCTTTTCAAAAGCTGCAATGTCAAGCATTTTTAAACACATTGAGAAACAGTGGATAAATAGCTGGTAAGCTTTAGAGGTGTTGGTAGGTGTATACTTTGGGCAGAGCCGGGCAAGCCGTTTCCCCCTGCATCCAGTCTTTAAGCTAAACTACTCTAACCACGTCCTGACTCCAGCACTGTACTTAACACAGACATGAGATTGACACCTATTGCACTCTCAGAAAGAACGTGAATAAGCAACTTTCTAGGACTATATAGCTGCGTAGTCTCATGTGGTGCACTTCACTTGTATAAAGTTATTTGGAATGCATCAGAACAGACAGGCAACAACTACAGCCAGCTGGTGTTGCCAAATTCCAATATATGAGTCTACCAGCCTTCTCAAGAATGGTCTCATATGAATAGCAACCTAAACAGTGTGTCAAATGTATTTATTAGTGTGAACATGCAGCACAAACAGCTTATAGTGTTCGGACATACTTGTGTAGCCGTAGATACGATAATTGGTTTCTACCACAATGAAGCCTGCATCTCCAGTCCCGGGAGTGGAAGCCAAGTTAGACGACGAGGAGGAGGAGCTGGTAGTGACTCCTGCAGCCAGAGTAATGGCCAGTCTGGTGGGGTAGTACCGCCTCGACTTCCTCTGATGACAAAGGAATTACAGAAAACTAACATATTAAAACTTGTCAAGTTAGTTGAGATCAAAATAGTGAATTATGAGGCAAAATAATGAGGAGAGAGTTGAAATCAAGAGTTAAAATCCAGATGATATTATTAAGAGCATGGTCTAGCCCTGCTCTGTAGAGAAGTTAAATGAGACAACTGTGTAATGAATTGGCTATATAAGATGAAATTAACTGAATAATCATTGTTCCCCAGCTTTGCATATAACATCTGAAATCCTGATGTGAATTGCATAACATGAGTGTATGCTGAATTGTGTGCTGCACTATTACCTAAAGTGAATAGAATTAACTTTAATTGTATAACCAATATTAATAATAAAGAAATATAAGTGACAATGTTTTAATAACAAAACTAATTAAGTCATTAGGAGTTATTATTTGTGTAAGATTGAAGCTGTGTGTGTGTCTGAACTCAGCTGCCTGTGAAGGCGTAAGGAAGGAAGTGATGGCGACATGGCAGTTGATGTGTTAGAAGAAAGCAGAGTTTGACAGTTGAAAGAGTGTGTCATGTAGAAAGTGACAGAAAAGAGAGCGACAGAGAGAAGCGCAAGGTTATTTCCTTGTGCCTCTTCTTCGGAACAAATCATATGAAGGAGAAACGTTCTACATCTACAAAAAAAGGACTTTAAGAACTTTGTCACCAGCAGAGGATTTGAGCACGATAAGGACCATTACCTCGTGACAGAGTCATAAATTTGGACTGAAGTTCATTTTTGCTCACACTCTTTGGACGGCGCTGTAAATTGTTTAGAGACTTGGTCCTCTACAAGGAAGAGTGGGATCTGTCTGGCCAGAGAGACTACTCGCTCCCTCACCCAAACGCAGATAAATATTGAATTTAAACTCAGCTGATTTATTGTTTTTATGATTTATTTTATGACTCATTCGAATGGATTAATTGAAGTCTGAAACATGAATTAAGCTGTTTACCACTGCCTTTGCTAAAGCTTATTGCAATAAAAAAAACAAATTTTAGTTAAAGTATTTGTGTGACATTGATTATGAGTTCATCGATGGTAGTAAAAAGTTAGGTTGTTGTGTGCAGAACATCTTACAGGTTCTTACAGGTTACTCTAGCCAATCAAATTAACAGTTCCTTAGGGTTCGCCAGAACCACTAAAACTAATCCTAGCACCATAACAAGAGCCATGATTATTTAGAGGAGAGCTGCCATTAATGGGCGTGGCTGGTATTGGTAACTGACGCACAAGGGCTATTGGGTCGGTTGCTGAATCAGAAGAAGCAGGGTAGACACTCAGACGTAGGCAGTTAGAAGCTAGGTGTTTCTCCTCGCCACCAGCTTAAACAGGCCTTATTCAATGCTTTAGGGTTATACTCTGATGATGTCATAGTGATGTCATCAGGGTTATCCCAGCATGTGTTTATAGGCAACACATTTATAACAGGAAGCCTGTAAAAAAACTGGAGGTGTGGAGTTTGAAAGATGTGGGCAGGGATGATCTAAGGAAGAGACACTATGAAATTGCATTATGGAAATTGTAGGATCCAGGAACGCGACTCATACCAGGCACTGAAAGTCAGAAAGTCTCCACTTTATGGAAATATGATTCTATATCGATGGAGTACCCCTTTAAAACGTATGTACGACGTGTTTTATAGTATTATTACTGTGTACATACTTGGTATACCTCAGTCATTTCTGCTGCTACTGTGATGTGAAAGCTATTATTTCTATTATGTACCTGAATAATCTTTCACTTAAAAGGTCTAGTGTGTAACATTTAGAAGGAGCTATTGGCAGAGATAAGCATGATTTCATTAGTGTATATTCGCCTGTAAATAAGAATAGTTCTGTTTTTGTTACCTTAGAAGAAGCCATTTATATCTACATAGGGAGCGGGTCCCCTTCCGCGGAGTTCGCCATGTTCGACTGCCATGTTTCTACAGTTGCCCAGAACAGACAAACCAAACACTGGCGCTAGATACGGCCCTTCGCATTTTTGCAAGTTTTGCGGCCTTAGTTTCTCCTCCACGCTTTGAACGAGAGAGTGATGCAAGTATTCAAATGGTTGTGATGTAGTTCACTTGCTTTTGCAATGTATTAACATTTTGTATTGAGAGTATTTTCATAGATGTGCCATATATATTAACATTTTTCTTTTGTATTCTTAATCTTCCACATGCAAAAGGCATAGCAAACAGGAGACACACACACACACACACACACACTTTGATTCTCCGGTTTTTGAGTTATTTGTAAAATTTTGGAGCCCAGATTCCTGGCCCTTATCTGGGCCCCCGACCTCCCACATCAGTTGAAAACTGCAATTTCACCACTAAATCCTACATACTGGACCTTTAATTCTTTCCCTTTCTATTTCAACTGAGTGTATTTTTTTTATTCATTTTCTAGTTGCAATCCAAGTACATTTTGGTGTTTCAGTGACCCAGCTTCCCCTTGAGGATCATTACAGTTTCTTCTCGTCTGAAAGAGGTAAAGAAGCGATGCTGACAGTATTTTAAGTGTTAATGGATCTTCCCTCTCCCTCTGAGTGCCTCACCTTCCTCTGGAAGACCAGTCCAAACTCCCGAAGGTGCTGCAGAAAGGTGAGTAATGACTCGCTCATGCCCTCCACCGAGTAATCCTGAGGCACACAGACAACACATGATCAGGAACAACAAGGGAACTCAAACCAAGCAGGAAGTTGTAAAACCTCGGACCACTGACATTCCCATCTTGCTTTCCACCACGCAACACACATTGCACTGAGACTCAAACTGCTGTGCACTCACTCTGCCAAGAGTAGAGAAACTGAGCTGGAATAAGAATGACAAGATCTCCACCAGGTCCATCCCTCTGGACTGCAAGAGACAAAGTGTGAAATACATATAAGTAGATATTCTCAATTAAAAGCGGCTATTTAAACATTCTGCTACGAACACATTCACCTTATTTAACACAAATTCTGTATTCTGTATTTATTCCTTTGCACTATTTGTTTAAAATATACTGAAAACTTGTATAAAGACACTGTAGATTTTATATACACACACGGTTATTTTTCACCTACTTGTATGTACATAACAGTTCTATGTTTAGTTTTGACCTATTTCTATCTTCCTGTAAATTGTTCTGTGTTTAAGTACATTGAGAACAACTCGAGTCAATAAAAGAAGTCAGTTTGGAAATATTGTGTCTATTGAGTCCTTCATGCAGTCCTGTTGCTGGGTTCAGATCCACTTCCATTGTCTATGTCTGTGTTTTGAGTCTTGGATGATGTCCATTGTTCCCAGTTTTATTCCAACTCTGTTTCTTGTAGTCTTAAAAGGGGAATTCCACCAATTCGACACATAAAACTCAGTTTACATGTCTTATGTAAACTGTACTACTGCATATGTCCAAAAAAAGTTATATAAAATTATTTATATTTTGTGTCTCCAGAGGGAGCTGTGTGAAATCTAAGAATAAAATAAAATAATGTTCTCAAGTGATTGAGAAGAGTCAGCGTCAGTTGGGGCTGAAGACTTAAAGTTTGAAAATGAAAAAAGAAACATTCATAGCCCGCTGCAGGCTACACATGCTCAAATCGGTGTAATATTCTTTTATATAAGTTTTTCCATTAAGAAAGCCATTGATACTGTGTCGGCAGGGGGGGGGGCTACTTTTCACAAATTTTGCATAAGAGCTTTTTTACTTGTCATTAATAATATTTTAAACCAATTATCTATCCCTTTCAAAGAAAAACAACAGAGCTAAAGTACCATGCAACTCACGGAGACCTTGGGTTGTAGTATTTGCCGTAATATCATTTCTCAAAACACAATTATTGTCTGACATTTACAACAACAACAAAATATGTAAGTGATCTATATCACAAGATCCATACACTCTCCAACATGGCTAACAATCGCTATCTGATATCTCAATATCAAGCCACATGACCCATTTTGCTTTTATATATTTATTTGAGTGTTCACGCTATCAGTAGTGAAAGGGTGGTTAATTAGGATTTAAATAGGTTAGTTTTAATTGTAGAATGTAAACGCCGCCTTCAGGTTGCTAGAACCCACTAAATGATCCCCCAAAAATAGGATATACTACTAGATCAAACCTAACCCTTATGCTAGCCTAAACCTAACCTTGCCCTTACTCTAACCTTAAACCAAGTTTTCATCCTAAAATTTAATGATTTACGTTATGGGGACTTGCATTTTGTCCCCATAAGGAAGGCAAGTCCTCACAATGTGATTGTGTAAACAGATTTATGTCCCCACAACATTAGTAATACCCAACCACCCACACACACACACACAGCTTTCATTGTATGAATCTCAGTATTTCAGAGCTCTTTGGATTTTTCCTTCCGTTCATGTCTTCTCTGTGATGGAAGTGGAGTGCGACTGAATGATTAATGATACATTTAAATGGGTCGCATCACAAGAAGAGAATCGAGTGTGATTGGGAAAGCTGGAAACAAAGTTCTTGTATTGGACTGTTTCATTTTCTACTGTGACATTATTGATTATTCAGAGCTGACGGAGATGAATGTACCTGCTAAATGTTTCTCAGTCAGAATTAGTTCTCCATTCTGCAGTTTCATGGCAGTTCACAGTCAGATAGGCCCACTTTGTCCTCCTTTATTTAATATTTATTCCACTCCCAGCAATAGAAATTCTTTTCCACAAATAAGGCACTGACACAGCCCATTAACCAGAGTGTGGCAGGAGTTCTTGATATGGATCGGTGTGACCCAAGAGCCTCTCTGCAGCAGCTCATGTCACTGAGCGATGTCTCTGCTTGAGGATGTGTTAATCAGAGTAAAACGAGGTTATAGAGACTCTAGAGCCTTAATGGTATATGGTTGATAACCACTGGTCCAACTTTATTTAAACATGATCTTGTCACAGTAACAGATGATACACAGGTACCTGAGCTGTTTTGAGGTACTGCAGGGTGAAGTACCACAGCTGAGAAGCTGTGTCCAGTAGGAGGAACTGAAAACCAGCTGAGGTGATGTAGGGTGCCTCTCCTGCCTCACTGACAATCAGAGAAGATGACAGGACAATATGAGGTGCAGCACAAAACCAAATTCAACCTATAGCTAAACTTGAGGCAATTCTATGTCTGGATTTCCCAGAATTCTACATAAATTGAAGAGAAAGAGATATGGAATAGTCTGGTCTTTGGGTTGATGTTGCCATTATTGATAAGTTAAAGGGGCACTAGAGTAGTTTTGCATGAAAAACATTTATCTTATAATGGCCCTTTATGAAGTTCATCCTCTGTCTGAAACAAGCTGTTTTAGCTCCTGTCTCTCCCTAAAGCCCACTTTCTTCTGACTGGCCAACTTCCCAGAAGCCTGCCGAGGGGCTTGTGAGCTGCTGTAACCTAAGTTCTCTTTATACACCCAGTGCTGTGAGTCCGCATCACCTCCTTCTCTTGCCGGTGTGATCGACCGGCACATGACTGCTACAGCAACTTGGACCACAGACCTTGTTGCGAGCACTTTCATGTAGGAGCTATCGGTCGGAAGAAAACAGTTCCTGCATGAAACCACTCACAACAAATTTTTTTTTTGGTGCCAGTTACATTATATTCCAAAAAGGCAGACATCTCCAGGGCTAAACAACCTAGATGGATAAATAGCACTACAGGCAAGAGGAGAAATGTGTGTTTTTGATTTAATCGCTTTAATCTGGAAATTCAGACTTTGTCATTGTATACGGCGTGTATACAGTGCTCGAATGGAATAGCAACCGTAACTAAGGGGGCGGGGTCAGAAAAGGGTCAGTTAGTTCTATAGCGTCAATACAGGATTTCTGAGGCCGTCACTAATATCAATACAGTATAATGACAAAAAAGCTGAACCATAACCTATTTAAAAAGGCCAAAGAAATCGGACAATAATATGTAGACAATATTTGTTTAAGCTGAGACACACAGAGAAAAACATTTTATATAAAGGATCCTTTAAATTTGGTTCTTAAAGACTTGTGACCAAGACATGTACTGAGCGGGCCATTCTAGAGCATAAAAACAAACTCAGTCAGTGCTCTATATTACTGCTGTGTACCTTTTCATGAGGCCTGCTTGAACCAGCAGCTGAGCCAGGTCCTGACTGACTGCAGCACAGGGTGAACCCACCATGAAATGCAGGATGACCTCCCAGCGCTCTATGGCGTAGCGGTCAAGACTCTCAATGTCCCGTGCGTGGCGGTCGGGACCCAGACTGCTGCCCTCATCTGCCCACGCTCTGCCCCTGTGCATTGACACAACAGTGGAACCTTTTACTTCAAACAACAGGTGATAACTGTAGCCCCGGTACTGCAGAGCCATCCCACATGTGTCCGGTTGGCTTAAAAATCAAATATTAGAAATCACATTTGGAGTTGATTAGGCTTTGTTTATACTGTAGGAGCGAGATTTTATTAACATTTTGGATCCTTGTCTACAACTCCAACCAACCACGTGCTGGCTGACCAAGGCTGAGAGGGAAGTGGAAGAAAGTGAAACAGCATGCAGCGGGAGTGTTTGGTTTTGTACAAACATTACACATTTTAACCTTGAACAAACATTGAGATGTTGTGTGCACACCAGCTGAATTTTCATTGTGGAACGAACGGTTTAAAAGAGTGCTGCAGCGCCATGATTGAACGGTGTGTTTACAGGGAGCAGACCTACCCGCCGAGCAGAGCTATCCGCAGGTTGTCTTTGAACACTGGATTTAAAATGTATCCCTGCAGACCGCCCTGCAGCTGCTGACTGTGCCAAAGGCGGAGTCCTGCCAACACTGAGACGCATTCATCATGATCCCTGCAGGTGGACACCAAAAACAAAAAGAAATTAACAAGGAATGGAACCGGTTATTACTCTGAAATGTGCAGTCTACTGTGTTTCTCCCACTGAATAGATGATAGAAGAGCTGCTAACCCTGAAGGGGTTATTTACTTTTCTAGCCACAGTTACTTTCACCTAAATGATGTTGAAGAGGAGTTTTCATCCACCAAGAATACAATTCTGGAGTTGATACGATCCCACACATAGACAGATCCCATCATAATATCTGACAGAGTCATCACCCGTAGATTTAGAGGTTACTGTGTCTCCCTTGTGCACAAAGAATGCTAAGAAAAGCCTGACTTACATTAAGCCATTCTGCAACTACAACTTCCAGCTCATGTTACCTAGTCAATTCAAGCTGGGCTTTAAGACAACTGTGTTCACTAAAGGTTGGGTGATATAAAGTATATGCTGCTATATACCCTGAGATGGTGCACACAGTAGCCAATAAAGCTAATACTGTTTATAGCAAGGTAACCTATCCATCCCTTTAATCTCTCTGGTTGTTTTATGCCATTGAGGCGATGTTACAAATCACTGAGCAGGGCCTTGCTCTTCATTCACTTAGTTACCACATTATTTTAGGTACACTTAGCTAAAACTATTGTAGTCTAATATAACAGCCCTGAGATAAATAGTACCTTCATGACAGTCATAGTGTTCAGTATTTGTTGAAACTGTTTTAGAGAGGTGTTGATTAAACTTTATGGTAATTTGGTAGATGTAGTTTGTGGTGCTGTTGAACTGTACTGCATTTTACTGAGAGGCGTTTCTAATATTTAGTGTGCCCTCATTGATATAAATGTGACTGACAAAATATTAACACAATATAATCCAACCGCACTGCCAACTACAACCTCCAAAAATGACCATAAAGTTGAATCAGCACCACTCCAAAAACTACCCATAAATGGTATATGGACTGTAAAAGCACGTATAGTACAGCACATTCACCCCATTCACTCACTGATGGCAGGAGCTAACTGCCCATCAGTACAAAAGGAAACTAACCATGTTCACACACTCACACACTGAAGGAACAGCCCTCGGGAGCAATTTGGGGTTCAATTTGGGGGAAGCTGGGATCGAACCGCCGACTTTCTGATTGGTGGACGACCCGCTCTGCCACAAATTTATTCCTAGTTTCCTTAACTTAAAATCGGTTGCACTAAACACCCTTAAGTCTTCTCCTTAAAGTTTCCTTAAAATGTTCACTAAGTATTTAAGGTTTTCTCCTTATCTTGGTTTTATACTTAAGGAATCCCTTAAAGTCAGTTAAATCGTTTCACAAAAGACCTTAGCAACCAAAGTAAGGACAAAAGCCTAAGGGACCTCAGAGTCTATCTTTTAAGCAACATGGCAGAGTTTTATGGCAATAAATGAATAAAAATTACATTTTGTATGGAATCAATTTTGTTAATACATTATTTATTTATAGCTCATTAGTTTACAGTCCAAACGAGACACTGGTTATTCATTATTCATCCTTGGCTAGCTAGCCTAAAGTAACCATACAGTCTAGTTTATATCTGTAGCTTAAATACATTAATGTGTAATGAAATCCACATTAAAAAAAGTAACTCGTTAGAAGATGTCATCTTTACCACGAACAACTTCTGTTCAGAGATTTCTTTCACCATTGGCCAGAGCAGACAAGTTGGCGTATTTTTTGGACCTCTTGAATCCATTTTCACAGTTTCCTCCCACATTTGTCGTTCTCTGTTTGGTGTTGTTAGTGGATCAATCTTCCTCCAGAAGAATAATTATTCACTCCTTCTCTTTGGCTATCTTGTCTTCTTTTCTTCTGCCCTTTTTTGTACTATATAGCCCAGCTTTGTGAGAAAACAGGTAGCTATCACAAGTTCCAGTGCAAGCAAACCTTGGTCTCCATGGAAACTGTAGGATGCAGTAAATGCCTTAATGTTTTTCCGTAACTAAAGAAACCTTTACAGGGGTTGTGTCCAACACCCTTATGTAAATTCCTCAGCTAAGGAGAAATTAAGACTTAAGTGTAATAGTTAAGGGGCAAATTTTAGGTGTTTTGTGCAACCAGCGCCTTAATTTATTAGAAACGGTTGTCATAGCAACTGGTCCTTAAGCTCAAACCTGCAAAAGTACATCTAATTCAGAGATGGCTGGATCGTGATCAATCTTTTTTAGGGTGAACTCAAAACATGAAGCCATTCTCACATAGAAATGACTCCTTTTCTTGGATATAGAAAGAAAAATGTTGATATAATATGATTTCAGAGGAGGACATTTAGGTTATTGAGAAACCATTAAGATCTCTTGGTTTAATTATCAAAAATTTCTTTTCGCAATTAAGAGTTAAATACCTATACAGGACAAAATATACAACAAATAAAATATGTGAACTTAAAAAAAAGAACCTAAATTTATCTTGACTACTACAAGCAAAAAGAATGATATTTAACTATTTAAGTTGAATATAATAGGTTAATTATTTAAATCACATCGACAACTTTTCTGAAAACTGGCTCCTCGCAAATCTGCATCATGGAGGTTTAATACGAGCACTAAGTTTACAATCAACACAACTACAACTCTGTGCACTTACACTGGGTAGAACCTCCCCAGTCACACGCAGTCTAAAAGGCATTCTCTCATAAGGAAGAACTGTAGAGCCGATAACGTCAGTAAAAATGCAGGAAAAACTTAATATCAGATAACGCCAACAAATATGAATAAATTAATCATTTAACTGTAATCAAGAACTAAGTTAGATGGATGAGAAGTGACATGATAATTTTTATGTGATAACATCATGATAGCCTGGATGATTTAAGCCACAGTTGAAGAACAGGGCCCTGCACTTCTTTATGACAATATTGGGATTCGCATAATGATTGTCATAATGGAGGATTTTTGCATTAATGTGACAAAGTACCTTGGATTAACCAGTGACAAAGAAAATTTACGTTGTGTGGATCGTTCGTACCTGATCCG
Source organism: Coreoperca whiteheadi (assembly GCA_011952105.1). Classification (NCBI taxonomy): domain Eukaryota; kingdom Metazoa; phylum Chordata; class Actinopteri; order Centrarchiformes; family Sinipercidae; genus Coreoperca; species Coreoperca whiteheadi. The sequence goes on along the minus strand of CM022477.1, from coordinate 25,303,735 downwards.
CTTAATAAGGTCAGCGTCTTCGCGGATACTAGTGTGCTGTATCAGATCGATGCATCCCTACACTGAATACTCTTGGATGGAACCAGAAAACATAACTGATCCACATTAAATACACTTTCTTTGTCAGTGCCATTATAAAATTCTATTTTTCCACTATCTGGTACATTCATTCATTCAGTCACGGCAGACTGCTGACTCAGTTTTTAGTCCCAGAGCAATCCCTGGCTTCATTTTACCTTGCTTAAAATTATTCTGAGGAGTTCCACACAGTGTGGCAGTCAGACTTTACATTTGGCGGAAAGAGCACTGATGTCGGTACTCTGCATCAGAAGAAACCCTGAGTTGAGGTAGCAGAATGTGTATCAGGGAGGAAAAGCTGGATCAGTGCATCCCTAATTCAGGGACTTCTTACTGAGTGAATGACAGCTTCTGCTGCCCAAACCACTCAGGAGACTACAGCTGACACAGGGTGCAGTATTTACACATGATTATTTTTAGAGAACTAATGTAAATTTAAAAGAATAATCATAAATAAAACACAGCGGTACAGGAGTGCAATCGAAATGGCTCACCCCACTTACAATACTGCTACAACTGCAACGACATGACAGTGAAAGCGACTCACTTTTGACTGTCTTTTTTCACCCACAAAGCCACTGCTGCCTGGGGGAGAGGCTGATCCAGGAACAGCATACGCATCACATAATTCTTGGCCAGAGAGGGGAGTTCCCTGTAGAGGTTCAAATACAATATACAATTACACACAACAATCCCTCAGTAGCCATATGTCCATATCAGCATCACAACCATCAGTGCGGTATGTGTTACAGCCATCACACCTGTAGACGGCCAGACATGTCGCTGGATGGTTGTACAGTCTGTCCAAAATCTCAGGACTCAGCTCTCTCAGGTACTCATGCAAATTCTTACACTGCAGCTGGACACGCAGCTTCATTATCTGCCAAAAACAAAGAGGAAAGTCATTGAATGTCCTGTCAGTGTAAACAGTGAAACTTGGTCCTCCTGATTACGTCGTCCATACCCATAAGAGCAGACCGTCGCCCCGAATTCTCTTTAAACATGTACCAATTTATTGACTGCGGTCAAGCCAGCCGCCGCCTGGAGTTTCGTCTATTTGTGGTGTTACGGTATGGGTGCTTGAGCGGCCATAATACAGCAATAATTTAGTAAATTTGATATAACAAGTTCAAAGTCATTGTACTCAAGGTCAAGGTGTCATTTATTGTCTCCCTTAGGAGACATTTGTTTTAGATTAGAGAAATGCTGCAACGTCAACGCACAACACATATACATACAACCACTCTAATCCTATAACCCTGGATCATAAAAAACAATACATACCGTTAAAATAATTACATAAAAAGTGAAATAAAAATAATTAATTACCTGTTGTATCAATTATTGCAGTTTTTTAACATCCTGCTGCAATTGCTCATTGATTAATTTGACAGACAATGGGACAAATGAGTATTTATATCGATTACGCCTGCATAATGGAACCACTATATCTCCGACCAGAGTTCATCAGCACATACTCTGGGTGCAACACATGTGAAGAGTCCAACAGAATCCTATTGGCCTGCTGGATCGTACAATGCTCAAAAATATCTTGTAAAGAGCAGATTGTACCGTGCTGTTTTCTTATTTTAAAGAGAGAACTCTGATCTTTGACCTGTCTTAAGAAAACTTTCCTTCACAGGTGACATGAACAATATTATTACAGTCATAATGTCCTCATATTAGATATTACATTTAAAAATCTGGTGACAGAAAAAGATATTTCCAGTGGATTCCTGGTCAGGATGACCATGCCCATATCAAATATTGTGTGATTGTACTGTACAGCTCTTGAGAAATATAAAAGAGAAAGTCAGCTCATACTACATTATAATATAATCATCATTCCCTCATATTTGAACTGCACAGAAAAATCACATTATATTTGATGTAGGCATAGTCAGGGTCATCCTGAACAGGAATCCATTTGGAATTTCCTGTCACCTATTAAGGATTTTATAATGTAATACTAAATATGAAGACATGATAAACATGTTATAATATAATTTGAGCTGACTTTCCCTTTAATGTTCTCCACAAGTGTACAGTAAAAGCATATGAACATAGCCAGGGTCCTCCTGAACAGGAATCCCCTGAAAATGTCATGACACCTATGAAGGAAAGGTTTCTAAAGACAGGTCAAAGACCAATATTTGATGATAGTTATGAGTTCTCTCTTTTAAATAAAATAAAAACAGTACAATAACTTCGAATTGTATTGTAACTGAATTTACAATAATGTGAAACATAATGTCTTATAAGTATAAGTTGTTATATCAAATTTCATGAACCGTTGCTGAATAACGGGTCTTTCTTCGACATTTTGGACCGCTCCAATCATCCGTACCGTAACATCAGAAACAAACGCGCATCAAAATCCGAGCGGCGGCTGGCTTGACCACAGTATTTATTGTTTTTTTCATCCCTAAACGGACATAGTGATCTAATAACAATTGATACAACAGTATTCCTTTTTTGGATCCACCCTTTAATTCGGTATACGTATATTTAACGTAACTTTAGCGAGGCAGAAATACATTCATGACAGCCACTCACAACAAAGCAATAAAGGTCTTGAATTTAGCTTATTAGCATATGTATACAAAAGGCGCGGTTTACCGTGAAATTGGATAGAAAATATCGACGAATTCCTGTTTGTAAAATTATTTTATAGTTCAAAATAACTGCATTGTTGTCATTCGACAGTTCCCTTTCGCTCAGCGGCCATGTTTCCAGGTCACGTGGCTTAATATACGCGCGTTCTTATTGGTCTTCTTCTTCTTCTTCAGCTGTTTTCAACGGCGATCGTTGAACAACTTGAAGGCCAGTACCGCCACCTGCTGAACCGGGATTTTTTATTTTTATTTTAAACACTTTTAATTCTCAGGAAATAATCCGGAACAACTCGCCCCTCTGACGGACACTTGCGTGAATGTCTGGCATAAACTAATATTCAGCTGTTTTCATTCATTCATTCATTTTTTGCCCCTGTCCCCTTCTCTTTTTTTGTTATTAACAAAAAAGAAACAGCAAAGTACAAAACTCTCGTAGGGAAACGATAATATAGGCTACAAACATATATACAAATGTCTTCAAAATAGGTAATAACCAATCAGAAAGCAACAAAAAAGGGTTACTTAGAAACAAGTCAAAGCAAAATGGCTAGAAATAATAAAATTTACATTTGGAGCAGCACACACAAAGGGAGATTATTCAAAACAGCAGTTTCCTAGATATGTCACTTCACATTTTTCTTGCAATTTTTTTTGATTTGATCTTTTTCAGTGAGGTAAAAAATAATTTAAGGTCATTTTTAAAACAAACAAAGGAAGGTTTAGAATGTCTCCACTTACTGCAATGAATATGATATTTACCCATAAGCATAATCAAATTAACTAAATCTGATACTGATGAATCTACATTTTCCATATAGAAGAGGATGTGTGCCAAGGTGAGAGTAGGGGTATTATCCATCTTAAGTGACATCCAATTGTGTAGCTCGGACCAAAAGCTATTGGAGGGGATTGGAGAGCATGGAACGGGATTTGTTACTAATAAAGAAGTGAAGAAACTTCTGTTAGAACATTCATTATTTCAGACTTCATCAGTATATTTAATATTCAAGTAAAGTCAAAAATATCTCAGAAGTAAACACATGCTAAAGAAGATAATAAGATGTTGCAAAATCTTAATGTGAATTTGTGGTGTTTTGTACTCAGTTCCGAGTTTATTAGGTACACCTTGATAAAAATAATGCAGTCTAATACAACATCAGTCCTGCAATAAATCCTCCCTTCATGAAGGTTCTAATGTTCAGTTTTGTTGAAACTGTTTGAAAGAGGTTTTGGTTTAACTGCATGGTCATTTTGGAGGATGTAGTTTGAGGTGCTGTTAAACTGTATTGTGTTATAATGGCGGTATTTCTACTATTTTGTCCACCCCATTTATATCAATGAGGGTAGGATAAATAGCAAACACCTTTCTTTATAATGCAGTACAGTTCCACAGAACTTCATTTGTTTCCTTTTGAACTGGCCTAACACATCATAGGCAACTGTTGACTAATAACTTTTCTTGATATTTCTAACATCTCTACTTCTAAAGCCCACATATACTTTAAAAATCCCACTGCAAATCCTTAAAGCCGAGTTAAAGCTGAAAAGAATTTGTTTTTTTAAGCTAACACACAAGCGCTATGCCCACTATCCACAACTAATCTTATCAGTTGTTACAGCTTTTAAAGCTGCTCTGATTTCCGACCTGATCCATTCTAATTCAAGCCACTCCAAAGCTATTTTACAGCAATCATTGTGTCAATGGTCCCTGTAAGCCCAAAATCAAATCAGACTCTCAAAAATCTGACATTAGCTCAGTCCACATCTCTTCCACAAACTATAGGTTGAGCCTTCTCATTTCTACAATCAACTTTGCTGATTCATTGCTGGGTTAAACAATTTTGTACAGTTCAGTACAAATACTACATTGTCACAAGAACTGTGTAACAAGGAACATGAGGAAAAGGACCCAAACGTAGAATCAGAGGCAGAGCAAGTGTAGTACAAGGATTTAATGTCCAAATCAAAAGGCTGAAACAGCTTACAGGGTGGTCAGATAGCCACAGGTCAAATCCAGAAGAAGCGGTCCAAACAGGCAAACTCATCTGACAAGGCAAGAATCACAATCCAAAAGTACAGGCAAGATCCAAGGGACACAAAGTCCAAAAAACTGAGAAAACAAACATTAGGAACATGGCAGAAACGTTTGACAGATTGTACAAAGATGAACTGGCTTTAAGAGCACAAATTAGTGCAAATGTTTTAGAATATTTTGAATACTATAATTTAGTATTTTGATCAGTAAGAATTAAGAACTAGGGTTTAGTTTTCATTACATTTAGTCATTTAACAGACGCTTTTATCCAAAGCGACATACACATTTACACACCGAAGGCGCAGCTTCTGGGGCAATTTTTGGGGTTCAGTATCTTGCTCAAGGATTCTTCGACATTTGGCTGGGGGAAGCATGGGATCGAACAACCAACGTTCCAATTGGTGGACGACCACTCTGCTACCAAGCCACAGCCGCCCCTGTGGTAGTATAGTTTTTTGGTTAATTATAGATTCTGCTGTACATGTGTAGATGCCTGAAAACAAACATGTTTTTGTTTTTAGTGATTAGTATGTCGGTGATTAGACAATGTGCAAGCAGTTTGGAAGCACACATCTTTAATTGGATGGATGGAAATCAAACATTTTCAATGATATTCAAAAGGCCCGAGTGAGTTATGCACCATGGCACATCCGTGGACCATTGGTTTGTTTGGATAGAAGTCACAACTTTTCTACAGCCCACATTGAAAGAAGTGGCTTGATTAAGAAAACGACAACAAAGAACTGAAACTTTGCCACTAAAGCTAGCTAAAGATTGCTAATGAGACAAGTGAAGAAACTCAAAGAGCCAGCTATGTCACATGACGAAGCATCTGCATCTAAACCACTGAGAACATTGTGACTTTGTTGCGCCAGAAGGGCTGGGTGAAGTTGCTGGGAATAACGAGATGTGCTTTGCTTCATGCCAACTGAAGCCGGAGTTTATCTGGATGGAATTTTAAAGATTTGTGCTGTGCCAGTCACAAAAAAAAGACTTTCAAACGTAACCGTTGTGAGTGGATTTACCATTTGGAACTCCTACATGCACAATGGCAGATGAGAAAGAGGACGCTAAGGATGCAATTTCTTGGACTAAAGGTTTGGAGGAGAAATTGCATTGCCTCATAGATGAAAGCAGAGCTAACTTGGGACAAATTACTGCAAAATCAAACAAAGTTAAGTGTCTTATGGACAATGGGCCTCATTCACCAGTTTTTTCTTAAATTTGTTCTTAGAAAGTTCCTAAGAAAAGTCTATGTCTGATTCATGAGATGTTCTTTAAACTGCTGAATTGTTCGCAGCTGTGTTCTTAGAATGATGAATCCCATTGTCAACATAAATTGAAAGCTGGTGCCCATTGTTCCTATTTAGCATAGGTAAATGCCCCGTTAATCCCCATAAAAGGGCATTAGACTGCAGGGCCGTGAGCACACACAGAAACAAAGAGATCCCAAAAATAAGTTGTAAAGACAGTGGAGGCCTCGACATCAAAAGAAAGAAGAACTTCAGTAGTTTGGAAGTGGAGGTACTGCTGCAAAGAGTAAGCAACAAACGAGCCATCAGATTTAGTAGCATCAGCAGTGGATGCAAAGCAAATTAAATCGATGCATGGAATGAAATCAATAATTCAGTGAATGCTGTACCTGGAGAAGGGCGCAGAAGTTAAGAAGTTAAGAGAAAAGGATTGATCATAAATCTGAGGCCTAAAATAATACAGCCAAACATAGAAGAGAGATGCTGACCACTGGAGGGGGGGAAGGCTGGCCCAGAGCTATCTGAGCTGGACCAGCGCACCAGGGCCTTAATTGGACAGCCATCCCTCGGAAGTGTGCCATTGGCCAAGCATTTGGGTACAGATCTGGGCCCTGTGTCAGTGGTTTCATCTCCTATCTCAAACTTAGAAGGTTACCTGTTATTTTCAGAACTGATACCACTAAATGTTTAGTTTGTATTCTCAATTTTAAACATTTGATTTTGCAGTATATCAAAACATTGCATAAGTATTGTTTCACATACTTGAAACCTCAAAAAATGAAATGCCGCTACAACTGTTGGATTTCTTTTTATTATTGTTTATTTACAGATGACGTCCTGCTTAGTCAACCACCCTCTGAGGCGGAACCTGGAATGTCACAGCCAGTGGCTTCCTGCAGTAGGCCTACATGCCCCCAGGTTCCCGTTCAACTTGCCCGCTTCTAATCACTGATGCAGTCCTGGACAACCAAGACAGAATAGCCCAAGCACTTACGCAGATAGCATCAACGCTGACCACCATCTCTGAGACACTTAATAAATAAATACATGCACAGAAACCTGTTTGAGTGACTAATTTCTTTCTTGAGATTTATTGTGATCACTGTGATCATAAATTATCACTTATTAGCGCCTTATGCTCCACTGGGAGCGAAGAGGACTAAACTTAGAACAAAATAAATCACAAGGTAAAAGCAAGATCATGTATATAGCCTTAATTTATAAACGAGCAATTAATTGCTCTCAAACTTGGACAGCAAATCTGTCGTCCAGTCCCAGGAGAGAAATATTTCACTTTAAATTAAACAGAAGAAAATGGAATAATTACTTTTGCACAAACATGTCAGCTCTCAATTGAGAGTGCTCTTGAGTGTGTGGAGATTCTGTTCTTACTTAAGAACACATCCCAAATAAGAAAACATTGGTGAATGCCAGAATCTTCGTGAAAATTGCGTAAGCGGTCGTTGAATGAGGCCCAATGATAGTTTGCCCAATATAACTGACATTGTGCGAAAGAAAATGAGAGTTTACAAGAGACGTTATGAAGAGTTTGTTGAGCTTAATTATTCACTGATGTTATATCTAAGAGAAGAACAAAAAGACACTGATCAGGATAACTCGTTTCAGCTTCGTTTTAAAGTTGATCGAAGTCAACAATTTATGAGTAAATCTAAAGCATGAATTCAAGTTGTACTATGTGACAAAGAGGTGACGCCAATGGACAGCGTATCCAATGTGTCAAAAGTGTCATCTGCATCCATGGCACACGTGAAAGAAGAAGCCAACAGAGCTGCTCTGATCGCTCAAGCAGCCACACTGAAGGACAGACAGTCATTAGAGATGAAAGAAGCACAAATTAAAGCTGAAGAGGAGAAATTGGAAATTCTAACAGCTCTAGCAGCAGCCAGTGTTAGAATTAAAGTGTATGAATAATGTGAACACCAGGTGATATTGGGTATGAATAAATCTGCGGCAGCATGACCACCTAAAGAGTGATTATGGTATGTATAGCTTCCCATCCTCCAAGCTGAAACACACTGAGAAGTTTACATTGCCAGTGGTAGCTGACTCAGCAGTGCCTTACGATGCCAGACCCAAGATGAAAAATGCTCCGCCGCTGATGTCTTGACAACCCAGAGACTTATCACAACATGACGACAACGCAAGAGAGATATCTCAACTGATGCAATGACATACAGACATTAGAGAGTTGCTTGCAAAGAACCAGCAGTTCTTTCAGTATTTTACTTCCAGTGTTTCATGGAGACCCACTGGAGTACAGATACTTTATCCTTTATTGACAGTAATGCTGACAAGTTGTAAATCCTCGAACAATACTCCAGTGGTGAGCCACGGGACCTCGTGAAGAGCTGCCAGCATACAGTATGTCTGCAGATCAGGGATATGCAGAGGCCATGAGGCTGCTTCAAGGCAGATACGGAAACAAGCTGAATGTTGTCACAGAAAAGGCATTCAAGTGGCCACAGATTAAGTCTGAAGATGGAAAGGCTTTTACTGCTTTCTCATTGGTCTTGGTAGGCTGTCGCAACGTCATGGAAAATATTGATTGCATGGAAGAGATTGACAATCCCATAAACATGAGGGTTATCACTTCAAAGTTGTCATTAAAGGTGAGAGAAGCATGTAGAGCTCATGCTTATGACCTCCAGAAGAGCCAGATTCATGTCTGATCCACTCTTCAGAGATCTCAACAGCTGAAAAAAAGACACAAAGTTTCAACAAGGAAACACAGCTAAGAAAGGAAGTAGCTTTGCCACCTACATCGAGCTTATTGAAGATAAACAAGGTGAGCCATCAAAGATCGTGCATGTTTTTGTGAAAAAAATCACACACTGGAAGAATGTCAAAGGATCAGAGAGATACCACACAAGGAAAGAGTGGAGTTTCTGAAGAAAAATACATTTTGCGTCGGCTGCCTGGTGAAAGGTCATCTAAGCAAAGAGTGTAAAAAGAGAATGTGGCATAGTTTTTGGTTTGTGTCCTATGAAGTCCTTTTCTATTTTGAAATGTCCTCCTTCCCTCAAGTTTTGCTTCCTGCGCTTGATTGCTTTGGTTGTTTTCACCTTTGTTCATTGTGTTTACCTGCCCCTCGTTGTCTTCCCTACCTCTGTGTATTTAAGTCTGTGTCTCCCTTTATGCCCTGTCAGATCCCCTGCTGTCTGCGTTTGGGTCCATACCCTGTTCTTGCTTGACGATCGTGACAGAAGGATCTAACCATAAAAATGAACCCAATAAACATTGCTTCCCTCTCCAAAGAGCTGAAGGAGGTAAATCCAGTTATTGAGAAGCTGCATTTGTCAAAAGCAGCCTCACTCCTTCATGGAGGAAGCAATTCTGTCAAGGCCCAGGATATTGGTCATGCCGGCTATGATTTTATCTGTATTTTTGGGCCTCAAGCAAAGCCTCCGGACTGCTTTCTGGCCTGCTAATCCTCGGCCTGCTCACATCAAGCTCCCAGCCTTTGCCAGCAGGCAATCTCAGTCTGCCAGCCAGCCAGCCAGCCAACAACCAGCCAGCACTCCAGTTGGTTAGACTTAGGTTCATCGGCCTACATGAGCTGGTCCCAGCCCCGAACCAATATCTGGGTCCTCGCGGCCATATGCTTGGCTTCCGGTCTACTTGTCACCAGCCCCCCAGAAGGAAGCGTGGCTCCTGCAGACGTCATGCCTCACTGCTACCCTGCGCTGTGGAGGTCCTGCTGCCCAGCGTCATGCCTGATCCGCACGCCTGGTCATCCCCCGGCCCTGCTCGGTCCTGGTTCGGTCCTTCCTCCAGGCCTTCTGCCTGAGGTTCCCTGTCCTGTTTCTGTCCTGTCCTCGGGCCGTCCGCCTGAGGTCTTCTGCCTGGCCCTCATCACCAACAGCAGTAACACACTGCTTAATATGTAACTTGTCTGTGATGCTGTGATTTAAATAAATGTTTTACTTGTGTGGACATACTAGTGATTATCTTGCGTATCAGATATCTGTGTGTGGAGGATATAGAACAAACCATAAACTTCGGCAGTGCTCCTGAACCAGTTGCACAGTTTAACTGTTGTTGATTGACATGAAGCAGGAGGAGATCAGAGAGCACGGCACTTCCAGTGCGTTTTGGAGTCTGGATATTGAGGAAAATAAACCCCTCTGGCCCCACCCCTGATAATGTACCCTAATGAACATTGCAGCTTAAGAGGGGAGGGGAGTCCATGTTTAAATCGATGGTGCTCAAGCGCACACAAAGTGGTTCGACACTGTTTCCAGATGCTGAACATGTTATGTGAAGATAATAACCATATTATTATATTCATTATCTTGTTGCAAATTCAAAAAATGCACTAATCTAGGCATACACGTATGTGCATATGTAAATAACTGTAGGATATATATATAATAGTGTGTGTAGCATGAAGGGACTACTGGCTTAATTTTGTTGTACAACCTTGTGTTGTATGACAAATACATTATCTTGTATTATTTGATTCCAATGACATCTTAAAGGCATCACTAGCAGATTTACACATTTTATTTATTTTAACATACTCCACATCAAATAGTATTTAGCCTCTTTAAGCTCATTGTTTAGGTGTACTGGACTGCAAAGTCAGATACGTTTGCAGCAGCAGCTGTTTTCAGTGAATAAACTCTGTAAAACCACTGCACACTTACAGTCCAGCACCAAACAGGAGCAAGCAAACAGAGGGATTTATTTAGCAGCTAAAGAGCCAGATATGTTTCTCCGGAGTTGGAGTCCAAAACAGAGCTAAAATAGAGTGAATATTGGACCTATATTCATCATGTGGAAACAAACTCGACTCTTTCACCATTACAACTTTCTAAGTTGATAATGTCGGTGTTGGGTTTACAAGATTTAGACATAAGAGGAATTTGATTTGGGTTTTTAGTGCAAACAATACACACAATAGGAATAAATGTGACATCTTAAGTAAACACATTTTGTTCAGCATTACAGTTCAATTCCTTGACCTTGGAAGCTGTAGTTTAACAAGAACAATTCTTAACTTAAGGTCCTCTTACAAGCTCTTTCTGCAGCTTTCAGTTGTACGACACATCATTCATCAGTAGATCATCAATGAAAACCGAGTGAACTCCATCCACTGATGAAGATAGGGAGACGCGACTGAAAGCTCTAGGGAAAAGAGTGATTTGGACGTGGAGTTCTGACTTTTTTATCAAAATGTATTCAAAGTGTGAATGCTAATACTTCAGACTTATATTTACAATTTATGTGTTGAGAAAGCATCCAACCATCTGAAACCAACACTGGGTCACAGAACAGCAAATGCATGGAGAGCAATGGAGGAGGTGAGCTGGGTTTCTCCTCAGGAGTCCTCCTTCTCTTGATACCTGTAACACCAAAATCAAAATGATCACACAGCAGCACAAAATGTTCGCATTAAGTTCCTCAACACACAGAGTGTTCATATCGATTACCTGCAGTGTACACAGGTGAAGAAGACAGTCTGTCCTTCATCTGCAGATCTCATCTGCCTGGTGTGGTACACCATCCCCTCTTTATTGCAACGAGAGCAGCGTCTGTCAATCTAGAGGCAGCAGGCAACCTCATTAATACAGCGTACAGTTGTTACCATCACACGTGGCGGTCAGTGAGCGGCCGACAGACATGGTCTTACCACAGGCCCCTTCAGTTCAGAGTCCTCCTCATCCTCCAGTGCCACTGACGACTGCTCCACAGGGTTGAAGATGACTGTAGAGCGGATCTCCTGGCCTGAGAACTCTGGACAATAAAACACATCTCTACCGTTACCAAAAAACTGTTTATGATATCAACAGTTTGCATATGGATGATTTTTCCCAATGAAAAGTGCTCACAGGGAGGTATGTGGATTATTTATTGTAAGCGACAGTGTTTCTGGATAGCCACTTTACTGTTGATATTTTTTAAAGATACGCTTTCAATGCTTAAAGCACCACAAACTAAATTCCGCTCACTCCCATTCTATTGGGATGGAGGCAGAAATCTCAAAACCTGGACAATTCAAACCAAAACCACCTGAATGGTTAGATGCCACTAGAGGAAAGTAAGAAGATAGTTTGTTGAACTGACCCTCTAAATGCCCTAGAAGTGCTTTACACCATGTCATTCTCCCCATTCACACACAGGGCAAGCCCCACACAGCCTTTGGGAGCGATTTGGGGTTCAGTATCTTGCTCAAGGACACTTTGACACATATCTTCTTCTTCTTCTTTTCCTTACGGCTGTTTCCTTTCAGGGGTCGCCACAGCGAATCATGTGCCTCCATCTAACCCTGTCCTCTGCATCCTCTTCAATCACACCAATTAACTTCATGTCCTCTCTCAGTACATCCATAAATCTCCTCTTTGGT
>CM022477.1:25171098-25290392 GCA_011952105.1 Coreoperca whiteheadi | reverse complement strand
GCCACTCACAACATTGAACATCACCCCTTCAATTTCCAGCTTCAGGCTCATCAACCTGTCTGACACACTTTTCACCTCTTGAACATTCCTCACAAACTCCTCTTTCAGGATAACTCCTACTCCGTTTCTCTTCCTATCCGACCCATGGTAGAACAACTTGAACCCTGCTCCTAAGCTTCTAGCCTTGCTACCTTTCCACCTGGTCTCCTGGACACACAGTATGTCCACCTTCCTTCTCTGCATCATGTCAATCAACTCTCTAGCTTTCCCTGTCATAGTCCCAACATTCAAAGTCCCTACTGTCAGTCCTACATTCTTAGCTTTCCTCTTCTCTCTCTGCCTACGAACACACCTTCCTCCTCTCCTTCTTCGTCTTCGAACACTTTGACACGTATCAAAAATGTAACTAAGCCTTCCCTTTAATGTCACACCCGTGGACTGTGACTGGAGAGCGTGCAGGACCCGACAGAGGGTCGGTACCTGTTACGGGGATGCAGAAGGAGCAGCGGGGGCAGCGGACTGTGTCCTGGATCCCTGGAAGAGGAAGAATGTTCCCACATTCTGGGCAGAAATTGGGATCGCCACCAAAACACGACATACCTGTTTTAAGAAAAGGCGCATGACTGTACTATTACTGTGCACGAGAGGTCCGGTACAGCCACTGGTAAACCCAACATACGCTTATTTTCTTTACAGTGCACATTAGACATACTTGAGCCTTTGGAACACACTAACTTGTTGTCTAGTTTTAGTCCTTGCTGTAAAAGATATGTCAGTTGATTTGGGAAGGGCTCCGGGTTTACAGTGTAGTCTCTGGACTTTATGGTGGGGCCGACGTTCACGCTTTTCAAAGTCAGATTATAGTACTTACCTTCCAAATCTAATCTAAATATTAACATTGCGTGTCGATAAGAATCCAAAGCAAAACAATAGCACGTCACTTTAGCACGTGAGAAGAAGTGGAACAAATCTGCAACAGTTTGCTAACGTTAAATCCAACTTTAAGCAAATCACCGGACATCAGCTTTCACACAAGACTTCAGTTACTTACCCGTTTAATGTTAACACCCACAAAATAAGGCTTCCAGGGTAAAGAGCATACGTTTCTGTCTTTAATGTTACTGGAAGTGCGGCATCGGCGTGGTTACACCACGGGGTCTTTCAACTCCTCACCGTCGCATACTGAGACGTCATTTGGCTACGCCAGCATTAGCGCCTTCTGTGACCGGATGTTGTGGATGTTTTTCCTTCTGTCACAATAAAGGTGTGTCCCTTGCTAAAACGGCATTTAAAACCAACAGTATCAGCAGTACATGAAGCAATATATTTGTGACAAGTTCAAATGTGATCCGTGTACCGGTTTAGCGGGCGAGTTGACGCCTCACTTGTTAGCCGTCGAGCTAACTGCAGCTAGCTGTTGAAACACGTGGCTTTGGTTTTGGCAGGTTACCGAGAGGGACTTTACATTAACGTTCCAGCACCTAACGTTACACAGTCTATTAAAGCCCCTTTATTCACGTAAAATAGCTTGACAGGTGCCAGGAGTGTGATGGGAAGATGGAAGGAGTACTTTGAAGAGTTGATTGAGGAAAATGAAAGGGAACGAAGAGTAGGAGAGGTGACTGGTGTGGAGCAGGAAGTAGCAAAGATTAGCAAGAGTGAAGTGAGGAGGATGTTGAAGAGGATGAAGAGTGGAAAGGCAGTTGGTCCTGATGACATACCTGTGGAGGTATGGAAGTGTCTAGGAGAGGTGGCAGTAGAGTTTCTGACTAGTTTGTTTAACAAGATCTTGGAGAGTGAGAGGATGCCCGAGGAATGGAGGAGAAGTGTACTGGTGCCAATTTTCAAGAACAAGGGAGATGTGCAGAGCTGTGGCAACTACAGAGGAATAAAGCTGATGAGTCATACAATGAAGTTGTGGGAAAGAGTAGTGGAAGCTAGGCTAAGGGCAGAGGTGAGCATTTGTGAGCAGCAATATGGTTTCATGCCTAGAAAGAGCACAACAGATGCAACGTTTGCTTTGAGGATGCTGATGGAGAAGTAAGGGGGAGGTCATAAGGAGTTGCATTGCGTCTTCGTAGATTTAGAGAAAGCGTATGACAGGGAGCCGAGAGAGGAGCTGTGGTATTGCCTGAGGAAGTCTGGAGTGGCAGAGAAGTATGTTAGAATGGTTACAGGACATGTATGAGAGCTGCAAGACCGTGGTGAGGTGTGCTGTAGGTGCGACAGAGGAGTTCAAGGTGGAGGTGGGTCTGCATCAAGGATCGGCTCTGAGCCCCTTCTTGTTTGCTCTGGTGATGGACAGGCTGACAGATGAGGTTAGACAGGAATCTCCATGGACTATGATGTTTGCGGATGACATTGTGATTTGTAGTGAGAGCAGGGAGCAGGTGGAGGAAAATCTAGAGAGATGGAGGTCTGCTCTGGAAAACAGAGGAATGAAGCTTAGCCGCAGTAAGACAGAATACATGTGTGTCAATGAGAGGGACCCAGGTGGAACGGTGAGGTTACAGGGAGCAGAGGTGAAGAAGGTGCAGGACTTTAAGTACTTAGGGTCAACGGTTCAGAGCAATGGAGACTGTGGAAAAGAGGTGAAGAGGCGAGTGCAAGCAGGTTGGAACGGGTGGAGAAAAGTGTCAGGTGTGTTGTGTGACAAAAGAGTATCAGGAAGAATGAAAGGAAAGGTGTTCAAGACGGTGGTGAGACCAGCGATGTTGTACAGCTTAGAGACCGTGGCACTGAAGAAAAGACAAGAGGCAGAGCTGGAGGTGGCAGAGCTTAAGATGTTGAGGTTCTCTTTGGGAGTGACGAGGATGGACAGGATCAGGAACGAGTACATCAGAGGGACAGCTCATGTTAGATGTTTCGGAGATAAAGTCAGAGAGGCCAGATTGAGGCGGTTTGGACATGTTCAGAGGAGAGACTGTGAATATATTGGTAGAAGGATGCTGAGGTTGGAGCTGCCAGGCAGGAGGTCTAGAGGAAGACCAAAGAGGAGATTTATGGATGTAGTGAGAGAGGACATGAAGTTAATTGGTGTGAGTGAAGAGGTTGATGCAACAATTGATGCCAAATGTCAGACAGTTATTACTAGCTTGGAATTCCTGCCGTACAGATGGATTTTGTACATCGTATGTCACTCCTACCCTCCAACAATAATCATCCAGACACTACTGATAACTACACAGCACTTGAGTGCCTGGAGAAGGGCTCCTGTGTGTCCATTCACTCCTCTGGATTCAGAGACCTGAACCGCTCAGAGCCAGAGTGCACTGTGGGTTCGAGCATCCATCTGAAGGTAAGAAATGCAGTGAAACACAAGAAAGCATTTGAGGGTTTTTGAATTCCAATCAACTGTAGAGAGAAGCAGGTAAATACACAGTCCATTCACATTTTATGTCGCAGCCTTGTGCTGAAATCCTTGAAATCATTTTTCCTGGGGTTTGTTTGCTAACCCACAGCCCAGCTGACGTTAGTTACATTACTCGCTCTGTATCGTGGTGTTTGATTGGGCGAGAGCTGTCCAAGATCCTCAACCTCAGCATCCCCCTCTCCATCTCTCTTGCAGGTGATCTGTCATTACTTACAATCCCACACCATCTCCAAACCTTCGTCTTAATTGCATTAACTGTTGCCCAGACACTGGAGAGCGTGATGACAGGGACGCTGGGAAACGTGAGTTTGTTTGCTGCGTCGCATGTAGTTTTAAATGAGGAGATCTGCAATGTTCTTATAAGGGCACTACGACCAGTTCAGAACAGCATGTCAAAGTGGCCCTGTGGGGCATTATGGCCACACTGTGGGGCATCCACGGCACGTGGTATAACTCCTGCCCTGCTGTACATTTACTGCCACTAGACAACCTTCTGCTCAGAGTGCAGTCACCTTCACTCCCTCACCTACACACTCATGCCCACTGCCCTGTTCCACAGAGGGTCCAGCTAATCTCATAAGAAAGGAGGAGGAAAAGTAAAGCAAGGCCGACACCAACGATGTTACTGTGTAGCAATAGCATGCCAACAGTTACTGTTATAGCATTTAACAAGCAGTACGTGGGCCGTGTGTGATTTACCTTCAAGCGTTTGGACACCCGTGTCGTCCACCAACAGCGCAAGAGAAGGCCGGCCCGTGGCCCAGCAACATGCTGATCCATACGGTCAAAGGGCAATCGAGGGCATCCGCCTCTAAAAAAACCGAAATTATTTCTATGATATAAATATTTGCATTTTTAAGATGTTTGGAGAATTTTTCGAAATGTCACATGTAAGCAAAATGTGTGTTCTTCAATAATATATTTCTACAATACTTTATTATTAGAGAATAATTATGCAAGGTGTTTGGGTTGTTAAATTGAACCAATAGGTACCACTGTAATTACCAAAGAACATACAGTAGTAGAAGTCTCTGAGGTAATTACACAGTTTGAATTGGATCAGGTCAGTTTTAGTTTGTGTTGAACAACACAGGGACGTAATGCTGATCCTATCCTGGGCACAGTGGGCAGTACCTGAGCTAATCGCTAATCTTGGAGTTGAACAATATCTTTACTGCACCAAAGTCAAGTTATTTTTAGGCAATTATTTCACGACTTTTATTATATACACCTTGGAAAAAATACAGAGACTCATGCTTGTGTCTTGACTTAGGCCAACAGTTCTTCCTTGTCGACCTTCACTTATTGTCCCTGTTCATTGTGTCTGTAGTTTGTCTCACTACCAGCAGTTCAAGGACTTCCAGAGGAGAATCCGGGTGGCCAAAGACCTGTTTGGACGAGGGATGGACATAGAGAGAGTCAGCATCGCCTTTAATTACAACTTGCCAGAAGACACTTATCTACACAGGGTAAGGTAGTCACACACACACACACACACACACAGAGCTGCACTGTTCATTTATACCTAGTTTTTGAATACTGTGTGTCTAATCTGGATAAGGAAATGTGTGTTAAAGCTACACAAGTGTCCCATTCCCAATAACCTCACTCGCCAGTACGAATCAGAGTAATCCCCTGCACACAGCTCAGTTCATAAAGGACAAGGCTGGGGCTATCCTGCATTTCTTCTCATCGTCAGCAAATCCCAAACCAGCCAAACAGGCCCAAACCAACAATGTGTTAATCTCTCAATCATTTCTGACTTCCCTACCCTGTGCGTTGCTCTTAGCTCCAAGCTCATTAGTGCCCACCAAAGACTTAAAAAACATCTCACAAATATATCATTTTATTTTTTTAAAAGGCCCAATAATTTCCTAAAACAGATGGACACTAGATTTTTTTGATCAAATATTACTCAAACAGGAGGAAATATTTCATTTGGTGGGGACTATTTATACAGATGAATACACATTTGGTGCTGGAGTTACTTCTGGTATTTTTGTTAATGAAAACTATATGTGTGTGTGTGTGTGTGTGTGTGTGTGTACTGTATATACATAATACAGAGGAGGATACACTTATTGTGGGTTTGGCTCTGCATATGGGATTTGTTGACTATAAGATATACAATATCACCAGTCTCACCCCTATACAGAAAATATTTACCCAGGGGGCTCTACCCAGAAACACAGAACTGACCAATGAGTCTCTCCACAGGGAACAATACAATTAAACTAAATATAATATAGTATGTGTCCTTATACATAGTGAATAATTAGTCAGCTGTGTTGGTAGCAGTAGGTTCTTAATAAGGTGTGTGTTGCTGTAGGTTGCCTGGGCAGGCAGGGTTGGCTGTCACGTTTACGTCTGATGAAGGTGGCGCCCGCACACTCAACTGCGTCCAGGACCGTCCAGACGAGATCGACATCTCCTCTTACAGTAAGTTCTCATTCATTCTTTGGGGTTTTTTAAAGTTTGTTTAAGTTCCCCTTCACTAACCCTTACCATGTGTGCGTCCCTGCAGTTGAACCAGCAAAATAGACAAGCCGGACGCCACCCTGAGGCTCACACTTTGTATTTGCAGTTTCAGTCTGATGGTAGATTTGTATAAATCCTGGCTTGTCAGACAGCTGATACTTTCCTAACCCTGTGACATTTGCAATTTGAAAGAATGAAAGCATATAATATATATAAAATTAATTTTCATATTGTGTTTTTACAAAGGATAGTGGGTTTTCTAGATGTGGATGCAGCGTAAGGTGAAGGTAGAGGTGGCAAAGGCCAAACAAAGAGCATATGAGGACTTGTATGCTAGGTTGGACACTAAAGAGGGAGAGGTGGATTTGTACAGGTTGGCCAGACAAAGAGATAGAGATGGGAAGGATGTGCAGCAGGTTAGGGTGATTAAAGATAAGGATGGAAATGTAGTGACAGGTGCCAGGAGTGTGATGGGAAGATGGAAGGAGTACTTTGAAGAGTTGATGAATGAGGAAAATGAAAGGGAACGAAGAGTAGACGAGGTGACTGGGGTGGAGCAGGAAGTAGCAAAGATTAGCAAGAGTGAAGTGAGGAGGATGTTGAAGAGGATGAAGAGTGGAAAGGCAGTTGGTCCTGATGACATACCTGTGGAGGTATGGAAGTGTCTAGGAGAGGTGGCAGTAGAGTTTCTGACTAGTTTGTTTAACCAGATCTTGGAGAGTGAGAGGATGCCCGAGGAATGGAGGAGAAGTGTACTGGTGCCAATTTTCAAGAACAAGGGAGATGTGCAGAGCTGTGGCAACTACAGAGGAATAAAGCTGATGAGCCATACAATGAAGTTGTGGGAAAGAGTAGTGGAAGCTAGGCTAAGGGCAGAGGTGAGCATTTGTGAGCAGCAATATGGTTTCATGCCTAGAAAGAGCACAACAGATGCAGTATTTGCTTTGAGGATGCTGATGGAGAAGTACAGAGAAGGTCACAGGGAGTTGCATTGTGTCTTTGTAGATTTAGAGAAAGCGTATGACAGGGTGCCGAGAGAGGAGCTGTGGTATTGCATGAGGAAGTCTGGAGTGTCAGAGAAGTATGTTAGAATGGTGCAGGACATGTATGAGAGCTGTAAGACCGTGGTGAGGTGTGCTGTAGGAGCGACAGAGGAGTTCAAGGTGGAGGTGGGTCTGCATCAAGGATCGGCTCTGAGCCCCTTCTTGTTTGCTCTGGTGATGGACAGGCTGACGGATGAGGTTAGACAGGAATCTCCATGGACTATGATGTTTGCGGATGACATTGTGATTTGTAGTGAGAGCAGGGAGCAGGTGGAGGAGAATCTAGAGAGATGGAGGTCTGCTCTGGAAAACAGAGGAATGAAGCTTAGCCGCAGTAAGACAGAATACATGTGTGTCAATGAGAGGGACCCAGGTGGAACGGTGAGGTTACAGGGAGCAGAGGTGAAGAAGGTGCAGGACTTTAAGTACTTAGGGTCAACGGTCCAGAGCAATGGAGACTGTGGAAAAGAGGTGAAGAGGCGAGTGCAAGCAGGTTGGAACGGGTGGAGAAAAGTGTCAGGTGTGTTGTGTGATAAAAGAGTATCAGCAAGAATGAAAGGAAAGGTGTTCAAGACGGTGGTGAGACCAGCGATGTTGTACAGCTTAGAGACAGTGGCACTGAAGAAGAGACAAGAGGCAGAGCTGGAGGTGGCAGAGCTTAAGATGTTGAGGTTCTCTTTGGGAGTGACGAGGATGGACAGGATCAGGAACGAGTACATCAGAGGGACAGCTCATGTTAGATGTTTCGGAGATAAAGCCAGAGAGGCCAGATTGAGGTGGTTTGGACACGTTCAGAGGAGAGACTGTGAATATATTGGTAGAAGGATGCTGAGGTTGGAGCTGCCAGGCAGGAGGTCTAGAGGAAGACCAAAGAGGAGATTTATGGATGTAGTGAGAGAGGACATGAAGTTAATTGGTGTGAGTGAAGAGGATGCAGAGGACAGGGTTAGATGGAGGCACATGATTCGCTGTGGCGACCCCTGAAAGGGAACAGCCGAAAGGAAAAGAAGAAGTGGGTTTTCTAGATGTGATGAGTTGACTTTTTATCACATGACTAAACATTGTTCACTGCTGTGTGGATTAATAAATCAGTTTATTGCCTGGTCAAGTCCCTCTCATTATTCACCTGTATATTCTATATTTTTCTTGATAAATCCCACAAAAATATCAAAACCAACAATATGTTGTCTCACAGTACTTTCTGACATCCCTACCCAGTCTGTGTCTCTCAGAGTAAAAGATCTAAATCTTTAAAAACACCTCATAAAAAAAAAGTTTAATAAAAAAAAAAAAAAAAGGCTCAGCACAATAGCTTTTGTCAAATGCTACTCAAACAGGAGGAAATAGTGCATTTGATGGGGACTATTTTCAGCAGTGGACTATTACACATTTGGTGCTCTAGTATTTCCATTTGAAGGGCAGTGTATGTAGAATACAACCGGTCTTATTCTGTAGAAGTGTTGGAAAACTTGGCAGATGTACAATGTTTTCTTCTTTATGACAGTACACTTGTTGGCCCAGTGAGCCAAACGGTTGGTTTTAATTTGCAAAACATTACCTGAATGTTAGTCTTACCAACAGAATTTAGTCTTGCATGTGGAGGATTTCCCACCATTCGTGGGGGGCCACAACTACAGCTAAGTTTGAACATGTTTGTGAAACAGGAAGTAGAGCAGGAATCCAACAGGATGACGAGAGAGGAAGCCGAGGGATAACTGCTGACCACATCTCACTTTGCAGGACACACAACCATGTCTGGACTTTTTGTTTTTGATCGACTCTTGGCTTTTAAAGAGTGACTTAACACCAGGCAGAACAGCAGTGTGTCACTGATGTCACAGTGTCCTTGGGTACAAGTGTAGAGTACATCACTGCAGTAAGGTGAGGCGGTAAACCACTAAAGGTCAGCAAAAACAAGATAAACCCCTCAAGAAAATCTGGAGTTGGGACTCCAGAGGTGATAGAGCTGCATACCGGCACCTTGGATCATGTCCTGCTGTCTTGACTTTGTTCTGCCACTGTACAGATCAGGATGAGAGCGTGAAGTTGAATCTGTGCAGTTCTTCACTTTGATCAAGGTTCTCAAACAGGTCACATCTTCAAGGATGCCAACATTGCAGGAGAGATGTTTGTGACAAAGTAAGCATCATTAGTCACCCACGAAAATGAAACATTAAATCAAGCAAGATGCCTTGATGATCCATCGTTCACATGGACAAACACGACACAAGCCGCTGTTCAGCACCCATGATTCCAATGTACTGCTGTCAAAGAGTGACTCCTTCATGAATGACCTCTTAATTGCATCAGACAATGGACTTGTCTCTGTACTTGTCTTGCTAGATCTTAGTGCTGCATTCGATACCATTGACCATCAAATTCTATTACAGAGACTGGAACATTTAATTGGAATTAAAGCAACCACGTTAAGCTGGTTTAAATCCTATCTATCAGACCGATCTCAGTTTGTTTATGTTAACGATGAATCATCCGAGCACACCAAAGTTAGTCACGGAGTTCCGCAAGGTTCTGTGCTTGGACCACTTCTATTTACTTTATATATGCTTCCTTTGGGCAATATTATTAGAAAGCACTCCATAAAGTTTCATTGTTACGCAGATGATACCCAGTTATATTTATCGATTAAGCCGGATGAAACTGATCAGTTAGTTAACCTTCAATCATGCCTTAAGAACATAAAAACCTGGATGACCAGAAATTTTCTGATGTTAAACTCGGACAAAACTGAAGTTATTGTACTTGGCCCCGAACGCCTCCGACACTCGCTGTCGGCAGACCTAATTGCTCTAGAGGGCATTGCCCTGGCCTCCAGCACCTCTGTGAGGAACCTAGGAGTTATCTTTGATCAGGATCTATCCTTCAACTCCCACATGAAGCAAACCTCACGGACTGCCTTTTTTCACCTACGTAACATTGCCAAAATCAGGCACTTCCTGTCTCGAAATGATGCAGAAAAATTAATCCATGCATTTGTTACTTCAAGGCTGGATTACTGCAATTCCATATTATCAGGCAGCCCGAAAAAGTCCCTTAAGATTCTCCAGTTGATTCAGAACGCTGCAGCACGTGTACTGACAGGAACTAGGAAAAGAGATCATATTTCTCCAATATTATCTTCTCTGCACTGGCTCCCTGTGAAATCCAGAATAGAATTTAAAATCCTTCTCCTCACCTATAAAGCTCTTAATGGTCAGGCACCGTCGTATCTTACAGAGCTCATAGTACCTTATTACCCCACTAGAACACTGCGCTCTCAGAATGCAGGGTTTCTTGTGGTTCCTAGAGTCTCCAAAAGTAGAATGGGAGCCAGAGCCTTTAGCTATCAAGCTCCTCTCCTGTGGAATCAGATCCCAGTTCGGGTTCGGGAGGCAGACACCATCTCCTCATTTAAGAATAGGCTAAAGACTTTTCTCTTTGATAAAGCTTATAGTTAGGGCTGGCTCAGGAGACTCCTGAACCATCCCTTAGTTATGCTGCTATAGGCCTAGACTGTCGGGGCACTTCCCATGATGCACCTCTCTTCACCTCTGTCCTCCTCTCCATCCGTATGCATTCTCATCCCATAAATGCATGTCACTAACTTGACTTCTTCCCTCTCCCGGAGTTTTGTGCTTTGTCGTCCGTCTATTCTTTCTTAGTGTCACTTTCAGCAGGTATTTCAGTGTCCGGAGATGTATCTGGATCGGTGACTACGGCGACCTGCTGGGGCAGGGCTGCTGTGTCTATGGTACAGGGGACCAGTGGCTAGGGTCCTGCACGTTCGGCTCCACCTGGAGCTGCTCGGTTTGCCGTCTGGACCAATCATCTTCCCTTATGTTTTACCACCTAAACACTTCTAACATAACAATATATATATATACACAACAACTTTGCCATCAAGGCTGTATATGTTATAGTTTTGATGCTATAAATCTATTCTGTACTTACGACATCTATTGCATGTCTGTCCGTCCTGGGAGAGGGATCCCTCCTCTGTTGCTCTTCCTGAGGTTTCTATCATTTTTTTTTCCCTGTTAAAAGGGTTTTTTTGGGTAGTTTTTCCTTAATCGAATCGAGGGTCTAAGGACAGAGGGTGTCGTATGTTACAGATTGTGAAGCCCTTTGAGGCAAATGTGATTTGTGATACTGGGCTATATAAATAAAATTGAATTGAATTGAATTGAATTGAATTGAATTCATCATATCGACAAATATTAAAATAGTTGATTTTATTTATACTGTATTAAAGTTATAAACACATCAGGCAGTGGTATTACACGTCACCTTACAGACATGGGAATCAATCAATCGTGTGGATAATCTCCCAAAGCTAATTACAGTACAGTGATAATCATTTCTCTAGCCACTCCTCAGCCTTCTTGTTGCAGAAACAAACAATCAGTGGTTTTTCAACAAACCTAAGCTGACCAGACCATGATTTGGATGTCGTGCAATTCCAACTTGCCCTGTGTGTATGCTAGAGACAGAAACGGTAAATGGTGTGTGCGTATTTGGGTACCACGCCAGTCAAAAAACGTCTTGGCCACGCCCCTGGCCATCTATAACGCCCACTGTCTGCAGTGACTGGGCAGGCGTTTGGACGTGTGAGAGTGAGCGGGGTTTGAACTTCTCTCTCAGGCTATCTTTTCATTCTTCACACAACTACTTCAGTCATTTTTTATGTGAACAACTGAGTACAATCAGTGCGTTTGATTACAAAGTCAGCAGTTTTTTTGCCCATCTTCGAGAGTAGCTGTTCAGAACAGGTTTTAACACTTTGACACCTTTTAAATGCGGTCTGACCTACTTAATTTGAAGCATACAGACGCCTTAACACTGTGGGATCATCTCTGCTTTGATTTAGTGTTGTGCACTGTCATCACACTGCTTTCAAGGCCATGTTCATAAACTGATCTAAGGACAGCAGTACTAATAATTCAAGAAAAACTCCAACACGTGATCGTCCCACAATGTTATACAACTGCTACTTATCCTGTACAAAACTTTCTCAGGGTGTATTTCTTTTGTGGAGTATCATTACGTTTTTGGTGTTCTTACTTTCTGACAACTTCAACTTATTTCTTAAGTTTCCAACCAAAACTTTGTCCCGTATGGAAATACAACAGTTCTCCTTGAGGTTCTGGTCTAGTGTAGCTACTGTAAGCATAGCCCTGAATCAGGACCGTTTTACCACATATCATGGTCCTGTTGTTATCTCCTGGAACTTGGACATCTCAGTTACTGAGGGTTGATACTGACTTCAACAGATGAGACCATTCTTAATCAGACCAAATCATGTTTCTGGTTATTTCGCACCTGCCTCGCATCCTTTATTCCCACCTTATAGGTTTTCTTGCGATGTGGTTGAATATTTTCAACATTCGTCCAGTAACAAGTTTTATGAGCCACTCAGTGACTGAAATGCCTGAGTTTCAGGAGATAGCAAAGCAAGACAGTCGTGGGTAGTTTTGTTGGTACTGGATCAGGGCTACTGTAGTTTGGGAAGTTGGTGTCCCTACTTCCTCTGCTATTCATTCTCTGTGTATCATTGCTGAAGAAGCCTTTCATCTTGAATGTTAATCATCAGGCCAGGTTAATCATTGTTCAGCACTTCACCACCTAAAACATTGTAGAAGCTTTTCATTTTCCCTTGCACACAACTCTACTTCTGATTAGTTTTATAGACTTAAACAGTAACATCTGAAGAGTCGGATCATTTTCAACATTTTCTTTTAAAAACTTTGCCAAATGTAAAAAAAGATGACCCAATATTTTCATACATAACAGTTTTTTCTCCAAAGTTCTAGAGATGATCATTCTGCTTGCGTTTGGCCTCCAGTGTATTATCACCGACACTGAAACCTGCTCTTCCTGTTGACAATTCAACTCGTTTACAGCTGCTGCCAACATCTGAATGTGAGGTTATGTCTACATTTGGCCAGTTATTCACAGGAATAAAAAATACACCAAACAAAATGGGCCCAGAAAGCAAGGCACATGGCCAATAGCTGTTTTGAAACAGTGTTTAAGGGTGGAATTTTCCTTTCCTGAAACTTTGAACTCTGTGAAGTCTGTGTGGCCGTTGAAGAGCTGATCCCGAAAGAGCACCCTAACAAACAGGCCTGGGTCAACATTTGATCTCCCAGCTCCACTGATGTGCAGCCCCATCTGTGCTGCTTTCATTCCTTCATGAACCCCTGCATCTGCTGATATTCTTTGGTCTGAGAGAATGTCCCTCTGAGTAAGGCTCTCTCTTCAACACCACTCACATTTTAGAGTCTGGATCAGTCTCTCAGCTCCAGCTGATGTCATAATGCGTCCAGCCCTCTGGCGGAGCCAAGAACACCCTTCGACCCCGGTACAGGAAACTGACTACGCCCCTGTAACCTGTACGAGGAACTCCAGATTTCAAGTCATCCATCACTCCCAGATTTCGAGCAAAGACTTTAAAACTGTCCCGGCTGGAGTACTGCACTCTGTACGGTCCAGGGCCTTTTAAGCTGCCCCCTTGTTGCAGGTCCTCAATCTTGACCAGTGGGGCACTGTAAATCTCTTTAATGAACTTTTCATCATACTTCTCTTTTCGCAAATAAGACAAATCCTGTTTGGTAAAAGGCACCAATTCAGTGTTTAGTTTAATATAGCGAAGGTACTGGTCAAAGAATTGACCTAAACTGACGCCTTTCCTGCCAAAGGTGATAGTCCGGGAGATTTCTGGCCGAATGCAGGAGCGGTCCTTGCGCTGCTCCGGTTGACGCATCCAGTCGTCCCAGAAGGCCGAGGGCCATTTGAGTTCCAGTTCGTCCCACATCTCCTTCAGCAGCATCCAGCCCAGACCAGGAAAGAAGTCTGTTCTGTAGAGGAGCTCCGCTTTGGATGGATCTACCAAGGCTTCTCTGCCATTATCATTCCAGGCTGAAACACACCACAGGGTGGGGTCGGAGCGCAAGATCGGGTACAGGGCTCGGAAATACTCAAAGAAGTCCGGTGCCACCTAAATGACAAGAGGGAGATGCACAGTAGTGAGATGGTACTGTTTCAGAGATACAATCCAAACAGATCAAAAGAATTATTGAAAGGTCAGCTCACAGAAGTCCGTTCAATAGCAATGAAGAGAAAAGCAACAACTTCAACTCTTAATTGTCAGTTTACGCTGATCATTTTCAAACCTTTAATTAGTTTAACCTATGGGCCAATAATTCCACTTTATTACAATATTATAATATCTAATACAATAATTTCCATAGTTTTGCCCATCATTTCACTATTAACAATATTGTACTCACCAAGTGAGGTGAGATCTGTTTTTTGAGGAAACTCACTACATAGCTAGACACTATTATGGGTAAGAGTAATAATGGGTTTTCCTAATGATTTTGGTCAACTGACCCTTTGATGATAAAGTGAGTGAATCGAATCCAAGTAAATAAGGTGTTAGCATGTATGAATAACATTTTTTGCAAGTCTCAACATGCTCTAAATGTACAGATTTATACAGAATGCTGATTTGAACCTTTCTTACTTCCTATTAGTAGTTTTGGCAGTTTGTTTTGAATATAAGTCAGTTTTGTTTATATAGCCCTAAATCCCAAATTTGCTTCAAAAGGACCTGTCAGTGGTGGAAAAAGAACTCAGATCCTTTACTAAACTAATAACTAAACCCCAAAGTTTTGGCCTTAAGTGGAAATTCAAAAATGCCTCTAAAACGTGAAAAAAATAAAAATTATATATATATATATATATTCGTCTCAGGTTATGCATGTAACCATGGCTCCCTGAGAGGGGAACGCCACGTCTGTGACGACAATTCGGAACTGAATCCATCAACAACACAACTAAATACAGTGGTTTTCAGCAGAAAATAGTACAAAAAATAATGCAAAAATACCTTTACAAGTTAAAGTCCTGCATTTGAAATCCTAATTGACAGCAGTATTATGAAAGTATCAAAAGTAAAATTACTCACTGCTGAAAAATATCCCTGTGACTGATACATTTTTTTATGACATTATTAGATTGTTAATATTGATGAATCATTGTGCATTTGTGTAAGCAGAATTTTACTGTTGTAGCAGATCAAGGTTGTGCAACTTTAGTTTAATCCAGTGGTTCTAAACCTAGATGTGAGAAGAGGGGAAACGTCTCTTTAGTGAAACTGCTAACAAATCATAGACAATCTGAAATGTGCCAAAGGGCCTCACCTAGACAACTTTTTGCAAGGAGTCACACTGTTGGTTTAATCTCTACCAATGCATTGTATTTTATAAGAGCATCCTATCTTTTTAATGCAAAATCTTAATCTGAAAAGTAACTGGTTGACTACAGATGTCAAACATACTGGAGTAAAAAGATTTCCCTCTGGAATGTAGTGGAGTAGATTTACAAGGTAGCATAAAATAGAAGCATTCACAGAAAGTGAAAGTACCTTTAAATTGTATTCGTACAAAACTTGGGTAAATGTACTTTACTTTCCAACACTGCAACCTGTGCAGCCTAGAACCCCGTCAACTCAGAGAAGGAAAAACTCCCACCAATAACTAGGACACTTATTTTAATGGGGTGTCCTAGTGGAATAGGGGTTTAAGCCACTGAATGTGTCATTGCAATGTCTTTGGTTTAAGTCCAACCAGGGACCTTTGTTGCTGGTCACCCCCCCATCTCTCCCTCCCCTCATATCCTGTCATCTCTCCACTGTCAGCTATCAAATAAGGCAGAAATGCACGACAAACACTACAAAAATAAAATGTTGTGCATTTGAATAAAATCATCTGTATGTTGGGTCCGCTGGTGGGTCTGTCAGTTTAAAGAGAGATTAGCCAAAACAAACAGGGGGAGTGGTCAGGGACTTGCTCACTGGTTGAGATCAAAGTCACTTTGAATTTCCTGTTCCCTGCTGCAGAGGCACTTTCTAGCAGCCAATGTTCATGCTGATGTTTTTTCTCCATTTCTATCAGCTGGACAGAGGAGTTTCACCAATTAATTGACAAGTTCTCTGTTGAGTGCCAGCACATATAATACAATCATCAGTTAAATGCGCTAATCTCTTGGCACGCGAGGCTTGATAGGTTATAGCGCATGCCACAAATCTGCAACATTGCTGGTTTGATTCTGGCTGGTGACCTTTGTTGCATCTCATACCCCTTTCTGTCTCCTCCCATTTCCTGTCTTTCCTGTCTGCCTCTTTACTGTCAAACTGTCCAATAAGGGTGAAAATGCACACAAAAAAAGCACTGATCTTTAAAAAAATAAAGTGCTAATCTCAACATGCAAACTGGGATTATAGCTGAATATTTAATATTCTTTGTTCTCTCTCCCAAGTATATGTTATTGCTTCGGCTATGATCCAAAACACAGACACACAGCCATACATACTTAAATATAATATACATGCTATTCAATGGCTCTGATCTGGGCTTTGTGACAACACTTTAAAATGGGCACTGGGTAGAGTGCAAAGTCTGAATAAACTGCTGCTGCACATTTTAAGGAAACTGTCTTCAATTATGAATACTTGAGACAAATGTGGAACCAGTGGGACCAGCTCCAGTCATCATTAACCTACATTTCAATGTAAGCCACATGTAATTACACTTTTACCACGGAAATGCTAACCTCTTCAAACCTGCGAGGCCTATCAGTGGAAGCATAATTACAAACTCATGCTGTGTCTACAGGCACTGTTTAAACCCTCAGACCTTCCTTTCAGCTGGAGATCCCAAAGTAACCAAATGTGGCTTTACTCTGTGAAAATGTGAACAAACAAATTCATGTGAAATGGCCAAAAAAACATGTTTGAATCTTTCACTCAACGTCAAACATCATAAAGCTGCGATGAAGAATGGAATGTAACGAACAGAATTAATACATATTAATTGTCAGTACATGGATGCAAATGTTCTTACTAATTTTAAAGCTACTTGTGGGGGAATTAAAGTCAAGACCTGGTTTCATAGAGATTTGTCAAGACCGGTCTAATGGTGCATTTCCACTACACAGTACCAGCTCGCCTCAGCTCGACTCGACTCGCTTCTGTTTGGTTCTCCACTGTGTAAAAGTTGTACCTGTACCTGCTTCCAGGTACTTTTTTTCGTATCACCTCCGGCGAGGTTCCAAGCGAGCTGAGCGATACTAAAATGTCATGTGAAAACACAGCAGGCTGCTAATTGGTCAGAGAGAATCATTACTTTTCACTGTGTCATCATTGCACGCGCCAGACAGAGTATCCTGATAACCCCGCCATTTTTAAATAGCTGTGAGAAACAGCCACATCCCGACGATCAAAAACAGCACATACTCCATTTCCTTAATTTTCCTGTGTGTGTCGGTAGCTGGTGTGTGTCACAGCAGTTTCCTGCGGCGTCGCTATGACGACCAGGCACTATTGTGGAGGTACTATCTGCAATGGAAAACGGAGCGAAAAGCGAGTCGAGGCAGGTAAACAGTCCCTGTGGAACGCATTGGCCGAAATGCGTCCTCGGAACCCATCGGCTATCGTGTGACGATGATTTAGCTCTTTATCAATCGCGGAACCCTAGAGATTAGGTTCTTTAAAATGTATCTCCATTCAAATCGTCGTCAGACAATAACTGATTCCCAGATTGCTAATCTGAAAACAATGACTGCCGCATGGAGAAGGAAGTCTTGGCTCGGAAATCTGTTATCCGGATATCCACTCACTACGCCGGGAGCCCCGAAACGTTGTCCTTTGGGTTCAGAGATTGGTGTCTGACTAAATTAAAAGAATAGTTCAACATTTTGGGGAATACTGTTATGTGCTTTCTTTCTGATAGTTAGGTGATAAAATGGTTATCAATCTGTGATCTGCGTGATCCAATGTCTGTGTGTTAAGTAGAGAGCTGGAGTATGGACGTTAGCCTAGATTAGCATAAATACTGGAAGCAGGGAAAAACAGCTAGCCTGGCTCTGTTTGAAGTACAAGAATTGTGCTTGTACAGAGACCAAACCAAAACCTGTGCTCACTGACGCTGCATAGAAGTACTGGGCTGATAGATACACCGTTGTACATAAAGAAATAGTTAAGCAGGTAATTCTCCCTAAAACAAAAAATTGTAGTTTTTATATTTCTGTTTGTGTACAGATTAAACAAACGAGATAGAACATGCTAATCAGTGCTCCGTACTTAACAGACATGAGAATGATATCAATCTGAACATCTCTCTCACTAAAAGAAAGTATATGCTGTTCTTAGAAGGCTAAACGATTCCTTTAAAGCTAATTTTAAGCCTATACTATACAGTTAGCCTGGATGTAGTGTGGCTATCTATTATTCAGATGACATAATATTTCCATGAAAACGAGAGTTCTTAGAGGAGACTAGAGCCTCAGAAAAACACTGATGAGCAATTCATTGGGCGTTGTGGCAGAGCGGGTCGCCCACCAATCGGAAGGTTGGCAGTTCGATCCCGGCTTCCCCAGGCTCGCATGAGGAAGTGTCTTTGAGCAAGATATTGAACCCCAAATTGCTCCCTAGGGCAGTGCCTTCGGTGTGTGAATGATTAGGTTCCTTTGGACTGATGGGCAGTTAGCTCCTGCCATCAGTGTGTGAATGTGATCTGTGGGGTGAAAGCGCTTTGAGTAGTTGGAAGACTAGAAAGGTGCTATACAAGTACAGTCCATTTACCATTCTGTTGTGGATTGTTAAAATGTCTTGAGTTTAGAGCAGTGGTTTAAATAGCTTTGTTAATTGTAGGGCTGGACAATATGGCTTTTAAATAATATCAGTATTTTTAGGCTATATACAATAAATATCTTCATATACAGTTTCTCTAAAAGAACATAATGTAAATTCTCCTATAGTGCAAACATACAATGACACATTGCTGTAGATTAAACTACCCAACAGTATATAAAGTAGTTAAAATTAGCTTAACCTTAAACATCTACAGCAGTAAAATGCAACACACAAATTAATGCTTTAATAATATTAATCCAGAAACAACGTAATAGTTAAACACTGACAGGGACCATCTTACTGCACAATAAGTACTTTAAGTAAATGTTGCTATAATACTTACACACTTTTACCTTAGTAAGGCTAGGAATGCAGAACCTTTACTTACAGTGGAGTATTTTAAAAATTGGTATTTGTACTTTTGCTTAAGTAACTTAATGGAACTGAATAGTTATTCCACCTCTGGCTAGCACATCCACAGTATAACTGCACCTGCGTTACTGTACAAGCCTTCCCCTTTAAGGAAGGGGGCCTTGTGGGTAACCAGCGGCGTAGTTGTGAAAGTGAACCTTTCCCTTATGACTGGCTACAGACTAAGCAGCTTCCAATCAATAAAGGTAGCTTAAAACCAGAGGTCTCCCAAATACGTTTTGGATGGAAACCGCGGGTAGAGAAATCAGAGCGATCAGATGATTGATCGCATTCTCTCATTGTAGTAAAGTTAGCTGCTAACTAGCTAGTTAGATGTTCACAGTCTGGGCCAACTGATCGAAGAGTAACATTATAGTTAGAAGACATCGTAGTAACATTACATAAAGGGACTTTTTATAACACACAACCTTTCATTAACTATTATACTGCAACCTGAGCTTAAGTAACATAACTAACCTCAGCGGCGACCAGCGGAAACACTGAAAACTCAAATATGACCATCTGTTATTTAGCATATTCATTCAAACAGAGATTTCTGTTTCAAGATTCAAACAGAAAAGGCCTGATGCTCAGGATGTGATTGAGGTGAGTGATCATCTCCTGCTGCCAGCAATGTCCGTGTCTACTTTTAAAATCTAGAACCTTAAAAAAATCAACACCCTCTGGATATTTGAAAATGATAAAAGATGTGCACCAACAGAAATCTATCAAAATGTGGCTAGCTGCTGCCTGTTTCTAATGTGGAAACTTAAGAGAAGATAAAGATGTTCTACAGCCGTCTCACCACTTGGCAGCATTTTGGCGAATTTCTTTTTCCAGGTATGAGCAGCTTCTCCATTTATCTTAGTAGATTGTATTGTGGGTAATTGGTGTCTATCAACACTTTATTCATGAATCAATTTAGTATACTGACATCTAAGCTGATTACATTTAGGCCTGCAAACTAAAGCAGAATGAAAAAAGTCCCTGTCTTCTGACCGGTCGCATTGTTCACCAATGCCTATATCAACCTCTGGACACACTATACAGACCTCTCCTATATCTACTGTCAAACTATCCAATAATGGCAGAATGCCACAACAAAAGGAGCTATTAAGGATGATAATGACTACTGTACTGCAAGGCAATGTGAATAAAGCAGAAGTTGGACAGCACTCACCTCCAGGTCATCCTCCACTATGACCACAGTAGAATGAGAGAACGTGTTGAACACTTGGTTGAGTGCCCAGCGGTAATGTCGGGCGATTTTGTAGTAGCCCTGGAACTTCCTGTGCTCTGGCCGCACTCTGATGTCTGACAGGTCTGGTTGGCTTATGTGCGTCACTTGATCTCCATATGAGCCAATCACACGAGCTGTCTCAGTGTGGCCACAGTCCTGGCTGACGATAATTGGATATAGTTTTGGAGAAGGGCGGTATTGTATCAGTCTGTCGAGGCTCCGTTTTACCGTCACTCTGTCACAAGCAATAACTAGAATGGGAATGATGACTTCTGGGCTGGCAACGGAAGTCGCCAATTTATTGTTCTCAATCTCTTCCTTTATTTCAATGGCCTGGTGCTGTTCTAACTTAGAGTCTGAAGCTACTGTATGAACAGGGTTCTGTGTATGTTTTACTTCAGTTTGGTCCCTGTCATCCACACCGTCTTTGAGAGGAAGTGGAAGCTTTGGTGGCTGGTGAACAACTTCTTCTTTGACTTCTTTTGTATCTTCCGTTTCTCTTTTCCCAACATCTTTCTGACGAGCCCACACTGCCCTGTGACTTTCTATTTGCTTCAGTAGCTTTTTCTGGGTCTCGAGCTGAATTTCGACTTCCTCTGCCAGCTTGATCACCTCTCCGGCCAGATTGACCCGGCCTCCTTTCCCTCGGCCCATGCCCCACTCCTCCTTTCCTCCTGGTTCGACTCCACCACCTTCTCCAAGGTGGCCAACGGGAGGGCGACCCCAAAGATAAAGTAGAAGCAAAGCATTCCAGGCGACAAACAGGAAAGCACCGCATAGTATAAGAGAACCTTTCTTGCGAACCATGGCCCAATAACACTAGAAAAAAGGGATGGGGTAGTCGAAGAGGCTGCAGGTACAGATCAAGTGACAGAACCAGAGTGAGAATCGGGACAGGCAGGAACTTGACAGTTGGTCACATTGTAAGTATTTCAAATTTGTGAGTCATACTGTAATTTGGTCAGGAGGGTGTCAGGAGGATTGCCCAATTTAAAATGAATTTACATTTTATTTTTATTTATGATCGTACTGTGGAATGCATGCATTCTGTGAAATCCCATAGAGATGAGGCACTGAGCTGAGACAGGACTCTCAGAAGTTGAGCAGAAAAAAGGGGGGTGGGGGCACTGTGGGTTAATTGAATATAACTCCTTGGATGTTATCCTTCAGCCTTCCTCCTGAAAACAGAGCAGAAAAACAAATCAGCAGAATGAATGCAGCTCATTTGAACTTAAAATAATGAAGCAGAACAAAAAGTAAATTTCAGTCATGCAATGTGCATTTCTGTAAAATTCTGTGACTAATGTGTGATATACAAGATATTACATAGTGGTATTAACATTAGTCAATACTCATTTGTAATCATGACATTCAACTGAAAATGTGCCTCTCCCTGCTTTTCTCAGCTTTATATAATTGTAAACTGAATATCTTTGGATTGTTGGTTGGTTGGACATTAGCAATTAGAAAACATCACCTGGGTCATCTGGGAAATTGTGATGGTTGTTTTTCACAATTTTTTTCTGAAATTTTAAAGACATAAAAATAGTTGACAGAGTAACAGATAATGAAAATAATTCTAATTTGCAGTCCTACTGCACATATAGTCTGTCCACAAAGTTAGAGAATTCCTTTACCTTTGATGCTAAGGGCAAAATAACATGAACAGGGCTTGGTATCGACCTGCAATACTTTTTTGGTAAAAACCAAAACATGTCCAGCTGTCCGTAGCACCAAGTATCAAAACTGTCCAATATGGTCTGGTCAGATTCACAATATTGTTTATTCTCTAATTTAAATGAACATTTTGCCCATTTTAGACTGTATTTTATTCAGGCAAATTTCCTGTGCAGGAACATTTTAGAACGTTGGCTTCTCTTGTAGATATTTATATTTCTCAAAGCAATAATAACTTTATTTAGCACATTTCAGAACAGAATTCCAAAGTGCTTTACAAACAGTAAAAGAAAGCAGGGTTACACAGTGCATTTATATAGCATTGGGGAAATAAAGCTGGTAAAATCAAAACTAGTGGACAAAAAAAAAAAGCTATAAGATAAAATAAAATAGAAATAGTACAAAATAGAGTGTTCACTATAAGAAGGTAGGAAGTTCTATGAAGGAGGGGCCCTTACTGCAAAAGCCCAGTCACCTTTTGTTTGGATGGATTTAGGAACCGAGGGTCCGAGCTGGGAATCTCAGGTTACATACAGGCTCATAGGGGAAAAATAATTTTGAAATAAAGTTGGGGCCAAACCCTTGCAGCGCTTTAAAAGTCAGCAATAAAATCTTAAAGTCAAGTCGACTGGCAACCACTTTCTGATTAAGACCAGTGTAAAGGGCATTGCAATAATATAAGCGTGATGAAATAAAAGCATGAATGATCTCAAGGTCAACTTGAAATATAAATGACTTAATCTTTGAAATAGTCCTTAGCTGAAGAAAGCAGAGTTGCACAACATTTGTAATTTGGCTCTGAGAATCAAAAGTCACACCTAGGTTATGGGTTGAGGGCTTCACGTTAGATGTTAGGCCACCAAGATTTGACTGGATAGCAGAGATGATATTGGCTGGGGTAAGCAACAGGATTTCTGACTTGGAATCATTTAGTTTGAGGACGTTTTGTGACATCCAGCACCTAATGTCTGTGAAAATGAACATTATGGTTGAGAATAATATGACATAAGGGAAGCATGTAAATTGAGAACAATAAGGGGCCCAGAATTGACCCTTGGGGATGCCACAGGATAGAGCGGCCACAAACGAAAAAGTTTCACCGATTAATATTGACAAGTGTCTATCAGTAAGTGAGGAGCAGAACCATTCTAACACTGAGTCCCTAATGCCAACTCATTCTTCTAGACGATTAAAACTGAGTGGTCAACTGTATCAAAGAGAATGGGGAACATATTCTGAGTTAGAAAGACTTAATTTAGACTTATATTGACACTGTTAACACTTGTAGTTTTGTTACATAATAATATTTATTAAGTGCTATTAAAAGGTGTGGTATGTGATTCTGGAGAAATCCAATACCATGACAAATACCATGATATAGAGCGAACAACAACACAGCAAGTAATATAACTAAAGGTAGAGAGGTTGTGGGTTATCTTAGCTAGATTATGTTTTAGCAAACTGTCCCTACAGTTGCTCCTGCAAAACTAACAGCTAGAGAGGACAAGACAGTTTCCCAGAGCCAGCAAACCAGCATCAGACATGGATTCTCACCACTCTCCTGCCTGCTACTATAGCTAACGTCACAACAACAGTATATTATGGCAAATTACAAAGTAAGCTGAATGTCTGTGGGCAAGTCATTTAACGTTACACACAAATCATGGCTGGAATAGTGTTGTGTGGCTCGATCCGAGCCACTTTGTTTGTTTAGCATTTACAGAGCCAGTGCTGAGTACAAACACCAGAGTTTTTTTTCACCGCACACACTGAACAGACAGGTAGCGGACTGTGAGGATATATTTGCTGAATTGGACAAACAGACATGTCTTGGATTAGAATTGCATACCCCACCTTTAAGGCAGGTAGCTGATGTTCAGCTAGATCCTGGGTGATGATGGTGCCCAGAAAGTGGAAGGGCTCACAGTGTCGAGAGCGGAGTCACACAGGGTGATGGGAGCAGGTGGGGCTGGGCCCTTTCTGTAGTCCACAACCATCTCCACTGTCTTGAAAGCATTGAACTCCAGGTTGTTCTGACTCCACCAGGTCACCAGATGGTCAATCTCCCACCTGTAGGCAAATCAGAGATCAGCCCATTGAGTGTGGTGTCATCTGCAAACTTCAGGAGCTTGATGGACTGGTGACTGCAAAAACTCAATTTTTTGCACCAACTCATCATCATGCCATGTCTTTACATGACATGATGATATCACACAAGTTTGGTGATCATTTGCAATATTATTGATGTATTTAATTAAGCATTAAGTTTATTGTGAGTTATCATTTCAGTTTCCATCTTCATTGCTTAATACATGTCTGTGCATGAGTAGTCTGTTATCTAAAGTAAGCCTTATATTTGTTAAATCTATACATTAATGAAACATGGAAGAAAGTTTCAAATTTTACACACAAATTTTCATGGTCCTAGGAATGAGTCCACGTCGCCATTTTGGCATCTCAAAAAGGGAACAAACTGCAACCTTGGCTTTTCATACTTGCCATATATAGGATTCTGTTTACGTTAGAGCCCCTGAAATTTGGTAAAACAACAATCAAATACTGTATTTTTCTATTGCTAGTGGGTTAAGGGCGAAGCAGGATATGGTCCACGCCTCACTGGGTCCATTCGGTACCACAAGCCCAAACACATCCTACTTCACCAACGAATGGTGTTCCACGCACAGCCAGTGGATCACAAGACCCCATATACACCAAGAAGGTGCATCACAGCAGAATAACCAATATCCTCCGTGGGGTGGCGGGCTGGGAACAATAAACCCTACTGATGTGACAAAGCAGAGGCAGAGGTTACAAACTTTAATGTTCCAGTGAGGAGCAGAGTAGGGACAGAAGAGCAGCTCCCCATGTGCCGACAGGCAGGAGGGAAGGCAAGAATCTCCCGAGAAACATCACTCTGATAAAACACTTAGAACAGAGTGAGTTGTGGAAAAACGACAGCCATCCCACAAATAGAAGCAGATGAAAAAGCAGGGGGAAGACCATGAAGCTGCAGTGCAGAGGTCTTCCACTGACATTCTTCCGTGCAGAGCCGTGGTGGATGAAATGCCCCCAGTGGAGTGTGCTCTGATGCGCTCCGGAGGTACCATCCCAGAGGAGGGATAAGCCTGTGGAACGGCTTCACACAGCCAGTGTGACAGGCGCTGTGCATACAGAGGGAGCCCCTGAGATTGCTCTCTGTAGTGCACAGACGTTGAGAACGTTATAGGGTGGCAGAGGACATGTGGCTTGGCGTCCTCCTCCGAGCTGTGAGGGGGAGGGAAAAAAACATCCATGGTTATCACTCTGGATCTGAAAGAGCTAGTGATGCTCTTAGGCGTAAAAGGGCCGAGCTGCCATCACCTTGAATCCTGAGACACGATGAAACCACAGAAGGACCAGATAAAATCACTGACTCTTTTTGCACGTCAGACACATGTAATAACACACTATAATGTGGTTGTAAGCAGGTATAAGGATATTTGTAAGTGTTATGTACTTTACTACTAAGAATTGTGAATTATTGAATTGTACCTGTATTGAAGCAATGCTGTGTCGGCTGACGGAAACTTAAGAGAAGCTTGCTGAACAGCTGGGAAGCCCGGCTGAGGTGCCGGAGGAGGTGCTGGGGCAGTGGGTGCAGCGGCAGGCGAGGTGTGACCCTGTCGCTTGCAGTAGTCATGGCGATTCCGCCAGAGGCCGAGCAGAGGGTCTGGTCCAGCCGACACGATGTCTGATGCTGTCCGCTTCTTTCGGTTCTGACCTGGAGGCATCCACAGCTGAGCGCAAGTGAGGCCCAAACAGTTTCTTCGGACGGACGTGAGCCTTGCTCAGGTCTATTCAGGATGCCGATGACTGCTGCAGCCATAGGTGGCGGTAAATTTGTGTCTGCCAGAATGCAATCCTGGCCTCGGAGACAGCGACCGACGCACACACCCGTGTCGCAGCTCGGGCACACACGGACAACGCTGTCGTCGTTAGAAGCCATCCTTTCTTCTTGGTCTTTAGTTAGCTCAGTGCTTGCTGTTTGCTGAAGAAAAATGGGAGCCAATTGTCCGGTCTCAGTCCAATTTATACTCATGCCCACACAGCAGGTGGGCGTGGACTAAATGCTTTCAGTGCCGTGAGGGATAAACCCACTAGGGATAGCCTTAGAGGCATAGAACCACCCATCCGCTTGTGCCTTTCAATCATTTGGATCTGTTGTACACCGTTTGGTCTGTTCCCCTACCAAATTTCATGGCTCTAGGATTTATTTATCTGAAGATATTGAAGCCTAAATATGGCTTCCCACCTAAGACATTTTCTAGGGGGCGAAAAAGAGAACATTACCAGTGGCAAAAAACAAGGCAATTCGCAAAATTAGGCCAAATTATTTTACAGAACTTATTTTTTGGCCTAAAATAGCATAAACAAAAGGTTTGAACAAAAACCTCAATGATTTGACATAGAATGACCCATAGGTCAATCCTAACATGAATGAACACTGTAAGATCATACAGATTCTATGGTTTACGCTAATTCTATCCACATACCCATGTTTACATTTATTATCATCTGCATCTTGATATCATTCATCCCTGGTCCCTAGTGTACATGCTTACTGGACTTGTTTTAGAGATACTAGGACTGCACTATACACATACTTTAACATTCAAAGTTGAATCATTGTATGGAGGAGGGGGAAAAATCTCAGAGACCAATGTTTCAAGATCTGAGGTGCCTGAAAGACTAGATACTACTAGAGGGAAGTGACAAAGCATTTTTATTTGGATCATCACCTGCAGCTGAACCTGGACAAAACGGAACTGCTTGTGATACCGGCCAACCCAAAGATTCACCACGACCTCTCCATTCAACTTGGCTCAACGACCGTTACTCCATCCAGCACGGTCAGAAACTTGGGGGTGGTAATTGATGATCAACTAAACTTCAAAAGCCATGTCGCCAGCACCACCAGGTCCTGCAGATTCATCCTCTACAACATCAGGAAAATCAGACCTTTCCTATCGGAGCAGTCTACACAAGTCCTAGTCCAAGCTCTGGTCTTGTCCAAACTGGACTATTGCAATGCACTGCTGGCTGGTCTCCCTGCTTGCACAACCAAACCTCTGCAGATGATCCAGAACGCGGCGGCAAGAGTGGTCTTCAATGAGCCGAAGAGAGCGCACGTAACCCCTCTCTTCATTAGGTTACACTGGCTCCCTGTTGTCGCCCGCATCAAGTACAAAGGGATGCTATTGGCTTACATGACCACCACTGGTTCTGCACCATCATATCTTTGCTTGCTCATACAGACCTACGCTCCTGCCAGGTCCCTGCGCTCTGCAAAAGAACGACGCCTGGTGGTACCATGCCAAAAAGGAATAAAATCACTCTCGCGCACCTTCTCTGGATCCGTTCCACATTGGTCGAATGATTTGCCGGCCTCTACAAGATCAGCAGATTCTGTAGCCACCTTTAAAAAGCACTTGAAAACGCATCTCTTCCGTGAACACCTGACTGACAATCACTAACTCTTCTTCCTTTCTACCTCTGCTATAAAAAAAAAGAAACCCTTCCTATCCTTAGCTTTGTATACTGTGCTGGGCTTTAACCAGACTCGATTTTGATGCACTTATGCTTTTTGTTACCTTGTGTTGTTATATTGCTTCCATTGTCTTCCTCAAATGTAAGTCGCTTTGGATAAAAGCGTCTGCTAAATGACTAAATGTAAATGTAAATGTAAATGTATTTATTTGGCTGAACTGACCCTTTAAATGAGCCCTCTATTTACTGCCTGTCAATACTTGAGATTTTGCTGTATGTCAAAGTCCAACTTCCCATGAACAAACAGGCTCCAGAACAAATGTTGGAAGGCTTATACAGAAATCTCCACTCAAAACTACTACTGAGTGTCAACAGTGTGTAGGTGAACTGTTGTAAACTGATGGAGGGATGAAGGAAGTGAGTA
This sequence comes from Coreoperca whiteheadi, assembly GCA_011952105.1. Lineage (NCBI taxonomy): Eukaryota > Metazoa > Chordata > Actinopteri > Centrarchiformes > Sinipercidae > Coreoperca > Coreoperca whiteheadi. The sequence goes on along the minus strand of CM022477.1, from coordinate 25,262,528 downwards.
AGTGGAGGATGAAGAGGGTCACACCGACTCCTCCACAGCATTAGAAAAGCCTAAACCAATTAGTGCTGATAAATATAGGTGCGCAATAATCTCGTAAGGATAGAGGTTTGACTACAAGGAACAAGCTTTCTGATTAGTAATGAATCTCTGGCTGTGGCTCACTGCTCTGGGTTAGGACAAACTCAGCTCTGCAAGCTATTAACAGGTTAGACCTGCTTATCTCCCTATTACTACCACCTTACAAAGAACCCCCCCCCCACCCACTTGAACTCCACATTTGTTCTACCCACTGACAAAAATCTGATGTTTGAGCTTATGGAGCAGTCTCATGTTTGAAGAGTGATATATGGTTGCAGTTAGGGGGTTTGTGCAGATTGTGCATACCACAGGACTGGCACTTTCAGCAGTTTTATGCCTGAACTCCTTTTTATGGGTCAGTGACAAATAGGTATTTTCAAGATGACGAAAAAAAAACTATAAGAAACAGGTTTTAAACAGTTGCAAGGTTGCACAACAATGTCATGACATTTCAAATACCTTTACAGAACTTTAAGGTCAAATAAACAGTTATTGTTACCAAGGCTGCAACAAACGTTGCACTATTTTTTCGGTTAATCAATTGTGTGTATAAAATTGTGAATGTCACTAACAAGGTCTCAGAGTCCAAAGTTACTTCAATTTCTTTGTTTTGTCCTATCAACTGTCCGTAAACCCAAATATATTCAACTATCAAAATGTTCAGCTCTTTAAGGATATGTGTTCTTGTATTTGTCTACCTTTTCTAGCAAAGTGTTTCAGCTCTTAGCCTCTTTAGTTAATGCAGTTCACCTTCCAGGTTTTTTAGAAGTGTACTGCAATACATTTGAGCGTTAAGATTTTTTAGGCATTTCATTTCAGACTTCTTTTCAGCAGTGTTTTGGAAAAGCATTCCAGCTTTCAGCATTCCCATGCATTTTAAGCAGGAAATGCAATTTTTCCCTCTAATTTTATTTTTTTTCAGCTTTGTTGCTGAAACACGTATTATCTACGACAGAAATACATCATCATCAAAAAAGGAATCTGGGGTTTGGATTAGGGCTAAAGATTCCTCGAGTAACTCGATTACAAAAAATTATCGAGGCAAATCCCTCTGCCTCGAAGCTTCTTTATTTTTTAAATATATTTTAAAGCTCATTGTGTTGTTTAAGTGTTCCCTTTATTTTTTTTGAGCAGTATAGTTTGTGTGGGTAGCTGGAAGTGGAGAAAGTAACAGAAGCACGGAATTGTGAATAAATATTTTCGCGTTTTTGATCATAATTAATATAATTACCTAGGCCCTAGGGTGTAATTGCGTTTCGATCTCGCTGTCGATGCTTGGTACAGGCTTTTAGCGGAGTTTCTCCCCTTCGTTTTGGTATGAAGCATGTTAGGATTGGTGTTTCCTAGCGTGTGTACTGTTCATTTATACTGTACAGGACTGTGTCAGCCCCCTGGACAGGGGTCTCTCGTAATAGAGAGGTTCATTAAGCAAAAATACATTTTATACGATTACTCGATTAATCGATGGAATTTTTGGTAGAATCCTCGATTACTAAAATATTCGATAGCTACAGCCCTAGTTTGGATTAAAGAGCAGTGGACCTTAAGATGATCCACCCAGCCAGAACCGGAGCAGGTAAAACAGCGGGTGCTGTGATCGCCCCAGGAGGAGAGCAAAGAGACCCAGGATAGGAGCCATGTTGGCCCAGCTTGGACTTAAGACTGCTCCTGGTCTTGATGAAACGGAACTCAGATACTGCTGTGCTCACATCTTTACAGAGACCTGTTACGTCAACATCCCGGACTAAGCACTGGACCGGCGGACCGTGTTCTGAGCTTACAGAGCGCAGGACTCCAGCAAGATGAAAGGAGGACTCTGTGTTTGTCTATCGATGACGCTTGGTGCTCAAACACAGCCAAAGTGGACTGACACCGCTTTATGTGAAGATAAAAGCCATATTATCATTTCTGTTTCCATTCCCCCAGACGCAAACTCAAAATATGCACTTCAGAATTCTTTCCTGGGTGTAATACATGTATGTATATATGTATAATAACTGTATACATTGTTTTATTTTATTTACTTTTATTTTATTCTATTATAATATATATGTAGTTATCTGCTATGTTATATGTGTGGAGCATGAAGGGATTACAAACTAAGTTCCTTGTCCAACCTTGTGTTGGAAAATGATAAATAAATTACCTCGTACCTTTAACAAATCTTGTTTCGTCATCAAATTATAATTTTTTTTTAAAAATCAGATATTTTTAAGACTCCCTCAACTAACACACAACTATTACAGGTCTTCAGGTGTCTTTTTCATTTCACCTCTCTTCACACGGTCCTCTCATCGAAGTTCATCAAAATGGCTTTCTGCATGCTGGTTCCGCCACACCTCATGTTGCAGACAGAAGATATTAAAATGCTAACAGCATTTTTACTCCACTTTTATTCTTTAAAAAGCATAAAAATAACAGTAATAATAATTAAGATTATGCCGGGCCACTGAATGGAGACTTTTCTTCAAAAATGCTCTAACAATTATTTTGATTATTAATTGATCTGCTGATTATGTTTTCAATTAATCACTGTCTAGAAAATGTCAGAATATAGTCTATAATTGGCCATCACAATTTCCCAAAGTCGAACGGGATGTATTCAAATGTCTTGTTTTGTCTGACCAACAGTCCCTCACCCATATAGAAGATGAAGGAAAGCAGCAAAAGTCTTACTTCAGAAGTTGGAAAATGACTCAATTATTTCATCAATAATCTGAATTGTTGCTGATTAATTTAATTTATCTGTCAATAATTGACCCATCGACAAACCATTTCAGCTCTTGTGAAATACGCCTCCTCAAAAGTATTCATTATTATTTCTGCATAATATACACTCAGTTACCAGTTTATTAGGTACACCTTGCTCAAACTAATGCAATCTAACACAATAGCTCTTACCTTCATGAAGGTTCTTGTGTTCAGTGTTTGTGATATAAGAGCTATAAATAACACAAGCACCTCTCTGAGAGATGCAATACAGTTAAACAGCACCACAAACTATATTTCTCCAGAATGACCACAAAGACAGCTCTCTAAAACTATTTAGGGCATTATAACCTTTACAAAATGTAGAATTTATTGCAGGACTCTTATTAGACTACTTTCATTTGAGCTAGATGTACCTAATAAACGTCATCTTGACAAAGTCAACATGAGCACTTAGTGGCAGACTGTCTTTACCTTGACAAACAAAAGGCTACATGCAGACACACAGTAACGTCGAGCAACAACAAATGAAAGTAGAAAAGGGAAAGACATGAAGGACAAGAGACGAGGCAGACACAGTCAGAGCGTGTCAAGTCCTAGAAGTGGGCAGAAGTGTCCAGCAGTAGTAAAGTCACAAGTGTGAAAGCATGCCTCCAACAAAGAGTGAATTCCAGAGCTAAGGAATATAAAGTGTGGAACTAACTGTACCTGATCTCGGCGCTGCCTACACATCTGTCATGTCTTCCTGTGAATACTGTAAGCTTTCCAGACAAGAGGGGCTGATTGTGAACAGGGAGGGGGGCAACTGTTGCACAAACTGTACCAGCTGAAACTCTATTCTTCCTTAACCCCTCCTCCCCCAGTCAGACAACGTGGTGCTGACTGCTAGAACCACGGGAGAACCACAGCAGAACCTGCAGCAGGAACCAGCGGAGGCTTCCTAGCGTCCAGCCAGCGGCTCCCATGGCCGCACCGTGGAGGGGCACGGAGGATTGGCAGTTCGACGCTGAGTGTTCACTACTTTATGCTTCAGAAAGTGATGGAAGTGTCCGCTCTGCCAACAGCGAGTCATCTGCTGAGGTGAAACCCAGCAGTTACTCCCCACACGAGCTATGAAGCTAGCTGACAGCTAACTACATGCTAGCCAAGTTCAAACCCCGGCACACTGGGTGTACATAACCGCAGCGGCATAGCCAGCGCCTGGTCCTCTCTACACGGATCTGAGCATCTGAACGCATTCATTACCGTCTTAGTAGCAAGTGGCGTGCTGCTAGCTAGCTAGCTGGCTAACGCCGAACAGCGGCAGTGACGGTTTCTTTCGTCCCTGAGCCGTCCTGGCGGAAGACACGGCGGCAGCAGCCGAAGGCAGCCTCACTCACCTCGCACACGCCGTTCGGAGCGAGCCGGCGCGGCTTGCGTCCTGAGAGGAAGTCCGACCCGGACCAACCCGCGGCAGTGACCGGCTAGCTGGCGGGCTAGCTGACGTCTGCTAGTCGAGCCCCCCTCGTATGTCCCTCGGTGTCACATTCAGAGCACATCTCTGTGTTGTTACACAGTTGACCCAGTGTTGCACGCACCTCCACCTCTGGTTCCCATTATCCCCCCCCACCCCCCTCCCCTCTACTCGTTTATCCAATACCAGAGCGTTAGCTGCTAATGTTAGCAGCCTACAGTGTCTGTTACGATATAAACGTTCCACCTCCACTGGCTTGTGTTACCACAATGACACTATGCAGCAAAAGCCCTGTCCTCTGCCCTGGCTCAGTGTCTCATTCTTCGGGGGGTCCACCACAGCCTGCCTGCTCTGATGTATGGATGACAACGGCATACTACAAAAAACTACACTTCCGGATTATTGAGTCGTTTAAGACCGAGTTAACCCGAGCCGAGCCGAATACCTATCCCGAACTATTTCTTTATAAGAACCTGCTAACACAGATCTGTCACATTGTGCACCAATATGAGTTCCCTTGTCTACAATCTCTAACATTGTTCTCTGTGGGTTCATAGGGTCACTGCAGTGATTAATAAGTATTGCACTGGCATAAAGTTGGAGGACTTGTTAGAGACAGGTAGAGATCCAGAAACCCTGGATCCTACACTTCCCATTATGCAACTCAGTAGCATCTTTCAGTGGAACCCCATATTGTAAAAGTAAATTGCATTCTAATGCAGTATTAAGTATCTACATAACCACATAACAGACCTCTAACTGTTAGAATAAATATATAAAGTGTTTAAGGACAATCCAACACTTGGCCGTACGCTGTTAAACATTATCTTCCTGACTTGCACCAATAATGTAGAGTGTATTACTGGGCACTATTATTGTACAGTGTTCAATACACAGTTGTAGATTTGAGTTCATTTTGTTTTGTGATTGATGTGACTTGGCTGCTATAAAACTGCATTTTGGGCTTTATTGGCATGGGAAACAGATGTTAACATTTGAAAAGCACTGGCAAAATAAATAACACATATAAACAGAATAATTGTGATATTAAAACATATACAGATGAGTAAGAAAGGGTAATAATAAAAATAAGTTGTAGACTTGCAGTTAAAATACAAATACAAAAAGTGAAACCTAAACACTCCAATGTTTTATGAATGCGTGTGTGTGTGTGTGTAGGTCATTCACTGCCTATATTGGGCAACAAGATATGCCCTGTCTCCTCCTAGAAGTGTTTTTAATTTTGAGAGCTCATTTCGCTCTTTGAAATCTGAGATTACGGAGTCGAAATTATTAAAGTAAACATTCCTTATTTCATTGGATGTTGTACACTGTAGGAGGAAGTGCATCTCTGTCTCAACCTCACCTGTCAAACAGTGACCACATATTCTGCTTTCTTTTGGTTGCAATGCTTTTTTGTGTCTTCCTTTTGATTGTCCAGTTTGTGGTCACTGAGCCTGTTCTTGGTTAGGATCTATTTCTGACAGTAGAGAGATAATCTGCCAGTTCATAATCTCTGTTTAGGATAACAACGGCAGATAACATTCGGATCTACTTTGGCTTTTGGCTTCCTCTTTTCAATGTTCCATGTAGGTTTCTTTACATTGTGTTATAATTTGGTTTCCTCTGATTTGTGTTTGGAAAGCAGTGTTGACGTGTCTGAGAGGGGGCAGGTACTCTCAGCACCAACTGACATAGGGGACTCTTTTCTGGGCTCAGCTCTTGGGTTTCGAGGGCTTTGGAATGCAGGGTGTCAAGGGGGCTGGAATTAAGGCGATTGCCCTGTATTTAGCTCCATTCATCATCCCATAAACTCTGAGCAGCTTCCCTGTCCCTGCTGAAGAACAGCATCCCCACAGCATGATGGTGCCACCCCCATGTTTCATGGTGGGGGTGGGGTGTTCAGGGTGATGTGCAGTTTTAGTTTTACGCCACACATAGCGTCTTGCTTTTAGGCCAGAGACTTCAATTTTGGTCTCATCTGACCAGAGCACCTTCTTCCACATGTTTGCAGTGTCCCCCACATAGCTTTTCGCAAACAGAACTCCTTATGCCCCCCCCAACAATAGTTTTCTTCTTGCAACTCTTCCATAAAGGCCAGATTTGTGGAGTGCACGACTAATAGTTGTCCTGTGGACAGATTCTCCCAACTGGGCTGTGGATCTCGGCAGCTCCTCCAGAGGGACCGCGAGCCTTTTGGCTGCTTCTCTGATCAACGCTCTCCTTGCCCGGCCTATAAGTTTAGGCGGACGGCCATTTCTTGGAAGGTTTCCAATTGCAGATGATGGATTGAACAGTGCTCCGTGAGATGTTCAAAGCATAGGATTTTTTTTTTTATAACCTAACCCTGCTTTAAACTCCTCCATAACTTTACCCCCGACCTGTCTGGTGTGTTCCTTGGGTGTCATGGTGCTGCTCGCTCACTGATGTTCTCGGAGACCGGCACAGAACAGCTGTATTCATACTGAGATTAGATTACACATAGGTGGACTCTATTTACTAATTAGGTGACTTCTGAAGGCAATTAGTTGCACTGGATTTTATTTAGGGGTATCAGAGTGAAGGGGGTTATGGGGCTTTTGCAAGTATCATGTATCATTTTCCTTCCACTTCACAATTATGCGCCACTTTGTGTTGGTCTATCGCATGAAAACCAATAAAATACACTTACGTCTGTGGTTGTAGTGTGAAAAAATATGGAAAAGGGGTATGAATACTTTTGCAAGCCACTTTAGTTTTGATGGCTGAGTGGACCCCATACAGTGCAATTGGCTGGATGACACTATCAAAATGATAAAACATTCTCTTAATTGCTTTGAGAGCTCTTCGAGTTTTTTCTTTTAGTGCATTCACTGCCATGTTGAAACCCCCTTTTGCTGTTATGGTTATACCAAGGTAGGTATAACTCGTACTGTGTTCAATGATATGATTATTTATGGTAAACTGATATCTGTTGAAAAAAATCATGAAATTAGTTTTCTTCATATTTCCTGCCAGGGCCCGGTTCTGACGGTACTTCTCTACTATGTCCAGCTGACAGTAGAACAAGGTCATCGGCATTTATATACACATTAAATCTCTCTGGGTGAAAGATTCCGTTTGTTTGTCTCCAATTTTTACAGCACACCTATTTCCCACATACATTGATTTGACCCGATCATATATTTCCCCCCCCTATACCACAATGTAACAGTCTGTAATAGAGCCCTTCGTGCCAAATAATAAAACTCTCTCTCTCTCCTTTTCTATTCTCTTAGATTACTCTACCATTACCATGGATTTTGTGCCATATTTGCTGCCTGTGTTGACACTCAGTTCACTATACAACATAACTTGTAATCCTCACCAGATGGCTATGAAATGTTCCAAATAACTAGGCTTGTATTTACAGCAAATTCAACACATGTTGGACCCTGATTCCTCCAGGTATCAAAATGTTGACATCCCAAACAAGGAATCCCCTTTAATCAAGTTATGGAAAATACACATTCGTATTAAACAATGATCAATATGAAGAATTGTTAACAGAAAAGCCATTTTGTGATCACAACTGTTAAAAGGCCATGACAGGACACAAATACTTGCTGATCAGGAGCAACCAATGAATTGCTGAAAACTTCCGTCATCCCATTTGTGCATTACCAAAACACATTTATGTCCCTTTCCATGGACCCCTTGGCACTGCAGGTATCCATGGAAAGGATACCTAATCCATCTGCAGGGGAGTTGTTAATTATACAGTGGAGTGCTGCAGTATCATACAGTTTAGTGTGAGAGTGAGATACTGCATTATATGAACAACATTATTATATTATGCAACGTCTCCTTCATTCAAGCAGTGTAGCGATCTCCAACTCAGAATTATTATACATATTCATACTCATTATACCTAATTCATCAGCTTCATCAGTTCTGATGTCCAGCAGTTCACACAGTTACTGTAATGCCTGTTGGCTGTAGTTATTCTGTTCTTTGAGTCTCTTGTAGGACCAAAAGCTGGTCCTCAATGGTCTTCAGTTCGTGCTTCAAGGCGAACATCTGAACACATGGAAGGGTAAAAATAGAAATCACATGACCATTTTCACACATGTTTGCCTAATTGTATGCTAAATGCTGACTTTGCTGCTACTGATGGGGATGGGTCTGCCTACAGGTGGGAGATTGAGCAACCTGGTGACTTGGTGCAGTCAACACTTTCAATACAGTGGAGATGGTTGTGGATTACATATCATGCAGAATAAGACATCAATAAGTGGTTTATAATGACTAATAAAGAGCCAACATGCTACTAATATGCATGCTAAAAAGCAACTAGTAAACGTGTACCCTAATATAAAGTGTTACCAAATATTTATATTAATAAATACAGTGAAACAAAGGAATGAATACATTAAATTGAATAAGTTAAGAAATATTAAAAAGAAACTTAATTTAAGAATTAAAAAGTCATGGCCAAATGTTATTTCATAATTCTTAATATCTTAGTACTGTAACAGACATTTATTGGAATTCATTTTATGGACTTTTGAAAAATAAAATTGATATGATGAAATAAAAATGAAAGCCAATCCAATTTAAGGATGTTAAACAAACACTGCACAATAATGAGTAGGTTATCACCAAATGTATTTTTTCATTTCTATATTCTACTATAGTTAATGATATGGTTATTGTTGAAAAATGTCTTCATTTAATATAAACCTCTCTAGGGTTCCATAATGTAGTGGTACTGCTATTTAGAAGGTTTTTGACAACTTCCAACCTTCAGTAGTGGTGGTATCTGTAGCTTTCGGAAAAAGCCAAATTTAACACTTTTAATGTAACTGGATTTAGGCAGACATGGATAAGACAGACAATTAGTTTGGGCCATATAAGCTAATTTAGCTGTTTGTTAAAAATTGTATTGAAACAAACCACCTGTTGGTTAGATGATCCAACAATTCATTCATTAATCATATCCACTCCCTCCACAGCTCCATCAAGATGTCAACTAGCTCAGCAGCTCCCCTGCACCTCACTGCCCAGTGCTCACCTTACTGTCCATCTGCTGCCTGACATGAGCAGGAACCTTGGTCAGGTAGTCTGGAGATTGGACTCTGCTGAGGATTTCCTCCAGCTTTGGAACAAGCTTGTCTCTGCGCTGGGAGAGCTGCAGGATCTGCTTGTCAAGGTTCATTCCATTCTGAGAGAGGAAATCAGAAAATGCTGTATGTTGTATGACATGATCAGCATCCCCATCACCACCGCAAAAACTTAACAGTGAAATGTGGTAATGGATGATAAGGCTGCATTCCATGTCATTCCAGTTTGCATTTGTTTTTTGAAGTTGAGGTAGCACATTACAGAGCCAATTTCACATTCGATTTTTAATAATTATGGTAGGGTTATACAGTACGTGGGAGTACACTGAAAATAATTTTTTGGAGTTTTCATAAGTTAAATCTTGGCAGTATTGATGCATTTTCTTTTTAACTTTAATTTGGGGGTGGCTGTGGCTTGGTGGCAGAGCGGTCGCCTGCCAATCAGAAGGTCGGCGGTTCAATCCCCCACCCATGCATTGAAGCATCCTTGAGCAAGAAACTGAACCCCAAAATGCTCCCGAAGCTGTGCCTTCGGCTTGTGAATGGTCTCATATGTAAGTTGCTTTGGATAAAAGCGTCTGCTAAATGTAATTTTACTTGTATCATGCACACACACATACATTTTCAATACATTTGATCAAATAATTATTAGTAAATTTGTCACCTTTCAGCGAAATGTACTGTTTTGAAGAGAAATAGGGCATTCTTGTGATTCATGTAGATCCACAGATCTGTGGCGGAGGGAGGTGGGCAAATCACAGACACACCTTTACTTTATGCAGGACACTGCTTGACCATATGTTTGTATTACAAACAGTTTTAAGTTACTGTAACTTGAAATGTTTCTGTTTAACTGAGCTACAGTAACTGTACCTTGTCCAAAGTGAGCTAATTTTAGCTTTGTCTGGCCAAGTGGGAGCGGCGACCTACTCAGGCGGCTGTGGCTTTGTGGAAGAGCGGGTCGTCCACCAATAGGAAGGTCGGCAGTTCGATCCCGGCTTACCACAGTCCACGTGTCCAAGTGTCCTAGAGCAAGACACTGAACCCCAAATTGCTCCCGAGGGCTGTGCCTTTGGTGTTTGAGTGATTAGATTACTTTGTACTAATGGGCAGTTAGCTCCTGCCATCATATGAATGTGTGTGAATGTGATATGTAGTGTGAAAGCGCTTTGAGTAGTTGGAAGACTAGAAAGGCGCTATACAAGTACAGTCCATTTACCATTTACAGTGTCATTAAGCGAAGTTTGCCCTTATTTATGGAACAGGAGTGATTCGCTTGTCGAGGCATTGTAGCCGACAATGTGTGGTGTGCGTCAAAACAACTGGACCTGCTGTTTTCTATATAGAATTACACACAGCAGTGGCCTGTTGACGTCAAACCAGTACGTTAACTCTCCAGAAAAGCTCCAGTTTTATCACATTCACTACAAGGATGGACACATGATGGCTACTCTGCCGTGACTGGTACTGTCTTTATGGTGTGGCCACTGTGTGCAGTGGGCGTTGGTAAATGACATGCTACATAATACGGTCACTGGAGTTTTACTGCAGAGAGGAGAAAAGTGGTCGAGGAAGAAAAAGTCATACGAAAGAGGCAGACGGCTAAACAGACACAATAAGCACTTGGAATCTTGGTTCAGGCCAAAAGACAGATAAATGATTATCTTATTTTTGCATTGTAGATTAATGCGTCAGTTATATTTTTGATGAATCGTTTAGTGTATAACATGTCAGATAATAGTGAAAAATGAGTTTACGTCCTCAAATAACTTTTGCTTTGTCCAAAACACAAAGATATGTAATTTACAATGATATAATATAAAGAAAAGCAGCAAATCCTCACATTTAAGAAGCCAGAACCAGAAAATGTTAGATTTCTTTTGCTGGATAAATATCTGAAAAGAGTCACTGATTATTAAAATTGTAGGTGACAAATATATATTTTTTGTCATTCACTAATCAATTATTTGGGGGGGCCAAATAAATCCCACTTGAATTTGCGGGCCTGATTGTAATTCTGGCAGCTGTGAACTTCCATATGATTGTGCTTATGAGAAGTCCTTAAGGGCTGAAGCAGAAGGACGTTGATATACCTGAACATGAAGATGTAGCTGACATGTGTGGTCTACCACACCGATGAGGCTTCCTTTCGGTGGAGGAGTGTGGTGAACAGAGGGTAGGCGGTCTGTTATTTGAGGACTGTAGATGTGGAAGCTGGAGAGCCGGCTTAAAGTCCAAACAGCTGACCCGAAGTGAAGGAGGACTGCAGCCTGGCTTGGTGAGCACACTGCCCACACTGTAAAACACAACATACAAGCAACGTAAAGTAATCCATGCATTTATTAATTTCGTTTTTTGGATTTATTATCAAGCAGTCTTGAGCATTCATCTGTGACGTCTGGTTGTTGTCAACTGTTAAATGACTTACTGGCAGGTTTTTCTTTGGTCATGCCACACTGGGCTCGTAGTGAGCGGGCCACTCGGATCACTTCCTGGACTAGCAAGAAATCTCTTTCCTCTTCAGGGAAATGCCAGTTTATCTGGCAGGAAGGAGAGGTCACAAAAAACAACACATCAGCTAAAATACATGGATAGTTAAAAATCCAGCCAAAAATAACAGAACGAAGCGGGCAAGTATCTCATTTCTAACCCAGGTACTGTGTATGCTGTACATTCTAAATGTTCAATACTAAATATAACTAAGCCAACTGCAACATGACAGGCTTAGGCTTTAGCATTAACTTGTTAGGGGGCACTTGTTTGTGCATATTCCTTTATTATATACTGTATATAACCCATTTGTTACATAGTGAACTTGGGGCTTTGGGGAGGAAACCAGAGCAACTGAAGGAAACCCATACAGAATTTTACTCAGTGATTTGCGTCCTGAAATACTGGTTAGATTGAAATGCAACATAGCTGTGTTTGCAGCTTAAATCCAGAATACAAGCATCAACCTGTATGAGATGGCAGAGTCAGGGATGCCCCTCAGCTGAGGGTAGTTTTCCATTCAACAGTGTAACTGACTGCCCGACAAATATTTCTTTATGTAGCAGTGGAATCTGACCTGTTGTAAACTGAACTGATTCCTAATAGTTACTGTATATTCTGCATTTGCTTTTTTCCAACAATTAATTGAAACCATGTGATGCTTATTCTGATTGAAATGTCCAAACCCAAACCACTGGTGACCGGTGGAACATTTTCTAGGTAGGACTGTGCTACATCTAATCAATTTCAGCAAACAGCCACTCTCCTGTGAATCTATTGCTGCTGATATATTATTTAAGTGTGCCAGCAAGCTTAAGTTCCAGTTTCGCAGAACAAAGCTTTCGACTTTTCTGTTAAGAAACTTGCGTGAACTGTGTCATTTCGATTAGGCATGTTCTGCTTGGTACAGTGGTGTGACAGCTAAACTCAGGAACAAACTGCAGGTGATGCAAAATAATATTATTCAGCATACCATCTAAGGTTGAGACCATCTGTGGATCGATGTTTTCAGAAAAACTAATCAAATTCCATTCACCTCTAAATATCTACTATTTTATTGGGGTGGCAAAAGATACTGTATCGAAAAAAACCCTGAACAAATAAAACCAAAACCAGGCTAGATTTCACGAGAGTTAACTGAGAAAATGTTCTTCTTTTGAAATTTGTGTGGTCTGACCATTTTTATATGTTGCTCTTTAAACGTAGTTGTAGCCCAGTGTAAATATTTCCACTGTATAAATCTAGAGAAGGTAAACCCTTGTTGTGGTTGTGTGGAGGTTTAGTGGTTGTAGTCCTACCAGCTGAGAGGAGTGGGGGTACCGCTGTAAACACAGGCTGGTCTGGGCAGCAGCTCCAGGTCTGAATGGCTGGAGTCTCTGCCACAGCTCCTCAGTGATGAAGGGCATGAAGGGGGAGAGCAGGGCCAGAGACGTGGACACACAGTGATAGAGGACACTGATGGCCACCTGCCTCGCTCTGCCACTGTGCTCTGTGTTCGTCTGGACCCCTGCCCCCGCATCCTGCTGGACCAGCACAGGCTTCACATACTCCTACAGGACACACACACAAACAAATGACAAAACCTGGTTACATTTCCACTGTCAGCTCAACACAAACACTCTGGTTTTATTTAGGTGGATCTGTTAACATCAATCTTTGGCACCCTGTGACAGAGCCTCCCTTTTGCCATGAATAAATCAGATAAATATATTACCCTTCCTTTTTCTGAGCAGTAAATAGATTCCTGCAGTAAGTCGATCACTACTAACACAAAGGAAACAAGTAATGATCTAATTTCTTATCTGTCCTTTTTTTGATGACGTCAAATAATGCTACACACTTTCATAATGCTATGTGAAAGTTATGATCCTCACCATATAGACATCACACAGACTGTGGACCCAGAAGGAGTACAGGGCAGATGTGACTGTATGCAGCTCGTAGGCCTCAAAGGCCTGCTCACACTGAACTAATGTGCTGTAGAGTCTGGAGCAGATCCACCGGTCCATGCTGCTCAGAGGAGTCGTCTGAAAATTGGAAAAGGGAAAAACTGCACAAAACTATACAAAAAATTATGTCGTATGAAACTAAATCCTTCATTGTGTCACTTTAGATTTGTCTGATTTGCAGTCGAATTTTAACATCAACATCCTTGGTTGGGATCCGAATGTCTGTTTTATACACTGATTCTTCTTTTACCAATGCAGTTTGATTTTTAAATAACTCAAAACACGAGCAGACCAATTAAAGTCATGTAATTTCTTATCCATTACTGTTCCGTGACTGTGATGAATTATGGGAGCAAACTATATGGAATTCAAGCAGGTATTGCTATAATTCCAAAAAGGGGGTGAGTGCTATACCTGTCAAATTGCATGTGCTCTTTGCTTATGGGTTCTAATGGGTACTTCATTCCCTATTACCATTCTTAACCCTCTGAAACCCAAGCAGCTTCTGGTCACATTTTACTGTGGGCTCATTTTTACTGCCATGCATAGTTATGCTGCTATAGGTCTAGACTGCCGGGAGACTTCCCATGATGCTCCTCTTTATCGGTATGCATTCTTATCCCATTAATGCATGTTACTAACTCGAAATTTTCTCTCTCCCGTAGTTTTATGCTTTCTCATCCCTCTTTTCTCGCTGCCTGTTGCTTTCAGCAGGTATGTCTGCAGCGGAGTCTGGATCTGTGATTGCGAGCCACCAGCTACACCCCTGCTTTTGTCATCATAATGGTATATACTATGATTTTCTGCTATGAATCTATTCTGTACATACGACATCTATTGCATGTCTGTCCGTCTTGGGAGAGGGATCCCTCCTCTGTTGCTCTTCCTGAGGTTTCTATCATTTTTTTCCCTGTTAAAAGGGTTTTTTTTGGGTAGTTTTTCCTTATTTGAATCGAGGGTCTAAGGACAGAGGGTGGCGTATGTTACAGATTGTGAAGCCCTTTGAGGCAAATGTGATTTTTGATACTGGGCTATATAAATAAAAGTGACTTGACTACAAAGTACAACGCGGTTAGCCTATCTTAGTATCAAGACTTGAAACAGGGGCAAACAGCTAGCCTGACTCTGTCCAAGGTTAAAAAATACTCTAATACCTCTAAAGTTTGCCTAATCAACATGTTGTACCTCGTTTGTTTAATCTATTTAATCAGTACAAGTACAACTACATCCATAAAAAAAATTAAGAATTAAAATACAGTCCAACAGACGGTTTCTTTGCTGTACCTCTTCCAGTGTTTCCACTGGGGTTGTGTTGTCACCTAACACTCCCAGTGTGAATCTCAGCGTCTGCCACATTTTATTACAGAAGTGTCTGCAGCTCAGGACCTGAGAGATGGACAGACTGATGTCTTCTCCTGACAAAGAGACAGAATAAAAACATACAGTGTGAAGGTAAAAAGATGTTTTGCCCCACTAGTGGCACATCAACTTCAGTGTAATCATGACGCAGTGTAAGGCTGTGGTTAGCACTATGCGAAAAAACGCAGCACTCTCATTTAATTGCCAATACAGAGCAAAAACAGACAGTAACTTCCAGCAAAAATGTTGAATCTGGCTCAACTTTTGCCACAATGCAACATGTCCATCCACATACATGCAAGTGCACATTCCTGATGGATTACTTTGTAATGCGAATGACGTATTTCTACTAATTGACTTGCGATCGTTGCAATGAAAGATATAATTGTTGCCACTGTGATAACTTTCTCAGAGCTTTAAAGTCATGCCTCTGAGTATTATAAACCATTGAGCAGAGTTTTGGCTTCTGATAAGCCTTTAAATGCATCCCACACGTTTCAACATAATTACATATATATACAACAATTTTGCCATTGCCATCATAACTGTATATGTTATAATTTTGATGCTATGAATCTATTCTGTACTTACGACATCTATTGCATGTCTGTCCGTACTGGGAGAGGGATCCCTCCTCTGTTCCTCTTCCTGAGGTTTCTATCATTTTTTTTCCCTGTTAAAAGGGTTTTTTTGGGTAGTTTTTCCTTAATCGAATCGAGGGTCTAAGGACAGAGGGTGTCGTATGTTACAGATTGTGAAGCCCTTTGAGGCAAATGTGATTTGTGATATTGGGATATATAAATAAAATTGAATTGAATTGAATTGAGTTACTTCAACTGGACTTCCTGGATGGTATTTATTCTTACATTAAATTTGCTGAACACAGTCATTCCATGGGACTAAATCCTTCCAGGTACGAGCAGAGCAAAGTGGACTAACCAGAGTATATCATGGAAGAATGAGAACATGTAGCCTTCTTGCAGAGCAGTTCAGAGCAAAATGAAAAAAAACTGAAAATGGTTAAACTTTTAAGGAGACACAGAGCAGATCACCTGCCAAACTGGAACAGGCAACAAAAGATCTGTGAAGACCAATCTGTAGTCTTGTCAGTTTTTGACTGCAGTCCCTCACAATTCATCTCTCGCTCTCTCTGTCTAGTTAAAGTTGCACCCCATCTTCTTTTCCTGCAAAACGGTTTCACATTCACACAGCTCCACACATTAATTCACTCTGACAAATGTTCTTCCTTGTCAGATAAAGTGAGTCACTCACCCTGCATCTTGTGAGAGCAAAGGGCGAATCTCAGCGCATCAGTCCCACACTGAGGGATCCCCTTGGGGAAATCTTTCCTCTGTGGGAAAGGAGATGGAGCAGACAGATGAGAGAGAATTAATGAGTGTGCTCAGTCAGCCAGAAAAGAACAGATTGTCGAGAGGGGAGCTGACCTGTGCTTCCATGGCAACCAGACGCTCCCTGGGGTCAAGGTTCCCCTCCTTAACTTTCTCTTGAAGTCTCTAGGAGGAAAAAGAAAAACAATGGAGAAGAGTTATACGAAAGACAAAAGACAGCTCTCTCAGAAGGCTATTTCCTACTTACTATCAGCTGTACTGTCACATTAAAACAGAAAAACCTTATCAGTTATTTGATAATATTATTATTCTCACATCCCACAGAATAGTTTTTTTAAGATTATTTTGTCGGATTTATTTGCCTTTATTCGATAGGGACAACTGAAGACAGAGAGGAAATGCGGGAGAGAGAGAGGCCGCAGCAAAGGCCATAAGGCGGTAAGGACTCAGCCTTGTACATGGGGCGCGCTCTACCAGATGAGCTATCCCCACCCCAGCCCAGAGAAAATTTGATGCCCTCACTTTCCATCAACTCCTACTTCTGAGTATGGAAGTCATAAATGTATTTTTTGTGGCAATGCAGTGCATTTCAACACAATTAAACCAAAATACAGTGTCTCAAAAAAGCAGCCTTTTGCCGGCTGTTGCTTTGTTGTAGTAGCACAGCCTTTTAACTAGGCTGCTGAAAATGTCTGGCCCATCCACACTCCCTGGTTTTAAAATCTGGCCCAATTGAACTTGTAATTGAATAGCCCTGCCCTAGACCATTGGTTCCTTTTGAAGATTTTCTGGGGAAGACCTGGTCTGATTAGGAGAGATGCCATTCATCCCACTTTGGATGGTGCAGCTCTCATATCTAGAAATCTGGCCGAGTTTATTAGTGGACCTAAACCATGACACCTTAGAGTTGAGACCAGGAGGCAGAGTGGCAGTCCTACACGCTTCTCTGCGCTTCCAGAGCAGTTACCCACCCAAAACTCCTTATTGACAGTGTCTGCTCCTCAACCACTTCAATTAATTAAATCAAGAGTTAACAGAAGAGGAGTTATACTTAAAAACTTTTTAAAAATCACCACTGCTGAAATAGCACCTTAAAATAAGATAATTAAATGTAGACTCCTAAACATCAGATCTCAGTCATCTAATGCTGTACTAGTGAACGATTTAATATTACATTATCATATTGACTTATTTTGTCTTACTGAAACCTGGCTGGGTCATGAAGAATGTCTTGCCTAAATGAATCCACTCCGCCCAGTCATATTAATGCTCACATTCCTCGAGGCACCGGCCGAGGAGGTGGAGTTGCAGCCATCTTCGACTCAAGCCTATTAATCAATCCTAAACTAAATTATAACTCATTCAAAAGCCTTTCTCTAAGTCTTTCACACCCAACCTGGCAACACTAAAGCGAATACTATTTGTTATAGTGTAGATTTACATTTAGCAGACGCTTTTATCCAAAGCGACTTAGATATGAGAACATTCACAAACTGAAGGCGCAGCTTCAGGAGCATTTTGGGGTTCAGTATCTTGCTCAAGGATACTTTGACGTACGGCTGGGGGATCGAACCGCTGGCCTTTCGATTGGCAGGCAACCGTTCTGCCACCAAGCCACAGCCGGTAGTGTACCACGCTATTGGTACTTACCCTGAGTTTTTATCTGAATTCTCAGAGTTTCTATTAAGTTTAGGCCTTAAAACAGACAAATCATGTGGACGTTGAAAATGATAGCCCTTAGTAAGGCATTTATCACATTATTAGATTCGATTGGCTTCTGTCAGTGTGTACATAAACCCACTCACTATTTTATTTTAACCACACCCTCAACCTTGTTCTGGTATATGGGATTTAAATTGAACGTTTAACAGTCTTTCCACAGAATCCTTCATTATCGGACCATTATTTAATAACTTTTGAACTCGACTACAGCTAAATTTAGCTAAATTCAAGGAAATTATTCCATATGAATTTAACTTCATGCTATATCTCAATATAACAGAGGACTCATACTAATTTCAGTCCGTCCCAAATTGATTATCTTATTAATACTGCTGCAGTTTCACTGTGAATGACACTCGACTCTGTTGCCCCTCTAAAAAAGAAGAAAATAAAACAAAGATGGTTAGCTCCATGGTATAACCATAAAACCCTCAAATTAAAGCAAACATCACAAAAACTTGAAAGGAAATGGCTTTCCAACAATCTGGGAGATCAGAAGGCCCTTCACTCTAAATAGGAAGTTCAGGAGGTGGTTGCGGCCGTTCAGGCCCAACCAGGAGTTCAGGAGGTGGTTGCGGCCGTTCAGGCCCAAGGAATCGGCCTGACCGCCGACAGGACCAGGGGAGCAGGAGCTGGTTGGACTGCCGACTGGAAACCAGGCAGGTCTGACGATGGCTGTGACGGCAGCCCAACCCAATAGGATGTGGTTGTGGCAGCGGCCCAACTGTGACAGGATATGGCTGCGGTATCGACCCAACCGGAACATGACGTGGTTGCAGCGGCGGCCCAACCGGGACAAGACGTGGTTGCGGCGGCAGACCAACCAGAGCAGGTTCAGGAAGCAGCAGCAGAGTCTCTCCAACGCTGGGCGGCTGAGTCTCTTCTACGCTGGCCAGAGGAGAGGTCCGGCGTCAGCAGGAGGCCACGCTTCATTCAGGTGGGTTTTCCAGAGTGGCTTCAGGACAGGATTCGGCAACAGTGGAAACTGGTTAGCTGACTGGGATGCTGGCTGCCGGTTCGCAGCCCGGCGGGCAAGCTGATGACTGAGGGGACCTCCCAGGGCCAGGCAAGTACCGAGGCATAGGTTTGGAGCTGGGACCGACTCAGGACAGGCAGGTGGCTAGTTAGCCACCAGCTTAAGTCACAGTCGTCCCTTCTTCCAGTAAAAAATCATGTCAAAGTTATTCTTAAATATCTATCATTAAACGGAAGAAAAAAGGTTTTTGGTGTGTTAGCAGGGCTTAATTTGTGCCGGTTTCTGTCGCAACAGGATCAGGGACCCCCAAGATTGGGACCAGCACCTATTTGATTGCATCCAGCACATCCTTTGTCATGATCAAAATCGGTAAATAAATCTTGTGTTTTTTGTTTTATTTTTTTTGTTCTATTTCCCATTGAAGTTACTCGTAAATCGCTCGTTTTCCTATTTTGGATGCACTTTAAATCTGATTAAAAAAAGAGAGATAGGTCAGGTCATTGTGTGAGTTTTGTGCACGTCACCTGAGCTAATGTTATTGCAATTTGAATTAGGATACCCTCAGGTAGGAACAGAGAGGAAACTGGTAAAATGTTAAAAAGACAATCCCTGTCAGAGGTGAGGTGGTGTTGGCACAGGGAGAACAGGGAGGACTCAAACGCAGACAGCTCTGGCAGACAGGTGCAGTCAATGATTTATTTTGTCTTGCTGTGAGACAAGCAGCAAACAAACAAGCAGGCAGGCAGACAAACTCCAAAATGAACAGGCAGACAGAACCAACACAGCAACTGAAGACCCACTGACTTAGGGTGCTTTCACACCTCTAGTTTGGTTCATTTGGTCCGAACCAAGGGCAAACAATTATACATTGTAGCATTCTTCTGCTTTTTTGGTTTCTTTTCACACCATATTTATTGCTTTGGTCCGAACCAGTTGAAACGAACTAAAATGCAGTCACATGACAACATCCACATCACTCATTGGCCATGGCGTATTTCCTAAACTGCTTTTCGATTGGTCAGAATTTACGTGCAGGATAATTCCAACAGAAGAGGAAAAGCCAGCAACAACAACACAATTATGGAGAGACGACTGTGCGGGCTGGTTTTGTCCCTGGCCATAATCTATTACATTGGTTGTACACACCACAATATGCAAACAATACATTTCTATAATAAAGCGCGGATGCGGCTTGAAAACAACGTTCTGATGCAAACGGAGAGTGTGGGCGCATCACTCGTCACTTCAAGCGGAGGTGCGCATTAATTCTTCTTAACTCTGACATGCTCATCTTCGGAAAATATGACTACGGCAGCTGGTTTTGTCTAAAAATGATCAATATTTTTTGCAGTTGGGTCGGTTCGAGATCGGTTCGCATTCTCACCACAATTGAACCGCTCCCGATTTCGTTTGAAAGCGTACTGAGACCCTGTTTGGTCAGCTTTTGGTGTGCACCCGAGTTCAATTGCTGCTTTCACAACTGACCAAACGAACCGCACCAACGGGGCAAACGAACTCTAGTACGATTCAACCGAACTAAATGAGGCAGGTGTGAAAGCACCCTTAAATACCCTCAGGTAGGAGAGAAAGCAAGACACAGGTGGAAACAATCAGGGCAATTACAGACAGGAAGCAAAACTAACACACACAAGAGGGCCTGGACATGTTTCAAAATAAAACAGGAACTAACAGAACCTAAACCCAAAACACTGATAATCACATTTGTTGAATTTCTTCAAAGTCAGTCAGACCCTAAGCAGGCCAGAGTCATGGCGATAATAGCACTGTATTGTAGTAAGTGGTTTAATACTTTTTGGCATATAATTACTCTAAGCCCCACAACTAGGCAAGTGAGGGTTTGTGCTGTGAAATGAATCTGGCTACAGGTGCAGCGCTGTCCATAGTACTGAAACGGAGTGAGGAGATGGATAGACAGAACACGTCTCTTAGTTTGGTTTCTTAGCCCGTTTGCTTTTTGTGATTTTAAACAGAATTTGTGTGACGACACACAAAGTATGTGTGATGTTTTGTTTAGTTTTAACAGCTAGCACCTAGGCGTTGTCCATGTGCTCCAGGCACTGTAGATCTTTGATGCGTTCTGTGACTTTTTCTTTCCCCCTGACCCGCTGGAACAGCACCCTCTCTGTGTTCTGGGACCTCATGATTTACAAATTAAGCACTGGGTGATAGTGTGCCAGCATACATGTTTGATTGACAGGTGAGCCCAGGCAAGCTGAGCTGGCAGGGGCACAGAAAGACCATGTAAACAAAGTTGCCCTGGTAACTGTAGGTTTGCCTTGGGCAGACAGTCTTTTGCTAATACTGGTAGTGAATAATGAAGACCACGCCAGCATTTAAATTGATTGAAAATTGAAGTTTGAAACTATTTAATTTGCTGCAGCTAATTAGATTTCTAGCCTGCAAACTGATGTTAGCAGTGCACTTTTACCTGTTGGTTGTTTGTTTGGTCTCTCATTCAACAAGCTAAGGTGCAAGAAGACGTGTCTATATTTGTAAATTAGATAAGGAGACATTAGCTAGAAAGATAATATGGGTTGTTTAAAATGTGTGGATCTTGTTCGGTTGTTTCTTAGGCTGCTGTCTGCTTTATGCAAATACAGTTTAAATGTAAATAAGATTTGCTATTTGCATATAACTTCTTCATGGAAGCAAAAAAAAAAAAAGTCAAAAATTTAACATTTACTGTTTAAGCAACTGAATAACTAATTGTGAAATTTAACCACTACTGAATATTTAATATTGACATTTAAATATGCTAAAAAAAAGAAATATTTAAATTTAGCTTTGAGTTTCTATTTACTGTTGCTCAGATTATAATATTTCTGAGACCACTTAAGTGTATATACCTATATATATCAGGAAGTCATTGACAGTAATATGCCTCCCGCACCAAGCCCAGATGCTACCTACCTCCAGAGAGACTCCATGTATAACATCTAATGGGTCAATGACATTTCCCAGAGATTTACTCATTTTCCTGCCATGTTTATCTCTCACCAGAGAGTGAAGTAGAACCTGACAGACATGATAGGAACAGGAAAGGGTGAGAGAAAAACAACAGGATGGGCTGACACCATAATTCATCAATAGTGTTTGCATAAATACTTTACATTTTGTTTATGTTTCTCATTGTCTGAGTACCTGTTTAAAGGGCAGCTTTCCAGTTAGCTCTGTGCCCAGCATCACCATCCTTGCCACCCAGAAGAAGATGAGGTCACTGCCCGTCTCCAGAATGGAATTGGGGTAGAAGCCCTGAAGATCAGTGGTCTGTAGGAAGTGAGGGTGAGGTTACAAAGGGACAGGTGTGTTTATTGAGGACTAACTTCTGCTGGAAGAAGTGCAGTACCTGTTCAGGCCAGCCAAGCATGGCAAATGGAAACAGCCCAGAGGAGAACCACGTATCCAGGACATCAGTGTCTGATACATGCAGATGTAAACAATAAAGAAACACATGTGTACATTTACATAAATGCCCATTATTCCAGAGCAGAACTAAAATGACACAACTATTAATGTAGTGGCAGGCTTTTGACAATTTGTTTGTTTTTTAATCTATTTCATTAAGTTGGTTTTGCCTCCATCGATTCAAAAACTACTTATTACCTAATTTTCTACTTACATAAGTCGAAACGTAGCACTTGTAACAGTAGCAGAAGTACAAGTGCAGATTCTGATTATTTAAAAATTCTGACAACAATATCAGCCGCTATTAATTTTAATAAAAATAAAAGAAGATAAAATAAATATCTTCTTATATAAATAAATATGTATATTTAAAAATAAATGACAAACAACAATTTTTGAAAGGATCCCTTAAAAATGGATATTGGATTATATTTGGTGATTCTGAAAAATATGTGTACTGAGTGGGGCATCTGAAAGTTGAAAACTTTTCAGTGTATGGGGATCTGTGGCTGCCAATATTATAACAATATAATAATATAATAAAAAAGCTGAGAGCTGGGGTGGCTTTACCACCGTCCACACCAAGCTGCACACAGAAGAGTGCATACCCAAACTGTGTACTTTTTGCCAATATTATTTTGAATTCTACTTCAACTATAATTAAAATGAAATTGTCCATTTATGTATGATGTATAACAAAATAAAAAATCTTCAATACAATATGCACTTTTATGTTTAAAAATAATTATTCATTTTAAATTCACAAATGTAACTCTCATGGTTGCATTACTCTAGCTCATTTATCATGAAAAAGAAAAATTTCATAATGGTAGGATTTTGTCAAATCTGTCAAAGTCAACCATTATGAAACTATTCCATAATGAAAACGATCATGAATAAGGACTTATCTGTTTTATTTTAATTAGATAGAGGTAAAATCAAGACATAACTGAATTAAAATGCAAAAGTCCAGTTTGCAATCTTTTTTCAAGTTTAGTTTAGACAGTGTCTGCCTATTTGAAAAAGTCCATTCAAAATGTTATTTTATTGTCATTGCAGCACTGTTATGTTTAGGAGTACATTTTAGAGGATTTATCAATGGAGTTTTTATTTACGTTTACATTTTCAAACCTGACTATGAATCTTTTATTATAACACTTGAATTAAAATGTTGTCATACATCATGCTTACATACTGTAAATGACTAATCAAATTTCAATTTGAGCAGTGTTAGCAGCAATAGCAAATGTAAAATATATCCGCAAGCCGCAATTCCAGGGTTCAAGCCAACACAGACCATTAGAAGTTTAAAGCTTGGTCCAATGTGGTCTAAATGTTAAAAAAGCAGTGAAATGTCCTGTTTTTGCACTTTCGCAAATAGAATGACGAAAACAAACCATTTGTGATTCATAGTTTTGTTACGCCACGCACAATTTTTGCCCCCCTTCGGGGTCATACAACATTGATCCCTTAATAATAACAATAATAATAATAATAATAATAAACCAACACAAACATAGAAGGGTTTTCTATGTTTTCTAAAAAACATTGTTTTTTAACAGTAGATAAATGAGTTTTCCTTTTGTGAATGTGACGACTAATGTAGACTAAGGTCAGCAGATACAGCAGCAAGTTAAGGAGTAAGACGGAGGGGAGTCACCCTGAGTCAAAGTGATGGCTTCTGGCTTCACTCCATATTTGACAGCAGCTCTCTGTCGGGCCTCGTCCTCGCTCTGTCCCCAAACCCACTGCTCCTACCACAAACAACACACACAAACACACACACTGAAACTTGCACCACAGTCTGGGACAGACTGACATTGGTATACAATGTGGAGAGTATCAGCCATTAATCCAACCAATCATCCATTTTATACCCATATTCTTCAATTCAGGGTTGCATTATATTTATGGGCCTGAAGAAACCCTGTCAGTCCAACACAGGGACAGCACATAAACCTAACATTTCACAGTAGCATTATTCACTACAACACACAAATATCCACAGACACAACCTCTTGTTTGTCAGTAGAATTAGGAAGCTCCACTTGGTAAGCAGGGATCTGATGACCCCACCAAAGCTGCCTGGAAATGCACCAATCGCTGTGAAGCAAACAGAAGTACATTGTTGGCAACCCATATGTTTAAACAAGAGCTCATTCATCATCAGAGTTGAGTCATTTTATGCAAGTCACACCAGTAACGACACACACCAGCATTGTTCCTCCACACACCACTGTTCAAATACAAGAATTTTGTCCAAGTGAAAGGTCAGGACAGTCTACCTGATGTTGGACAGCCAGTTCTTCCATGTCTTGGTGTAGAAATGAGGGATAATTTCCAGCTGTCCGTCCTCCACAGCCTGACAGGGAAAGAAATAGGCACATTTGAGTGTTAAATAAATGTTTTCAAGCAGTTCAAGGATAAAATGACATTACCGTAAGCCTTCAATTAATATCCAGTGTCATGGTTTTGGGTCTTGGGTTTAGTTATTTCCTGTTTTATTTTGAAAGACTCTCCTTCCTTCATGTGTCTCGTAGTTCCTTTCTACGCTGCGTCAGCTGACGCTACGGGGAACACCTCCAGTGTGACTGCATCTGAATCTCTGTACAACTTAGTCCAATCTTGATTGGCGTAACGCCAACACATGTCGCACGCCGGCAGAACCGGAAGTTATAAAGGGAGTCAGCTTCACTGTTGTCAGTCTTCTTATCTTGAGCAAGCGCTCTGGGTCTCTGAAAAATTACGAGTGTTAAGCGTTTTCGGCAGCCTAGAGCGGGACTTCCTGCTCGCTTGGGTTTTGCTCACCGTCCAAAAGGGTTACAGACTTTAGTTCTGGTCCAGACCCCCAAGATTCCGAGGGATCTTGGAAACCAGGGTGGACCTGGCACAAGCGCAGGTGATGGAGCGAGAAGTACATTCTCTCTTGGAGAAAGGGGCAATAGAACACGTCCCCACCTGGGAGATGTATACCAGGTTCTACAGCCAGTGATTTATAGTCCCAAAGAGAGACAGAGGATTATGCCCCAACTGTTCTCTGAGAAGACTTCGTTTCAGGATGCTGACAATCCCTATGATTGTGAGCCAAATTCAGTCCGAAGACTGGTTTGTCACGATTGATCTAAGGGACATGTATTTCCATGTCTCCATCATTCCGGGATATCGGAGGTTCCTGCAGTTCGCTTTTGGGGGCAAAGCTTACCAATATCGGGTGCTTCCGTTCGGCCTAGCACTCTCCCCTTGCACCTTCACGACGTGTATGGATTCAGCCCTGGCTCCTCTCAGACTCCAGGGGGTCCGCATCCATAATTACATAGACGATCGGTTGATTCTAACGCAATCACGTCTGGTGGCAATACGACATCGAGATGTTGTACTTGCCCATATGCAGTCCCTGAGGTTGAGGCTCAAGGAGACCAAAAGCATGCTTACTCCAATGCAAAGGATTACGTTCCTAGGAGTAGTATGGGATTTGGTTATGTTGCGGGCACAGTTGTCTCCTGCACAAATCGAGTCGATCCTGACCATGGTGTTCAGGGTGCAGCTAGGCCGACATCTCTCTGCTCTACAGTTTCAGAGACTGTTAGGCCTCATGGCAGCAGCATCCACCGTGATTCCGCTTGGTTTAAAGAGTTTCACCTTGGGGATTAATAAAGTATTTCTGATTTACTGCACATGATGCAGCTGCAGTGGTAACTCAGGAGCACGGGATTTTCCCCGAGTGGCAATCCTTTTCGCCTGATCAAGGTTAAGTGCAGATGCCTTCGTTCCTTGGTCAGGTGGAGACAACAGGTGTTCCTGACCCAGAGCCCAGCGCTAGGTGTGGTGTTTCACCGTCGCACCCTCTTGACGGACGCTTTCAGCACTGCATGGGGCGCGAGGGGTAATGGACCTGCCTGGAGTTGCGAGTGGTCTTGCTGACCTTACGGCACTTTCTACCAGACCTCAGGGGCCACCACGTGCTTGTCCACAAACACAGCGGTGGTCTCCTATATAAATCAACAAGGGGGTTTGAGGTCGCGCCCTCTGTGCAGACTGGCGCACCAGATCCTCCTGTGGTCCAACCGTGCCTGGGTACCTGAATATGGGAACGGGCATCCTGTGGAGGAAGGGGCCGGGGAATGGCGCACCCTATATGAATTCTTATGTTCTGTGTGTATACAAGCTTGTATTGTAAAATTATAAATTACCTTGTAATTGAGACGTACGTTTACCTGTCAAAATGTGTCGTCACACCTAGCCATAAAAGGGACTCCGCATTTTCGGAAATTTCACTATTAGTAGACTTGACTATTATTCTTCACGTTTACATGAGGCAACCTGACATCATTACTTGAAAACATGTGATGCAACTACAAACCTTTAACACATGAAGGTGACCTACATATCAACATCTCACAGGCACCAACTTACCTGTATAGCTTTTTTAGCCATTTCATCACAGCGGACGAACCACTGCTTTTTCATTAGAGGTTCAATGATATCTCCTGAGCGGCTGAGGCAGGGAGGAAGAAGGGAACAAAGGGATGGGAATGAGAGAAACCACATACATAAGAACATTACCTTACAGCGCAGCCTCTATTGTCTTGTTTCAGGAAGATGAAGGAAAGCAAGAAGAGGCTTATAAAGACACTGCTGGGAATACCTTTTGGGGCTGCATATTTGTGACTCCATATGTACATGGAAAGTTTATGTACAAAGCCACATTCAAGACCTTTAGTATGCTGAATAAGTTTGGAATATAATAAAGTAGACAGTTGTGGTTCTTAACTTTTGCTGTAAAAGAATGGAACAACTTAGAGAAAAGAAGACCTTTGCCCTAAAACTTTTTCCCAAAATCATTGATTACTGTAGCTGTTTTTAGTGGGGTAACCACAAAAACTGGCTAGTCAGGTTGCATGAAGATGTGCTCCTTGTGACGCCAGTGGAACAGCTGTGGGAACGTGACAGGGACACAGTCTAGCTGGAATGCAATGTAGCCCGTTGCGTGGACAGGATGTGGTTGGCCCACTCGTCACCTACAACTCATTCCCTCATCAGCTACACATCATATATACTGGTTCACTTCCTTTGTTCCCGGTCAATTCGTCCCACTTCCTATGCTGGCTCTGGCTTTTCTGCCTTTTGGACCTGTATCTGCCTCCCCGTTACCTGTTTGTTTCCTGTCTCCCTTCCAGTCAACCTGTGTACCTGTCTGCTGGTCTGCCTACCTTTACCTGCCAGTAAGTTTATAATAAGTCACTCAATTCATCATTCTGCCCTCTCTGTCTGAGTTTGGGTCTTTTCCCTGCTTGCCAACACTGTGACACCTAAACTATCTTTTATGATTCAAGTCTATTTTCTTTCAACTTACGTGCACAACTACCTAATCTGAGGATATAAAGAAATCTGTCTCCTGTGCAGTCTTGGTATCAGTTTTCAAAGGCTTATTTAACCAATTCTGACACAATCAAGTAAAAAAACAAAACCATAAAATAAAAATTATATAGTCATACTCTTAAATAAATCTACTTTCTCTTCTTCTGCATGTTTTTCAGGTTAAAATAACTTATCTGTTTTTATATTTAAATCAATCTAGCACATAAGAAAATAGAAGAGTACACTCTGTAGAGTGCAGATCTCCGCCAGGTGTGGCTGGGGGAATGTCGGTGGAGAACAGGGATTGTAGAATAGGCTGCGTGTCCAGCATGTGCTATAAGATGAAAAATAGCTGTTGAAAAAACCTTTGTATCAACATGTGCAGATACATAAATGCACACACAGACAGTCAGAATGAGTCTGATGTAATGTGTGTTCATCTACCTGCAGACAGGTAAAGTCATGGCACGATTCTTCTTTCCTCTGAACAGCTTCTTCTCAACCAGGGCATCCACAATGAGCTGTCTTGCATCAAAACGTTTCACTCCCTTAAAAGAGAAAGTGACACAAAATGAAAATAGTGGGATGAAAATACATCCAACCTGCATTTCCTATCACTAACCACAGTTCCAACAGTGTTTTACAATTTTTTTGATTGCAACTTGAGACGGATGAATCTTATCTCTTCAACACTTTATATGGTGACAGTGGCGTTCATGTACCTCCAGCCACTGTCCACAGGGGGGAGTCATGGTCCCATCTCCTCCAATCACGGTGAGGCGTGGCAGTGAGTGTCTCTGTGACAGCAGGAAGTCAGTGCGGTCATGAGCAGGAGTCACCTTCACTGCACCTACAAAACACAAACACAGGGAACTGATCAAAACAAGCAGCTCAGATAATATGAGAACAGCATTCACTCAGCATGTCCAGGGTTGCACAGGGAAATAACATAAAAAGCTTTGACTGTGTCAAAGTAGGGTTCAGACAGTAGTGTTGCTGTCACCAGTTCCTAGCTCCATGTCCACAATTGAATCAGTGATGATGGGCAGGAGTCTATTGGTGAAGGGGTGTCTGCACTGCTTCCCATGAACAGCCTGGAACAAAGTGGACAAAGCAGAAACATATGAGCACAGCTATCTTATAATAATATAATAAACTTTATTTATACAGCACTTTTTGAAATCAAAATTACAAACTGCCTTACATGGTTAAATCAGGATTAAAACATTTCAGGACTGAGGCAAGTATCATCAGGAACTTAAAATACAGCAATACAACAAAATCAAATGAAATAATATAAGACATAATAGAATAAGATTAAATGAGATACAATAAGTGATATAAAGTCCCCATTAATAAATATAAATTACCAATAATAAAACTGATACGATATGCTGGCAAAAACACAGAGTACAAGAATTAATAAAAGGCTTTTTTGAAAAGATACATTTTTAGAAGTTATTTAAAAGATGTCACTGATTCAACAAGCCTCACATCCTCGGGCAGGGAGTTTCAGAGCAGAGTGGCCCTGTCTGCAAAAGCCCGGTCGCCTTTAGTGTGGAGCTGGGACTCAGGAACAGCAAGCAGCACCCTGCCTGAGAATCTGAGGCTGCACCCTGGCGTGAGGAGCAGCAGTTCAGCAATATAGCTAGGAGCTGAACCATGAAGTGCCTTAAAAAGTGATCAGTAAAATTTTAAAATCAATTCTAAAACTAACTGGTAACCAATGAAGAGAAGCTGAAACAGGTGTGATATGATCTGGTCTTCTAGTGCTAGTCAAAAGCCAAGCGGATGCGTTTTGTACCAGGTGAAGGCGTGAGATGGTTTTTTGGCTCAAACGTGAATGAAATTAATTACAATAGTCTAACAGATAAGAAGTAAAAGCATGAATGACCTTCTCGCAATCAAGTCGACCTGATCTTTGAGATGCTCCTTAATATATAAAAACATGATTGAACAACATTTGTAATTTGACGTTCAAATGAAAATCCATTGTCAGATATCACACCCAAGTTTCTGGCTACGGGTTTGACATTTGAAGACAGGGATTCAAGACGTTTCTGTATTATAGAGATGGACTTTGGGGGACCGAAGAGAATTATTTTAGATTTATTTTCATTTAGCTGGAGAAGGCTTTTGGGACATCCAGCATACAATTTCTGACAGACAGGATAGAATATGATAAAAACTGCCTTCATCACTGGTTTTTAAATAGGACATAGATTTGTGTGTCATTTGCATAATAGTACTGGATTTTGTGATTAGTTATGATCTTTCCCAGTGGAAGCATGTCTATACAGAATAACAAGCAGCCACAGATGGACCCTTGGGGCACACCAAAGGTCAGAGTGGCTACAAAAGAGGAGGCATTATCGATAACCACTGAGAAACCCCTGTTTAGAATTAAAACAACAACAACAGTCTCCAGCATCAGCATCTTTGATTAGAGAAGATTCGGTGCTAAGACTTGAACGGAAACCTGATTGAAATATATCACAAGTATTTATAAAAGAAGTCAACTCTAAGTAAACAGTCTTCTCTATAACTTTTGATAAAAATGGAAATTTAGATATGGGTATAAATTGTTTTAAATCTGCAGGGTCAAGGCTCAGTTTCTTAAGTGGGTGCACCATTGCATGCTTAAAGCAAGAGGGAACACAGTTAGTGAACAGAGAGCCATTTACAATGGATAAAATAGAGGGACCAACACTGTTAAGAACCTCTTTAAAAAATCTGGCAGGCATAAAATCTGAAAGACCTGATGAAGGCTTTAATCTGGCCATTGTGTCCTTTAGATTGCACAGTGACATGACCTGAAAGTCATTGAGCAAGTCATTGAGGGTTTGGAGTGTGGCAAAGAAGAGGCACCAGTGGCATGACCAATCTGGAGTTAAATTTAATTGATTTTGGTTGTGAAAAAAGATGAAAAATTACTCACAGATCATTGGAGTGGTTTGTTGTAATAATGTTTTAGAAGTACGAGGACCTGGCTTCTTTGACTGATTTCTGATAAATAGACATTAGTTCCTTTAAACTTTGATATGAAACCATGAGACTGTCCCTTTTCCATTTACACTCTGCTTGTCTGCAGTTCCTCTTTATCTATCTGGTGTTTTTATTGATCCATGGCATGTTGTGAGTTGCTTTGACTTTCCGGGTACAATGGAGTCAAGAAGAGCTTTACAAGTGGCGCTGTAGTTGTTTAGTAATTTTTCTGTAGAAATATTAGGTTTTTGTTTATTGGAATGTGTAGATGTAGTGTAGGCCTTCTGGAATCTGTCAGTTAGTATTTAAAACTAGGGGTGCAAATAACATCACAATATTTCACGGCATTTCTGTGATAACGATATTCTTGACAATATGACAAAGCCGCCCCATCTGCTCACTCTGTTCCCTTCACCCCACACACACCTACACTTCTGTCTCTTGCTGCACAGTGCACACACACACCGGCTTGCTGTCTTTTCTGTTTGTCTTTCTTCCTGTATGTGCTGACTCTTTTCATCAGCACTATGTTTTATAAAGTCACCCAAAAAAAACACAACTCGCGTTTTGGAGTTTTCTCACCCACGATTCCATTTTCACAGCGGCAGGTGAGCCGCGTGTAGAGAAGGAGAGCGAGGGAAGATTGTCCACTAGTTAATCTGTCACGGGTGGCGCCGTTAATATATCTGGGCGGCCCGACCAAGTAAAGTGTATGCGTAGGAAACACTGCTTAATCTTTTGTAACCAAACCACTTCTTCACCAAACCCTTTTTGGAACCACGTCCTCCACCGCAGAACTGGTAGCGATGTTACTTTAGCTGTCAGCGATGCTCGTTGCTGCTGTGCATAAAGATATGACGTCATTACGTCAACAATTTGGAACATTGATATTATCACGATATGACATTTTATTATAATATTAAAAATTATACCGGTATTATCGTAAATGGTATGATACGGCACACCCCTACTACTTACAGTATATCAGAAAAATTTATTTTCTGATTGTTTCACAGCGGTTACATTCTAATGCACAAATAAACACCCCCACACACTGCCACCCAACCCTGTGGCTAATCACAGATTTGGTCTGAGTAACGCTTTAAACTAATCTGACAACATGGTCTCAAACGCAATGGGGGAACTCCTGCTTATGTAGCCTGTGATGGTCAGGATCGCCTGCCACGTCTTTGATATTGTTGGTATTGACGTCTCTCTCTGGTCTCTCGTGATGTTGTCTCCTTGATGCCAGCTTTCAGTCTTGCTCTGGCGATGCTGTATGCTTCCTTGTCACCTGACCGAAAGGAAGCTTTTAATGGTTCTGGATAGGGCCCTACATCCAGGCTTTCTGGTCCAGGTTATTGCTTCCCCTGGTGGGGGTATGGACATGCTGGTGGAATTTAAGGGTGCTTTCACACCTGCCTAATTTAGTTCGGTTGAATCGTACTAGAGTTCGTTTGCCCCGTTGGTGTGGTTGGTTTGCTCAGGTGTGAAAGCAGCAATCGTACTCGGGTGCGCACCAAAAGCGGACCAAACAAGTGTACCGAGACCTCCTTGAAGAGGTGGTCTTGGTTACGCTTTCAGACGAACTCTGGAGCGGTTCGTTTGTGGTGAGAACGCGAACCAACCCAACTGCAAAAAATACTGATCATTTTTGGACCAAACCATAGTCATATTTTCTGAAGATGAGCATGTCAGAGTTAAGAAGATTTAATGCACGCCTCCGCTTGAAGTGACGGGCGATGCACGCTCGCCGTTTGCAGTGCATTATGACGTTGTTTTAAAGCCGCATCCGTACTTCATTATAGAAATGTATTGTTTGCATATTGTGGTGGATACAGACAATGTAATAGATTATGGCCAGGGCCAAAACCAGCTCGTAGTGGTCTCTCCATAGTTGTGTTGTTGTTTGCTGGCTTTTGCTTTTCTGTTGGAATTGTCCCGCATGTAAATTCTGACCAATCGAAAAGCAGTTTAGGAAATACGCCATGGCCAATGAGTGATGTGGATGTTGTCATGGGACTGCATTTTGGTTCATTTCAAACTGGTTTGGACCAAAGCAATAAATATGGTGTGAAAAGAAACCAAAAAAGCAGAAGAATGCTACATTCTCTTGCCCTTGGTTCGGACCAAATGAACCAAACTAGAGGTGTGAAAGCACCCTAAGTAAAAGAGTCCTGAGGTCTGTTTGATTAAAATAGCAGGCTACAATAAAAATACTGTCTGGCTGTTTCGTCATGAATTTGCGTCTGGGGGAATGTGCAGCAGCAACAAAAACACAGAGTCCACCTCCCATCGTCTTACCAGATTCTTGCGTTCTGTCGGCGTTAGGGCTGGGTATCGCTACTCGATACCTTTTAAGGCATCGACCGAAATAACCAAAGTAATATCGAAACCTGCATGTGATCCTTTTTGTACCCAGATCTAAAAAAATAAAACATTATTTGTATGGTTTTGCTTGCCAATCACTGCAGCGAAGCAGGCCCTAGGGTAGAAGTGACGGCCAGAGGAGCAGCAGGTAGGGGGGAAAGTGACAGCCGAAAAAACTGGTGTGTTTACCGGGGGAAACTTTACTCACAATCTGCAGTATCAGCATCACCACTGCCTGTTTGTGGGTGGGGGGGTGGGGGGTTAAGGTGGACTTTGACGAGGGACAGCACTGAATACTTCCTCATTCTGTTGAAGCAGCGTACTGTTTAGAGAGGTTAAATTAAAAAAGTTCAAAATGGTTTAGTGAATCCAAACCAATGCAGAGAAAGAGAATAATTACCACGGTACCGTAGTTTAGTTGAGTATTGATAGGTCCATATTTGACCTATTTTGATCATCCAGTAATTGAGTGCCACTGCAACACCCAAAGTCCAGCATCTGTACACACCCACCACTGGTCAGAGTAATGTGTCTTCCAGATTAGCTAGTCATGAAAACTAACTTCTATCATTGTTTCTCTAGTTTTAAGAGAAATACCACTTTTCATGTTTCTAAATCAAAAACCAAACAACACACGTTTCAGCATGCTTCTATGAATGACAATTGTTTTTTTCTGATTGTTAATGTATACAGTTTGGTTCATTTGGGCAGACAAAGTCTGATGTAATGAATATGTAAAACCAATGTGTAAAACAATATATTTTGCCATATTCCCGTGAAGATCACTTGTACAATTACCTCTTTTATCATTATTCATGGTCCCTAACTAGGTGTACATCTGTCTAAATTCAGGAATATTCCAAGACTGCTTCACCTTCGTTAAAACTTCCATCAAAAATTGGTACTAGCCTGATATCGAGGATCATCCGGGTGAACAGCTACAGCTACATCTCCCAGCATAGTCTCAGGACGGGTGGTGGACACTGCCACCTCTCCATCTAAAAGACAGAAAGGGAAATCATAATATAACATACAATAGAACAAGCCCAAGAACAATATGTATAATATTTCGAGATGGTCACAAATACTCACCGTGGCCTTCTATAGGGTACGCAAAGGTAAACATTGTCCCAAACTCCACCTTATTTTCATAACCAGGAACAAACAACATGGTCTTCCCAGACAGCTCCTTTGAGTCAACCTGACGGCAAATCCACAACTTTAAAGTTGACATACATTCTCTACAAGTGTACATTTTTTGTTATTACAACAAAGGAATACAGAACAAAATTAATGATGATTCTGCCTAAAAATGTTAAAACAGGTGGACAAAATTAGATAAATGCTAAGGAATATATCAATGTGTGAATATCATATTTGCTTTATGAAGGGCGCTAGGAAACAGTCAACCTCATCCTGCTGTTCATAAAAAACAGTCATGTTTACCAAGGCATTGTTGTCTTTGGCATTAGGGATGGACCATGTTCACCAGTTGGCAGTACACACTATGGGTTGAAAGTAACTTGTGATTTTCTCCAAAAATAAACTCCTCAGAAAAAGGCAAAGGTCAGAAAGACTCTTCGGACCAATGGCTGTATTTAACAAACTCCTCCGAATCTCTCCTAGGAACCACACTAAACTTTTAAATAGGAAAACAAAATCCTCTTACTAGCTTTTTCCAGAGCTTTCAACTGAGTCGGTTTCTCTCAGTGGATGGCGTTTTCTCAGTTGTGTACAGGAAACACACTCACCGCCATAAACGAACACCTGTTATCACATGCCAAAATGAATTCTTATAATAGGTCATGTGTTGACACCGGAGAAATCTTCTTGTCAACTGAATAAGTTCCATCTGACTGAGATGTAGCTGAAAGCTGTTGTTTTACAACTCAAAACCGTACAAAAAAATGTATTGTAGTTCCTCTAAAGTGATGTCTACATATCAAAAACAGACAGACATATTGATATAAATTATTTGATACTTGAGATGCAAAATAAAATACAGTAGAAAGCAGTGTTGAATGCATGTAGGGGAACTACATGCATTCAACAGCGGCAATTAGACAATGAATGCGCTTAAATGAATAGCACTGCTGCTATACACAAATCTGGCGTTCCAACTATCTGGGGGAATCTCGTTTAGCCTGGCAAAATATAAGAAGGCCCTTGTTAAAGACAGAGCATCCTACTAATCGTCATTAATAGAGGAAAATAAAAACAACCCCAGGTTCCTTTTCAGCACTGTAGCCGGGCTGACAGAGAGCCACAGCCCCATTGAGCCATGTATTCCTGTAGCCCTCGGTAGTAACGACTTCATGAGCTTCTTTAATGATAGAATTTTAAATATTAAGAGAAAAAATTCATCACATCCTGCCCTCAACTGGTACCAATCAATCTTCAAACATAGAAACTTTAGAAAAAGCTGTAAAACCTGATGTATACTTTGACTACTTCTCTCCTGTCAACCTTATTCAACTAACCTCGACAATTTCTTCATCTAAGCCATCAACCTGTCTCTTAGACCCCATTCCAACATGGATGCTTAAATATGTTTTACCCCTAGTTAGCATTTCTTTACTAGATATTATCAAACAGGCCATGTACCACAGTCTTTTAAAGTAGCTGTAAGTAAACCTCTTCTTAAAAAGCCCTTGATCCAGGGGTTTTACCAACTATAGACCTATATCTAACCTTTCCTTTATCCCTAAGATCAATGAGAAAGCAGTTGCCAATCAATTAAGTGACTTTCTAAATAACAATACTATATTTGAGGATTTTCAGACAGGATTTAGAGTGCATCTGTTATGCCCCGGCCTAGGGGAAACCCTGGCGCAACATAAAAACGTGACTCCCTTTGTCCCAACTCCAAAGAACCACCAGCCACACCCTCCCTAATGCAGTGTCCCTTCTCCTAAATGTGCGAGAAGCAGCTCTTTTAACTGCAATCTTGGAGACTAGAGCCAATCTGCTCACTCACACCCTCAACCAAGCTCACCTGCAGCCCATCACAGCAGAGCTACACAGATTCACACACGAGACTACCACATAAAATATATACATAGAAAATTGTTCATACGACCTTAGGGCCGTAACAGCATCATAGCACAGAGACAGCAGTGGTGAAAATTACAAATGACCTTTTAATTGCATCAGACAAAGGACTTGTCTCTGTAGTTGTCTTGTTAGATCTTAGTGCTGCATTCGATACCATTGACCATCATTAACATTTAGTCATATAGCAGACGCTTTTATCAAAAGCGACTTACATATGAGGAAGACAATGGAAGCAATTAAAACAACACAAGGTAACAAAATGCATGAGTGCATCAGAAACTATTCTGTTAAAGCCCAGCACAGTATTCAAAGCTAAAGATAGGAAGTAGGAGTTTGTGACTGTCAGTTAGGTTTTGATGGAAGAGAACCATTTTTCAGGTGCTTTTTAAAGGTGGCTACAGAATCTGCTGATCTTGTTGGAGCAGGCAGATCATTCCACCAATGTGGAACGGATTCAGAGAAGGTGCGCAAGAGTGATTTTTTTCTTTTTTGGCATGGTACCACCAGACGTTGTTCGTTTGCAGAGCGCAGGGATCTGTATTAGTGAGCGAAGATATGATGGTGCAGAACCACTGGTGGTCTTGTCACATCCATAACATCCTATAAGAGCGACTGGAACATTTTATTGGCTTTAAAGGAACCGCACTTAACTGGTTTAAATCCTATCTATCAGACCAATCTCAGTTTGTACATATTAACCTTGCCTTACGAAAGCCCCCTTTAAAGGGACAGTATAAATTAACAGTACACAGGCTAGGAAGCACCAATCCTAACATACGACACACTAAAACAAAGGGGAGAAACTCCGCTAAAAGCCTGTACCAAGCATCCACAGCCGAAATGAAACATAATTACAACCTAGGCAATTATATTCAGTATGATCAAAAACGTTAAAATATGCAAATCAGATTTTGAAATGTCTTAGCTTTCTTTTGAGACCAAGATTATGCATATAGCCTTTG
Organism: Coreoperca whiteheadi; assembly: GCA_011952105.1. NCBI lineage: Eukaryota > Metazoa > Chordata > Actinopteri > Centrarchiformes > Sinipercidae > Coreoperca > Coreoperca whiteheadi. Next base: position 25,225,207 of record CM022477.1, on the reverse strand, counting down.
TTGTTGTTAAGATATACTCCATTTATTTGGGTATGTAATTTCGGACAAGCGTTAGGAAAAAATGGGCTCCGTAATGGAGAGGTTTAACCCTGAATCCTCCGAGAACACCAAAGTTAGGCACGGAGTTCTGCAAGGTTCTGTGCTTGGACCAATTATATTTACATTATATATGCTTCCTTTAGGCAATATTATTAGGAAACACTCCATAAACTTTCATTGTTATGCAGATGATTGTTACCCAGTTATAGCTATCAATCAAGCCAGATGAAACTAATCAGTTAGCTAAACTTCAAGCATGCCATAAGGACATAAAAACCTAGATGACCTGCAATTTTTTTTATGTTATTGTACTTGGCCCCCAAACACATAATACTAAACCCCCCCCCGTGGGGCGGCTGTGGCTTGGTGGCAGAGTGGGTCGTCTACCAATCGGAAGGTCGGCGGTTCAATCCCGGCTTCCCCCAACCATGTGTCGAAGGATCCTTGAGCAAGATACTGAACCCCAAATTGCTCCCGAAGCTGTGCCTTCGGTGTGTGAGTGTGTGTGAATGAGTAGTTTAATTTGTCCTGAAGGGCAGTTAGTTCCTACCATCAGTGTGTGAATGTGTGTGTGTGGGTAAATGTGATATGTAATGTGAAAGCGCTTTGAGTAGTCGGATGACTAGAAAAGCGCTATATACAAAAGCGCTATACAAGTACAGTCTATTTACATTTACAAATACTGAGACACATTATCAGGAGATATAGTTACTCTTGATGGCATTGCCCTGGGCTCCAGCACCACCGTAAGGAACTTCGGAGTTATCTTTCGTCAGGATTTATCCTTTAACTACAACTTGAAAAAAACTTCAAGGACTACTTTCACCTGCCTAACATTGCAAAAATTAGGAACATCCTGTCTCAAAAAGATGCAGAACAATTAGTCCATGCATTTGTTACGTCTATGCTGGATTACTGAATTTCCTTATTATCTGGCTGCTCAAAGAAGTCCCTTAGATTCTCCAGCTGATCCAGAACACTGCAGCACATGTACTGACAAGAACTAGGAAAATAGATCATATTTATCCAATATTAGCTTCTCTGCACTGGCTCCCTGTAAAATCTAATCTCATCTCATTTTCTACCGCTTGTTCCCGTTAGGGGTCGCGGGTGACTGGAGCCTATCCCAGTGACTTTGGGCCTTAGGCAGGGTACATCCTGGACAGTTGCCAACTCGTCGCAGGGCTGACACAGACAGACAACCATTCACTCTCACATTCATTCACTAGGGGCAATTTTAGAGTTGTCAATTATCCTACACATGCATGTCTTTGGACGGTGGGAGGAAGCCAGAGAACCCGGAGAGAACCCACGGTAACATGGGGAGGACATGCAGACTCCACCCAGAGAGCTCGTGTGATGTTGGTCTGGTCCAGGATTTGAACCCATGATCTCCTTATTGGGAGGCAGGCTCCACACCCCCTGCCCTGGGTGGTGCTGGAGCCCAGGGCAATGCCATCAAGAGTACTTTTATCTCCTGATAATGTGTCTCAGTATTTGGGGTTTTAGTATTAGGTGTTTTGGGGCAAAGTACAATAACTTCAATTTAACAGAGTTTAACATAAAAAAATTGCAGCACAGTAATTGTGGATGAAGGTATCTTAAAGAGCTCATAGTAGCTTATTACCCCACTAGAACACTGTGCTCTCCTAGAGTCTCCAAAAGTAGAATGGGAGCCAGAGCCTTCAGCTATCAAGCCACTTCTGTGGAATCAGATTCCAGTTTGGGTTCGGGAGGCAGACACCATCTCCACATTTAAGAGTGGGCTTAAGAATTTCCTCTTTGATAAAGCTTACAGTTAGGGCTGGCTCAGGTGGGTCCTGAACCATCCCTTATGCCTAGTGCACACTACAGGATTTTAAACGTCGGCCAATCGCTGTGCCGCTCAGACTACATGACTTGCTATTGAGTCTTGAAGTCATTGTGGTGTTCACACTACGTACATTTTCCGCAACAGGGAGTCACACAATACACAAACTGACAACAACGCTGTTACCCAATGACTCTATCCGGCCCCCAATTTACATTTATTTATTTATAAGGACAAATCAGTCCTTTGGCCAGATGTTTTGAAACCTTGAAGTATCATTGAGCAAGATACTGAATCTCAAATTGCTCCCGAAGCTGTTCCTTCGGTATGTGAGTGTCTAAGTCGCTTTGGATAAATGTGTCTGCTAAACGACTAAATGTAAATCATATCTTACATAGCCTTTATAATAGTCGCACACTTATTAATAGAAGGGTCACACAACATCAGTGAAATGGGTAGAGGGGAGTTTGTTTGTACTGTGTGTATTTATTTATTTATTGCTTGATATTTATTAGGATTATAATTGGGTGTGTAAACTCCCTTCTACCCACATCCCGCTTGTTATTACCCTCCCGGAACTAATAGTCAGTGTGCAAGCCCCTGGAGAATTCTTTTGCCCGAATACCCTGGGAGAAGGGTTATCAAAATAAGTTACAGAACATGCTGAGCGGGTCTGAATTTCAGACAGTAGCGAGTAAGTTTGTGCATGACAGATTTCCATTTACTATTACAATTAGCTTAGCATGAGTCTGACATTATACTCCTCAATTAACAAATATTTTGAGAAGCCACAAAACAATGCACATTATTTGCTCGTTCACAGGCGAACAACGATTTGAAACAGCCCAGTATCCCTATAAAAGCTATAAAAGCACCAGACTGAAGCGAACTGCAATACACAAACAATCAATAAATGAGTACATTTGTTAAAGTAGCATGTGTGCTTATTTAACCCATGTACTAATATGCAAATGTGCACAGAAATTATCCATGTTGGTCTAGTATTACTATTTAGGCTACTAACAACTAGAGATCTAGTAACAGCACATTGTCATTACACCAATACAGCTGTGTCTAGGGTTAGATAAATGATTTTATTTGAGTTCGAGGTACTGTGTTGTGTTGTAATGTGTCACTTATTAGCCTCCAAGAAAGTCTTACAAGATCTAACAGTGGGAAATAAAGACGCAATGTCCTGGGGGCTTCCATAATGTTAGACAGGGGTTAGACCAGACATGGGCAAACTACGGCCCGTTAGGCTTTTTAATCCGGCCCGCCGAACTTGTCCAAATTATAGTAAAAACCTCCTTTTTTCCCCCTTCCCTGCAATGGCCACGTTTCCTCAATAGATGGCACACTCAAAACACATTGACCGTTGTTGGAGTGGCGCGTATTTCTCTTTATTTCACTTTAATTTTCACTTCGTTTCACGTCACCATTAAGCCCTTCTGTGAAAATGAGCGGACCAAAGAGAAGGAAAGTGGACAGCGAATGCCGAGTGTTTAATAAGGAGTGGACAACAAAATACTTCTTCACTGAAGTCCGATCAACGGCTGTATGTCTGATATGCCAAGAAGCTGTTGCGGTTTTCAAAGAGTACAATATCAGCCGTCACTTTGCCACGAAGCATGCAAACTATGCTAGCAAGCAGTCAACACAAGAACGGGCGGCTACTGCTCAGAGGTTGGCAGCTAATTTACAGAGTCAACAGAACTTTTTTCACCGACAAACTGCAATTCAAGAGTCAAGTACCAAGGCAAGTTATTTGCATTCAAATTAGCAAAGGCTAGCAAGCCTTTCTTCCTCCAAATGCTCCTGGCCCGGCCCCTCTGTCAAATTTTAGAACCCATTGTGGCCCGCGAGTCAAAAAGTTTGCCCACCCCTGGGTTAGACAGTGACACAGCATTAAATGGTCTGATGTCTTAACTGGTATGGGAGTAGTAGAGTATTTTGTTTCTAATTAAGATTATAATTTGGTATAATAATGTCTTAGTATATTTTGGGTCTAATATGGCTTTATATGCGGTTTCTAATTACAGCATAATTTAGGTGTAAGGTGTCTAACTGGGGTATAACCGTTTGTTTACTACGACCATATTTTGAGTAATAGTAACAGTTTTTCTCAGATAGAGTTGGCCAAAGTAAATATTAAGTAATCAAGATCACTACATTACTATTTCTTTTTGTGTGCACCTGGAAGTTCAGTACTGGGTGCAGTCCAGGGGATGACTGTGTAATGAGCTGCTGTCTTCATACAATTTGGCCACCTGTGGTATTTACTCTATATCCATGTGAAGCTGTTTCACCTCTATGTCAGAGATGGCAGACTCCATAAAACAGCTCCAGTTGACCAAACCCTCTGAGCGATAGATGAGACCAGAGTCACACAGCCTGACAAAGGCCTCAGTCACAGCTCTGCTGAAACCCTGAAATAAAAATAAAATTAAAATAAAAACTCAAGCCAGCACAAACAGTTCAAAGGTGCTTTTTGGTAAATGTGTTTCACATTACTATAAAAGCCTACTCATAACTCCTTATAACCAATGTTATAGTTCAATATACTGAAGCATGCAAAAGATAAATTTTACTTTATATGTATCCATGCCATGGTAGTATTTATGTTGACAATAGCAGATAGTGGTTTATTAATTTAAATATAATTGTAATTTATCAATATAAATAATTCACTTAGAATAGAAATTACACATCTAGAAGCCCTCTGTGTAGGATTTGAAAATGTCTGACTAGTGACATTCACATATGATCTACTGTATGGTAGAAAACAACATTCATGTGGATACACAGAGATTGCTAAACTGAATGAATGGAGTAAAAAACTATCCAAGAAACTGGGTTTGCATTTTAGGGGGAATAAGGCTGTAGGAATATACATGTCATTCTGAATAAACGCGGGGAAATATAATAAAAAAAAAGAAAAGTAATGTAATGTAATGTAGCATGTTATTATTGTATTACTGAATGAAAGCACAGACTAATAACTGGTGTCAGAAAATAAATGGGGGGGGGGTATAATAAGTGAGTAACGCATGTGACTGGAGTCTTACTGGATCCATAGTGAAACATGCTCTTCTCCAGTCCAGAGAAGCTCCGAGCTTCCTCAGCTGGTGGTAGATCTCTTCTCCTTTCCTGTGACAAACAACAACAAAAGCACTCAACTCAAAAAATCTAAAAGGTGTAGACCAAACTATAGAGGAAAAGTGATGATGCATGTGAAGACTCACTCGTTCTTCCATTTCCACACCTCCTGTAGAAACTCTTGCCTGGTGAGGTCTTGCCTACGCTTCCCTTCTTCCCTCAGCAGTCTCCTCTCCACCACTGTCTAACCAACACATGAATGACTAAATGAGATGTGAGGCCACACAGAGTTACAAATGTTACTTTATGTGATACATCTTTCAAAATAGGTTTTGTTTGTTTAAAAATGACAGTATACACAGATGTCTGTCACAATGTCCTCTCTACTACCACTGGGAGTCACCAGTCTGAAAATGTTAAATCCTACACATAGGCTGTAATCAAACAATATTCCAATCGCAGGCTGGGTCCCCACTGCAGGGTTAAAAATGATATTCAGATTGGTGCATCATCTGTTGACTTCTAGTGACTTAATGAACCACAACCTTCCTTTGAGAACAGTTGGAAACACTGATCTTCACTGTTTGCAGAGGAACAGGGTTACACTGTGCAAGCAAAGTGATCAAATCAAATAGCTTAACTGTTATCAGCTGAACCATTATGTCATAGTGAAATCAACAGCTTGCAAAATTAAAAATGCCCAATAAAAGATAGACTTAAAACAAATGTGAACCTATCTTAATACAGTATGAACAGGAGAAACATTTACAGTGACCAATAACTCTTAACTTAAATATGGAAATGTGAGCCTTTCCTTTAAATCCGAAAAAAAGGAAGACGAGAGGACGTTGTCATACCTGTGTTGCAATACCTGCATGGTCACATCCAGGGACCCACAGTACTCTGTAACCCTGCATCCTTCTCCTGAAGGATTACAAATGGATATATTACTGCTCCATCAACAGATATGCCTTCTCAAGAAATCTGACCCAATTCTTTACTTGCGACAATTGATGCTTCACACAACTTGCTGCATATGTTGTTGGCAGTTACCATCGAACCAGAGAGTCTTCTACAGCTACAGTCAGAGCATGGCCCAGGTGCAGAGTACCAGTCACGTTTGGTGGAGGGATACACAGAGAGAAGGTCTGATCCACAGCGTGAGATAGCCTCTCCTGACGGACGTGACAATATGAAATGTAATGTTTGAAAGCAGATCAGAAATAGACACAGCTCATGTGTGTGCAAGCGCTGTGTTTAATGCACCCCACAGTCCAAAAACATGTCAAAGGGATTTTTTTTTATACGTTTCATATTTTGTAATCATTAAAAGTAATAATAAAAATAACTTTATTCGTTTAGAACTTTTCATAACATAGTTAGAAGTTAGGTTAATGGTTAAAAGGTTAAAAGGTGCATGTTTAGCTGAAGTTTAAAAAAAATGGAAATAAAATACAGAAGTTGCGGTACGGATTGTGAAAAGTAATTAAATCCACATTAAATGGAAATCTAGATTTAGTAACTATGAGAAGAGCTTTTTCTGCCGCCCTTGTGTATCTATCCCCTTTTACATATGGGCTTAGTAGGTCAGAAATATAGCTTGTTGCTAATCCATTTATCACTTTGTAAGTCCTAAACAGAATCTTTAACTGCATTCTGGAAGCAATGGGAGCCAATGAAGAGGTCCTAAAATGTTGGTAATGTGTTCTTTTTTGGTGGTTCCAGTTAGAATCTGAGCAGCGGCATTTTGAAATATAGTGTTATAATATTGCAGTAATGCAAATGGGATGAAGGCATGAATAGCTTTCTCCAGGTCCACAGCAGATGGAAATGGTTTGATTTTAGAGATGCTTCTCATCTGATAAAAAACAAGTCTGAATTAAAGCTGCAAGAAGCGTTGAATAGACAATCGCCTCCACGAGCACCTCTAATCAAACACGGTGTTGCCATGCATCAAGTGCAGAACACACGATAAAACTCCAAATTAGTCTTTAAATGTCCTCAGCCTGAATTCTATCAAGCATGTGCAATTTGGAAAAGATCTGATGATGTGGAGCTGAGAGAGAACAGTTACTAACTTTGGAACAAAGAAGCACTGTTACTAATGTGGAACCAGGAATAACTGCTACTAATTCTGGAACCCGGAATTCGCCGCATCGCCACGGCAACACTGATTAAGAAAACGTAAAAAGTTTTGTGATTTAGTATCACAACGGTCCTTAGATTACACTGTCCAAATTTGAAGTCAATTGGAGAAATATTTGAGGAGCAGTTTAACAATTGGCCGCATCGCCACTGCAACACCGTTTGAGGAGACCTTCAAATGCTTCAGAATTTAGCACTGCAAAGGTTTTTAGATTGTACTGCCCAAATTTGAAGTCGATCAAATTAACTCTCTAGGAGAAGTTCGATAAAAAGTAGAGCCTGTAAATGGTGAAAAATGGAACTTTAAATTCAAAATGGCTGACTCAATCTGAAATGTACCATGGGGGCTGCTTTGTTAAAAATGTATAGGGGGCGCTATCGAGCCATTTTGTCACACCCCAGCACCATACTATACCAAAAAAGAGTTTTCGGCTATCCCTATCCATTGCGAAGGAGAAAAGTCATTACGGGGCGCTACAGAGCCGACGTGCCACCCCCAAGCCCAAAAGTGAACTCAAAATAAAGTATTTACCAGTTATAGTCTGGGCGGAAAGTGTCTTTTTCTAGCATCCTAAAGGCCTCAAACCTTGTTTAAAGATTTAAAATTGACGCAGGATTCCAAAAAGGCTGATTTCCTGTTGAGAAAACGCTATCAAACGAAACTAAAATATGGCCTTTATAATGAGAGCAATGAACCAAAAAGCAACGTTTTCCCCAATCATGGTGTACGTTTGGGGGCGCTATAGAGCCCCTTGGCCGCACCCAAGCCCAATTGCGGCAAAACTGTTGGGACGTGTGTGCAAAATTTCAAGGGTTTTCGAGCATTCTATTAAGCCCTTCAAAAATGCATATGAAGGGGTGGATTAATAATAATATTAGTAATAATTTTCAGTGGCAAGGACTGTTGGGCTCTGGCACTTTGGTGCTCGGGCACTAACAATAACAGGAACAATAGTAATAATAATAAAGGTTCCTTGCACTTTCAGTGCCAAAACAAATGTTCATTTCTATTGATCCACACTGATAGTCAATAAATAAATCTTGGAAACAGACATTTCAGCTAGCATTAATGTTCCTGTAACTTAAAGGAAATTGCTTTGTTAGATTTCAGATTACATATTTGTATGAAAGGCTGTATTACAGTGAAGTAAGTTATTTTTTAATAACTTTATATCTGACAGCCATTCTTATAATTTATTAACAATAGCATTATTTATGAAGCGGTTATAGTTGAATGTGTTGTTCTGTTCTAAAACCCTCACATGTTGCTCTGGACTGAAGAATCCCTCTTTCTCCCACCACTGATACCAGCTGGACTCCACATACTCTGGACTGTACGAGGATGGGAACAGCAAGCTGGTGTCTGTAAAGAAAAAAATGTTTTTCCCAAGTCTGCAGAGAGACACAACAGGAAGACAAGCTGGTGCTGGAAAGGTCCAACACCAGTGGCAGGAAGTCAATCACCTTTCTTTGTCCCGGGAGCTGTTTTAGCAGTGTACACTATCTTCTGCTTCTCACTCCATTTCAGTGCTTTACCTTCATCAGTCTGGAAACAAAAATATCAGAATTCAAATATGGCTAGTTGTTAGATGTTTTGCTATACCATTATTCTGTAATAATTACCGACAGTGTGGGCAATGTTACAAATCAATAAATATAATGTTATTAATGTTTTATGTCAATATAAACCTTTTATATAATTTTTGCATCAATGTGATGAAGTATTGATTTGTCATGTATTCAATTTGCTGCATTAGTCAAAACAGATATCAGCAACAACAGATATTGTCTGGTTATTTTATCCATTAACAGTTTCTCAATTAATTTACATAAAATGTATTGGATCCCAAAATATAGCAATATAGTGATAGTAAATCATGTATACTGAGTTACAGGAATATATCCATATTGCCCACTCCTAACACAGAACCACAATATCGGGCTAGTATGATGAATAAGATTTCTTATAAAAATAAAAAAATACATTTGTTGGTTGTTTAATGTGTAGGTTTGGCCAAAAACACGAGGAGGTACACAGCGGCATAATAAACTGACATAACACATAAATCAACAAAAATAATGAAACTGTTGAACAGGCCCTTGGCTCCATGCACGCCTTGGGGGGAGCGACAGCTGCAGTCTTGTCACTGGAGTCCGGCTGACACCACTCTTAATCTTCACGACCACTGGCCACTATGCCAAGAAGCTACATATCACTTCCTGCGTCCACTATGTGGTATCAAGCCCACAATTGAACGATTACTAAAAGCAGGAGATTTGATACAAATCCCCCCCAAAAAGGCAAAAACAATTCTCCAATCTTTCCAATCAGAAAACTACATTCTGATGATTACAGACTCGTCCATGATTTGAGAATTGTTAATGCTGTAGTCAATGCAGAACTGTCCAAAATACTTGATCCTCATACATTGTTGGCTTCATATTCCATCAGGTACACAATGTTGATTTCTGCTCGGCATTCTTCAGTGTCCGACTCCATCCAGACTCACAGTATCCATTTTCCTTTACATACGAAGGACAGCAGTACACAGCAGTATTCCACAGGGTTTTTGCGACAGTTCTTAGTTTAACATAGTGCTGATACAAGATCTGCAACATTTATACGCTGAAAGCACACTAATACAATATGTGGATGATTTGCTACCTTGCAGTCATGGGGGTGTGGACTGGAAACCAGTGAAAAAGACTTGCTAGCAGTATTAAAAGCATTATCAAAGGGAGGTCACAAAGTCTTCAAAAAAAAAATACAGTGCCAACAGGATGTAGAATACCTTGGCTGAAGAATGAGTAGTGAAAACAGGTATATTGCTCCCTCACAATTCAAGACCATAATTAAAACACCTAAACTGCAAGACAGTGACATAAATTTTATCCTTTTTGGGCATGGTGGGGTACTCCTATGCGCTGAAGACACCACCACACAGAACGCTAGTCAAAGAGGCAGGACAGAGTGGACTGAAGCAAGCCGCTCACAGGCATGCCGGAAGTATGGCAGCGAGATGCAGCGTCTCGTTCCCTAACAGGGGACCATGGTTACATACGTAACCTGGTACGTTTCCTTTCAAGGGAACTTCAATGTACTTGGGTACATAACCCGGCCTGGGATGCAGGATGGCTCTAACTGCGCCTGGAACAATTTCCAGGTTAGCAAGAGCCACCGACAGGGCCTGCAGATCTCCCACTCTCTTGAGAGAAGTCATGGCCAGCAGAAATGCCATCTTTAAGGCCAGACACCTGTCTGATGCATCGTCCAGTGGCTCGCACGGTGCTGTGGTCAATCCATCCAGCACCACTATCAGATCCCACAGAGGGACTCTGACTCGAACCAGAGACCTCATCCTCAAGGTGCCACGAAGGAAACTGGTCACAAAGCGGTGCTTCCCAAGCGAGCAACCATCCACCAAACTGTGGAATGCTGCGATCACAGCCACATACACCTTAAGTGTAGTGGGGGAGAGTCCAGCCGAAAACCGCCCTTGGAGCAACTCCAGCACTGAAGCCATTGGGCAGTGAACTGGGTCAAGATGGTGCTCCTGGCACCATGTAGTGAAAATGTTTCACTTACCCGACTACAGTTTCCTCGTGGAGGGGGCTCTAGAGTGTAAGGTCTCAACTACCTCAGTAGAGAGACCAGTAGCTCGGAGGTGGTCCCCCTCAGGGGCCAGACCCACAGCTTCAATTTCCCCGACTGGGGATGGAATTTTTCGCCTTGGCCCTGCGACAGCAGGTCCCCCTTGACGGTAATCTCCCACGGGGGGCCTTCCAGGAGGGCTACCAGGCCCGAGAACCAGATTCTGGCGGGCCAGAAGGGGGCCACAAGCATATCATCCATATCATCTGCACCGTCTCGGGGTGCAGTCTCCATTCCCATGGCCTCGGCCCCTGCCTCGACAGGATGTCCGCTCCCACATTGAGGTACCCAGGTACGAAAAGTGCTCTGAGAGGGAGCAACTTCCCCTGGGACCACAAGAGGATCTGGCGCGCCAGTCTGCACAGAGTGCATGACCTCAGACCACCTTGTCAATTTACGTAGGAGACCAACGCTGTGTTGTCGAAGCGGACAAGCACATGGTGGCCCCTGAGGTCTAGAAGAAAGTGCCGTAAGGCCAACAAGACCGCTTGCATTGCCAGGCAATTTATGTGCGGTGTCAAACACATACCTCAGGCTGTGCGGCATTGCAAGACCTGCCATACTGTGCTGGAGGCGTCCGTCGAGAGTGTGCGATGGTGACACACCATTCCCAGCACTGGGCCCTGGGTCAGGAACACCCGTTGTCTCCACCTGTCTAAGGCACGCATGCACCTGTATGTAACCCTGACCAGGCGAACGGATTGCCCCTCTGGGAAAATCCGGCATCCGTGAGCCACCACTGCAGGTGCCTCATGTGCAGCAATCTAAGCGGAATCACGGTGGATGCTGCAGCCATGAGGCCTAACAGTCTCTGAAACTGAAGTGCAGTGAGATGTCGGCCTAGCTGCACCCTGAGTACCATAGTCAGGATTGACTCGACGCGTTCGGGAGAAAGTTGTGCCCGCAACGCAACTGAGTCACACACTACTCCTAGGAACGTTAATCCTTTGTGTCTGAGTGAGTGTGCTCTTGCTCGTGTTGAGCCTCAACCTCAAGCACCTCAAGTGCGCAAGTACGACATCTTGATGCCGTACCCTGTGAGACGAGACTGGGATAAAATCAACCAGTCGTCCAAAAAATTGAGGATGCGGATCCCCTGGAGTCTGAGAAGAGCCAGGGGATACAATCCGTGAAGGTGCGATGGCAGAGTGCTAGGCCGAAGGGAAGCACCCGATATTGGTAAGCTTTGCCCCCGAAAGCGAACCGCAGGAACTTCCGGTGTCCCGGAATGATAGAGACGTGGAAGTACGTGTCCTTTAGATCGATTGTGACGAACCAGTCCTCGGACTGAATCAGACTCACAATCATAGGGTCGTCAGCATCCGGAACCGAAGTCTCCTCAGAGAACGGTTCAGGTGACGAATATCTAAAATGGGACGCAAACCACCGTCTCTCTCGGGACTATGAAGTACCGGCTGTAGAACCCAGTATGCATCCCTCAGGTGGGGATTTGTTTTATGGCCCCATTGTGCAAGAGAGAATGTATTTCTCACTCCATCACCTATGCTTGTACTCGGTCGACCCCTATTTCTAAGATTCCTCGGATTCACGGGGGTGTGGACTGGAAACCGAAGCTTGTAACCTTGTCGGACAGTGCGCAAACTCAATGCGACACGCCGGATCAAGCTTCTCAAGCAGGCAGAAGAGTCCCTCAGGGGAACCAACCGCTCGAGGCTGGTGCCTGGGGCACCTGGAGTGGCGGCCTCGGTTACCCGAAGCGCTGCAGCGGTGGGAAATCCCTGAGGATCGGCATGTACATGCCTGACCGCCCCCCGACCTGCAATGTGAGAGCTGTGGTACCCCGAAGCGCTGAAACAGCGGGATTTAACCGGAAAGGAACGTCTACAGGCCTCAGTAGAGGACGCAACTCTTGCCTGACTGCTGCACAGCCGTAAAGGTCTAAAGGCAGCGGTTGTACGGAACTCGCCACGCCCCGAAGCGCCACCCGCCCTGCCGGGTTAAGAGACTGACCTCCCGAGGACACAATGGGGTAGCAGCCATGTGCTCGACCCCGATGGGGGGGGGGGGCGATATTGAGCATAGCCACCATTTTCCTCTCTTGGGAAAATACCCTCCAGGAGCTCCTCATGCTGCAGTGACTGGGCTGACGAGCCACCCACGTCACCACCTTCCGCGCGCGCGCTCAGGACATCCAGGTCCTCAGAACTGGATCCTCGCTGTGCGGGCTCCACATCCAGGGCGGAAGATCAGCCTGGCTTCCGGATCCCGAATGCGGGTAGACTGTTTCAACAAACAACAGTCAGTCGAGAGCAGAGCATCTTATCTCTCCTCAGAGAGGGCACTTACCTTGCTCACAGTCACCCCTCAGGGCTGACAGCAGACACAAAGTGTGTGGCCTCTGAACACGTCCCCCGTTCCGGGCGGAAGAAGCCGCGACAAGGGCTTCCGGTCCCGAAAACGGGTGGGAATTAGTGGATGAGCCGTGTCCTCCCGTTCCTTTTCTCGTCGCCGGGTTGCAGCCGCGGAACCCGCAACAAGCAGAGCGAGCTCCAGAGGAGACGCTCATGCTGCTCGCGGTCAACCTCGAGGGCTGACAGAGCAAGCTCTCAATCCAAAACAGCCAACCAAAACACGTGAGTTGCCGGTGGGGAGGGGCAGGGAGGAAAGCACTGCCAAAACCGCTTCACACTCGTCATTTCCACAGAGACCCAGCGCGCTTGCTGAAGATCAGAAGACTGACGACAACAGTGAAGCCGGCTCCCTTTATTCTTCAGGTTCCGCCGGCATGCGTCATGTGTTGACGTTAAACCCAATCAAGATTGGTCTAAGTTGATACCGAGATTCAGAGGCAGTCACGCTGAAGGCGTTCCCCATAGCGTCAGCTGACGCAGCGTTGAAGTTCCCTTGAAAGGGAACTACAAAATCCGCCTGCCCTGGGTACTCCAAATTATGTGAAACCATTTTTGCTGTATGTAGCAGAAAGTCAGGGTTATGCTAATGCAGTCCTGATGCAAGAAACACTATCAGGCAAGCAACCCATAGCCTATTACAGCACAAAACCAGTGGAACAGGCCTGTCACATTGTTACCAAGGGCTGATAGCAGCAGTCTTTGCATACCAAAAAGCCTGTACAGCAGGGGTCATCAACTATATTTGTCAGAGGGCCAGATTTTTACCAGACAGACAGTCTCCTTGGGGGCCGGACCCTTAAATAAAAATCAAATTTTGGTATAACATTATGATTGATTTTTATTGTTTATACTTTTTCCATTTCATTACAAAACTGAAGGCCTTTATGAGTCAGGCTCCTATCACCTATACTACAGACAATCACCAGGGGTTATAGATATTTTGCCTCAACTCAATTAAGTCAACTTTACTTATAGCGCACTTGAAAAACAAACACAGAGGAAGTGACAGGAAAGGGTCTCTTAACAGAGGTAAAAGGGCAGTCTCGAAGGCAAGAAACGCAAAGTTGATATTGAAAACATGTCCTTCAATGATGACTGGAATGAGAAGTACGCATTTATCATTCCAACCTTCCGAAATGCCTCACCAGTATGCGTAATTTGCAATTAAACTGTTGCTGTTGCAAAAGAATACAATCTGCGCCATCACCACGACACTAAACATTCAAATTTCAAGATTTCATATTCTGAGCAGTCAGAGGCGCGTCAGAGAAATATTGCCACATTGAAATCTGCCTAGTCCCGTGCAAGTGGCATTATTACTCAGAGAGAGTAATGTGTGCATCCCTCCATCTCTGTCCAGAGTTATTGCATCTGTCAAACAAGTTACTCTATCTGCCTCAACTAATGCACATCGTGTACATGTTTTGGCGGAGTCCAGCGAGCTGTCATTGACGGGGTCAAGGAAGCCAAATATGATATATGTATAAAAGCCATGGATTGTCCCTGGAAAAAATCAACCTGACAGTGACAGATGGTGCACCTGCCATGATTGGAAAAAATAAGGGTCTGGTGAGCAGAATAAAGACTGTCGCTCCTAAAACTAACGCACTCCATTGTATCATCCATCAAACATTGCTATGCGCAAAGTCGGGAGCTCAAAGAGGTGATGGAGAAAACAATTAAAATTATTAACCACATCCGAGGAACTTCAAGCACGCAGCACCGCCTGTTCCGCAAATTCGTGCTGGAATCCCAGGCTTCTTATGATGAGCTGTTACTACACAATGACGTGCACTGGCTTAGTAAGGGCAAAGCACTGGAGCACTTCGTTGAACTCCGTGCCCAAGTAGTGGATTTTTTAAAACAAAGTAAGTCCAAAGCTTAATGTTTTAGTTGATGTGCGAACATTATTTTGTAACCTGTTTTGTTCTGGTTCCAGGCTATTTATTTACCATGCTGTTTTAAGTTGTGCCAGATTTTGCTCCTTTTTTAGTCCTGAGAAATCTGCTAGTTCCAAGCACATTGTTGAGACTTTGAAATAAATACCAAATGTTAAGTAAGGGCATGAGGAAAAGTTATGTTTTAAAAACAACTGTGTGAAGTGTAGCCTAAATAGTCATAAATGGTGGTGATTACTGTTAAGAGACTCGGTTGTTGCTGTTTGTATTTGCTTTAATAGGCCTACATTTTTTTCTCTTTGATCCTCACAATTTTGGAATCCAGTCGCGGGCCGGATTGAACGGCTTGGCAGGCCACTGCTGTACAGTAACCATTGGACACCCAGTGACTGTTTTCACAACCCACCAACTACATGTCTTACTCACTAGTGCATGATTTATATTTAAATAATGCTAGAAAAACAGTTATTCTTTCAGCACAAGAACTTGACATACAAAGATGTTGAATGATGCTGCCTTCTGAGGGGGAGCCCCAAGACTGAACAGGTTGAACAGATTTGCTTTTGAAAGCAAAAGCGGTTATCCACAATGAGCCAATTGAAGCACAATTAACGTTGTTTGTTGATGGCCTGTGTTTTAGGAATGAGACAGGAAATCATGTGGGCTATGGCATTTCCAGGCTAAATAATTAATTAATGATCGAGAAACATTGTCCTAAGTGCAAGTGAAAGGGCTTGTTCCCTGTTCAGCACAAATAGGAAAGTTCTTAACAACGGCCTGTAAGCTCGCAGGAGGAAAAAAGGTCTATACAGATTCTGCTTAGAAATGCATATGGCATAGGTCATGTTTTCGGCAGTATTTGAAAGCAAAGAGGCTTCCGGAGAGCAGATGACATCTCCATCAATCATGACGCTACAATAGCACACCATTAGCAGCTCTGCAGCTACCAGAGGTGCTTGCAATAATCAAATGCCCCGCTCATCAGAAATCCAACAAAGTGGTAGCAGAGGGTAATAACTTTGCAGATGGAATTGCGAAACAGCCTGCAAAGGCACCAAACTGGCCTCAAGAATTCTACACAATAACAGCGGTCACACATTACAGCACAAGTGATTTCACCAGAAATAACGCACAACCTACCTCCGGAGGCAGACATTGACACACTAATACAAGCACCCACTATTTATGAAAAAAACTGTGTGGATGAGGTGCCTTTAAAAAACCTCCCCACACAGGATTATGGATTGAACCACGGGATCGTTTTGTGGCACCACACACACACACTTATCAGAACTACACGTGGTCAAGACCATTGCGCAAGGGGGGAGATTATATGGAAGATTCACCAAGCAAGTTGGTCTTTGCATCTGACAGCCATGGTTGGCAGATTATTAGCGGATTGTGAAACATGAGCGGAATATAACTACCAAAAAGCATTTTCAATGCCTACTGCAGCAATCCTATCCTCGGATGGACCATTTAGGCATCTAATGTTTGATTTTGTCGATATGAGTCCAAACATTGTGAATGGAAAAAGGTTAAAAATTGGTGGTTGTGGACAGCTTTAGCAGATGGATTGAGGCTGTGGCAAGGGCCAAGAATGATTCTTAAGTAGTGGCATGGTTTCTCAGCAGAGAAGTTATTCCAAGGTTTGGGTTAACTGACTAGATCAGTTCTGATAATGGAGTTAATTTTGTGATCTTGAACAAGTGCTTAAAAATCAAGCAGAGATTGGGTTGTGTGTTCCACTCCCAATTTCAAGGAATGGTGGAAAGAGAAAAGCCTAAAGGCTATGATAGACAAACGGGCAGACAAGCACTAGACCCTATTGACCCTCATGGGGGGTCTGCAAGATGGTCAGAAGATTCTGAGGCAGGGCCAGAGGAAGGTCCTTAAGAGAGTCACGTAGGGGACGGACAGAGGTTCTCGTGGGTGCAGGATGGTGGCAGGATTAATGGTTGGTTATAGCCTAAGCAGAACAAGACAGAACTAAAAACTAAGGCAGAACAAAAAAAAAGCAAACCAACCACACACACAAATAACTACGAATTAGTTTCACCTGTGTCTTGTTATCTCCCCTCACTCGAGTGTTTAGTTTGTGTGTTTCCTTTGTCTCCCAGTGTGATTGATGTATTTAATTTGTATCTGTATGGATACTGGAACAAGTTGTGTTTTGTGGGGTTTGGATCTCATGGGGATTGCAGATGGATCTAGGGGATGAGGGCGAGATGGATTCAGCCCTTTCTCAGCTCTTGTCCGCTAGTTTTGTCACCCGCGTTTAGGATCCAGAAGCCCGCATTGCGGCTTCTTCTGCCCCAAGCGAGGGGCAATGTGAACGCACCACACTGAGGCAGTCTAGCTCGTAGATGTTGTGCTCGCCCACATGCAGTGCTTGGGGTTAAGGCTCAACATGAGCAAGTGCACGCTTACTCCTGTACAAATGACGATGTTCCTAGGAGTAGTGTGGGATTCAGTTACGTTGCGGGCACAATTGTCTCCTGCACGGTAGGCCTACACGATTCTGGGAAAAATATGAATCACGATTTTTCAGCTTAGAATTGATCCCATGATTCTCTGCAACGACTTTTTTCTCATGATGTGTAAAGTTTATTACACACATGAACCATGAAAAAACAAACTGGCAGTACCAAAAATATTTGTTTTGGCACATAGAAAATTGCACATCGCCACAAGCCTACAAGTTTTCATTAATATCCATTAGGGGTGTAACGGATCGCAGTTGATCCATACGGATCACGACCCACGGTTCGGCACGCATGTGACCTGCAGATTAATTGCGCTTTTTTTTTTTTAACTAGCAGATTAATCTAAATTGTTTAGCAATCCCAGAGTGAAAGATAGTTTTTTTGCTGATATTGCTTTTTAAGTAACTTAACTGCGTTATTTTAAACTGGATGCTGAGTTTCAGTGCTACACAACAGTCATGTGTTCACGTGAACAGGGCATGTTAATAAGTCAACAATGGCCAGAGGCGGAGCTTGAAAAGCCTCCCGCATCATTTAAATTGCACGTATGGGAGCATTTCATCTTCCTCGCAAAATAGAATGATGACGGAAGAAGGGTGGTGGACAAAACTAACGGTATGTAAACACCAACAGTTCCTTGCTGTAAGTTTTCATGTAATAAATGGAAATGCAAGTGGAAATACTGTCTCCTCCGCCTTTTTTTTCTGATCCGAAAAATGATACATGACTCGTGATCCGTAATGTGATTCGAACCGTGAGTTTTGTGATCCGTTACACCACTAATATCCATTTTGTTTATTTCCGAATTACAGCCCTCGCTCGACAACACGTGACTAAAAGGTGCTTTGTCATTGGCTGAGGGTGAAGAGGGTGATGGGCGGCTGTGGCTTGGTGGCAGAACGGTTGCCTGCCAATCGGAAGGTCAGTGGTTTGCCAGCGGTTTGCAAAACCATGCGTCGAAGTATCCTTGGGCAAGATACTGAACCCCACAAATGCTCCCGAAGCTGCGCCTTCGGTTTGTGAAAGCAAGGTACATATGAGAATATGTAAGTCGCTTTGGATAGAAGCGTCTGCTAAATGACTAAATGTAAATGTAAATGAAGCCCTGAACTTTGTGAGAGTTGTCAAAATAAAAGCCAAATTTTATTTATTTATTTATTTTAAATCAAAGTCATTTAAAATTAGAATCGTGAAGAGGGTGAATCAAGATCACGATTTTATAACGATTTATCGTGCAGGCCTACCGCACGGTTTAAGTCAATCCTGACCATGGTGTCCAGGGTGCAGCTCGGCCAACATCTCACTGCGAAACAGTTTCAGAGACTACTGGGGCTCGTGGGCGGCTATGGCTTGGTGGAAGGGGGGGTCGTTCACCAATCGGAAGGTCGGCAGTTCGATGCCGGTTTCCCCCAGCCATGAGTTGAAGCGTAAGTGTAAGTGTCCTTGAGCGAGATTGCTCCCGAAGCTGTGCCTTCGGTGTGTGAGTCTGTGTGAATGATCAGTTTACTTTGTACTGATGGGCAGTTAGCTCCTCCCATCTGTGTGTGTGAATGTGTGTGTATGGGGTGAATGTGATATGTAGTGCAAAAGTGCTTTGAGTAGTCGGAAGACTAGGAAGGCGCTATACAAGTACAGTCCATTTACAGTCCACCGTGATACCGCTTGGCCTGCATGTGGCCGTTGCAGTGGTGGCTCAGGACCACGGGGGACCATGGGGTTTTCCCCGAGGGGCAACCCCTTAAACCCACCTAATCAAGGTTATACGCAAGTGCTTTTGTTCCTTGGTCTGGTGGAGGGAACATTGGTTCTTGGCCCTGGCCCAGTGCTAGGTGTGTCATTGTCGAACGGTGTCGACGGACACCTGCAGCACTGGATGGGGCACGGTCATTGACAGCCGCTCAGCCGGAGGTCTGTGGTTGACACATCGTCTACGGCATGGCCAAGGCTGCGGCCCCAGATTGTCCTGCTCCCGGGAGTTCTAGAGTGAGTTCTTGGCTCCGTTCTGGCCCGCCCGAATATGTTCGGGAGATGGCTTGTCAGTCTCCTGAAAAAGTAGATGTGCTAATTTTTTTTGAAGAAGCTGTGCTGAGTGCTTTAAAGATCTTAAGTATGCAGCATTGAGCCTCACATACTGACTTGGAACTGTTCATTTTGCACTTAAAACAATTTGAACTTTATTAAAACTATTTGCACTGATTTATTGTGTCGGTTACATTTTGCTCTTTTGTGCCTTTTTGTTCCATTGTTGGAGCTGCAGTGGCTCAGGAGAGGAGTCTTTGAAAAGAAAACCAAATTTTATCAAGGTAATGTGTAATGTATTCTTGTTCAAATGGATTTCATATAATTGATTTCGAAAAAGGTATTGTTCAGGAACCGCATGGAAGTAAAGGTATCGGTATTGATATCTATAACTTTTTGAACGACACCCAGCCCTAGTCTAAGTATCAAACACATTGTTATTATCACTATAATATTCTTGCCTTATGAACCCTTTGAATGTAGATAATTCAAAATTGTAGACTCCATAAGTTTTTCCCAGGATGGAACTGTTTACTGCCGTTTCCTACTTACACTGCGTTGCCTTGACAGTATGGCCTCCTCCCGCTCTCGTCTACGCCTCTGTTTCTCAGCTTGGGGCCGTGAGGAGGAGTTTGACTTGGATGAAAATAAGGACGCGGGTTTTGGTGGCTTGCTGGAACCCAGTCGCGCCGCTGCTCTCCCAGTCCGCCTCAGGACACGACCCACCCTCCACATCCTCAGTAACACACTACGACAAGCAAGCAAACACACAGGCGTACCATGTCAAAGTCGGCTGTTCATTCAGAGAAGGTAGCTAATAAATGAGCCACAGGTTAAATAAGTGTATCTGCGATGACAGGTAATATTTCAGTAACGCTTCTAAGTTTACTGACTGTGTTTCCAATGCACTGAGTGAGCAGGCATGCCAGACACGAGCTGCTAGCTTAGCGTCGTCTTTGTAAACCCACGAACGTGAATTTCTATAATGTTGGTAATATACGTCAACATTACGTCAGTTGTATAACTGCGTGGTATTATTGTGTCATTCCCTATTACTCTGACTTCTCTTCTCTTCTCTATTCTTCTCAGCAAGAGGATGCTGTTTATTGGCGGACTGCTAAAACCTAACGGACAACCGGAAATGCTCCCCGTCCGTTTAGAAATATCTTCCCCCCCGCGACCCCGCTGCCATCAAGCTGAAACGAGAAAGGAACAAAGCATCCTGCCTACCTTTAGAAATAAAACTATTTGTGAAAACAATGGGCACCAAAAAAGGGATATTGATGTCCTAAATTCGGATTCTTTGCATACACAATATTATGACACGACAGTGGGTTGGCGTGATTTATTTTTGTTTGAGTGACACCACGAGTCAGGAAGCTGAAAATCGATTTGACGTGGAAACGTCCAACTTCCGTTCTCAGTGTGGCTAACTCAGTACGCATGCACTGCCGGAAAATGAAGGAACTGGCATTAGCATTAAAGAAAGCTAAGCTAAGTTTCACCTAATAAGTTTGATAAATCAAGCTGTGCGGCAGGAGGAAGAAGGGGCACAGTTGTGTATCAAGCAGGTTATTTACATTTGATTGTGCACTACTCCTTTCATTTACAGGCTCATGGCTTTGTTACTACATGCTTTAACTACTTTATGCACGTCACCGTTATGTGACGGCCGGCTGTGGTTTGTGCTAGAGCGGGTCGTCCACCAATCGGAAGGTCGGCGCTTCAATCCTGGCTTCCCAGCCCACATGTTAAAGTGTCCTTGGGCAACATACTGAACCCCAAATTTGTGAGTGTGTGTGAGCGATTGGTTTCTTTGTTCTGATAAGCAGTTGGCACCTGCCATCAGTGCGTGAATGGGATGAATGACATGTAGTGTACAGTACAGTCCATTTACCATTTGTTCTAAGAATCAGTTAAGTGGCCATCATTTGGCTTGTGAATTATACTATATATATCTTTTAGGATAGTTTTTATGTAATTTCAAGTTATTTTAGTTGTTTGCCTACGTGTCCACAGGGTTTTCACATACAGTAAATATGTGCACATTAATGGTTAGAGGAGAGTATTCCAGGGATATATGAACCATGCTCACATTCTGAACCTTATTATTGTAAAAGACAAAAAACAAAATACTTTTTTATGTATTGATGCTGTTTTACTTTGAGATTTAAATATTAGCTAATTATATTTATCAGCTAATCAGCTAATAAATACCCGAAGGAATCGGGTTTAATAGAGAGCATTACATTGAGTTTAGTTTAGTTGTAGGCTACTGCTATACACTCCGGTCCGGCAGGTGGCGATAATGCCCCTGCAGGCTGGCTGCCAGCCGCCAGTCAAAACACAAGAAGACAAAGAAGAAGTCATTCCGCAGCTTGACTTTGTGTTAGCCGCAGCTCCCCAAACGGGTCCGCGTGTCGTTACCATCAGGTCAGCAGCCTTCAGCTGTAATGCTATTTATGATCTAAAGACCCAGGGTCGTTCGTTGTAGCTGTCGTAACGTTATATTAGAGACACTGTCTGTCATTGACGGCCTGTTCCGGTCCTTTTACATCTTAAAGCTAGCTAACGGTAGCGTTAGCACAGCAGCTCCTGCTATGGCGGAGGTTCCCGGGACATCGAGTGAGACGATAACGGAGACTGTTCAGACCAACACGCCGCCTCCGCCCCAGCAGGTAAACGATGAAGGGCTCGTCGTTATGCTAGCCAGTGGTAACTAACTGCAGAGTTCAGAACCGTCCGTTTTTTTCCAGCAGCAGCGAGGCCATGCCGTTTAGGGGGAAGCCTAACTTCCGTCTCTTACTGTCGTGAAAGGGTTTGAAGGCTGTCTGAACCCCACCTTCCAATCTGTAAAACCTTCATTGCATTAGTGAAAATGAAAAAAGGGCTGTTTTACTGCTTTTTCAGATGCAGACCACGTCCAGACCAAAAGCCACTGTCCCTGCACTTGTCAGAGCTGTACTGGATTGTCACAGAGAGAACACAGGTTCTTTCAAACACAGTTTCAGATTTTTGAAACCCTTTTTCTTCATTTTGCACACATGCACGTGCTTAAAATGGCATTCTGTTTTGCTTTGACGTTAGTGCTGTTGTTTTTTATGTATCGATCTGTGTATATTCAGACCTACAGTTTGCACTTCATTGAGCACTGAAACTAAGCAGTAATTACATTATACACATGTATCTAATACACTGCAATGTTATGTGTATATAGGTCAAAAAAAGATGTTGTTTCCTGGTTTGGTCTTTGCAATGAGAGGAAATTATATTTTAGACAATTCTGTGCTGGGCTTTAACCAGACTCGTTTTTGATGCACT
This sequence comes from Coreoperca whiteheadi, assembly GCA_011952105.1. Lineage (NCBI taxonomy): Eukaryota > Metazoa > Chordata > Actinopteri > Centrarchiformes > Sinipercidae > Coreoperca > Coreoperca whiteheadi. Next base: position 25,202,369 of record CM022477.1, on the reverse strand, counting down.
TATGCTTTTTGTTACCTTGTGTTGTTATATTGCTTCCATTGTCTTCCTCAAATGTAAGTCGCTTTGGATAAAAGCGTCTGCTAAATGACTAAATGTAAATGTAGTGTGCTTCTAACTTCCAAACAACTAACACAGTTGTTTGGCCCTTTCCTGTTTGCACATCACGGCGCCCCCTTGCTCAGGTCCATAAAGAAACCTTTTTCTCAGTTTGTTGTGGAAGAACTTAGTTGGCCTGCACAGATCCCTGACCTCAACCCCATCCAACACTTTTGGGATTCATTTATGGCCGACTGCAGGCCAGGCCTTATCGCCCCCAACGTCAGTGCTGGACCTCACTAATGGCACTTTTCCATTAGCAGTATCAGCTCAAGTCGGCTCGCTTTTCACTTCGTTTTCCTTGGCAGATAGTACCTGGTCGTCATAGCGACGCCGCAGGAGATTGCCGTGACGTAATCTTCTACGCGACACACACCCGCTACCCACACAACCAAACAAACCAAAGGAAAGTCTGCACCTCCTCGTTTGACCGCAGCGTATTCTCCCTAGTCACCATAATAGTAACGGGTACATCACGCAATCTCTGGCCAAACTTTTTAAAAATGGCGGGGTTATCAGGATACTCTGTCTGGCGCGTGCAATGATGACAAAGTGAATAGTGACGATTCTCTCTGACCAAGCAGCCGTATTTTCACGTGACATTTTAGTATCGCCTCAGGTCGCTCAGAACCTCGCGACCTGAGGCGATAAAAAAAGTACCTGGAAGCAGGTACAAGTACAACTTTCACACAGTGGAGAACCAAACAAAGGCGAGGCGAGCTGGTACTGTGTAGTGGGAAAGCGCCATAATACTCTTGCAGCTGAATGGGAGGGACTCCCTGCAGCCAGGTTCCAAAATCTGATGGGAGGTCTGAAACCAGAGGAGTGGAGGCTGTTATGGCAGTACATTAACGCCAATGGTGTTGGAATCCCAAGTACCACTGCTACATATGGCTGGAATGTTCAGGTGTTCATAAACTTTGGGCCATGTAGTATATTATTTGCCACAAATCCTTTCAGTCCCAAAGATATCTATTAAGTTGGTGAGAACTTAATGGAGCAATGATGGACAAGATGACGCAGATAGTGCTGCACATGTTCAAGATGATACATTAGCTTTTACAGTGACCAAACTATTGGCTTAAAGGGAACCATGGTCCTGAATGTTCCCTGTTGTTGTTTGCTTTCTACAGACATGCCTTCTAAATAATTTGGCCTTTACAACCTAACTCTAAGTTTTACAATTTAGGTAATGAAGTCATACCTTTGTGTCATCATTCAGGGCCCATGTTCATGAACTGCATGCCAGGTCCTTGAGAATTTCTGTTTATTTATCGTGTTTGACATGCTTTGCTTTTAGGAAAGCAGGTAATGGGAACATTTGCATACCCACACAGACATGGAGAGAACATGAAAACTCCACATAGAAAGTCTATATGCCTACTTTACATTTGATGCCCAGTATCTCACCGCAGACCTCTCACATGTTACAGGAGGGACGAAGCCTGACAATCAAGCTGAGGAAGCGGAAGACTGAGAAGAAGGTGGAGTGGTCCAGTGACACTGTCGACAATGAGCACCTGGGGAGAAGGTCCTCAAAGTGTGAGTTCATCTTCCTTAAATGCTGAATATTGTCATTTTATAGGTTGTCACACATTTGTATCCACACTTCTATAGGTCCCGATTCATAGTGCGATTCTGGGCTGCCAGATGAAATTTCACAGTCTTACGTTGTCAGTCCTAAACAGTGGTCCTATAACTTACTTTGAGACTCATCCACCAACAGTTTTAGAGCTTTGGATACCAAAGAAAGTCTACATCTGAATTCAGTGTTGAAACTTAGGAGCAAATTCTCTCTGTGACTGCTGCCACATCACATGTCTGCAAGTCAACCAATCAGAATAGGACATGAAACGGTGTAGAATTCACAGACTACTTTTTTGTTTCTATTTACATTGTAGCACGGCACATCCTGGAATCAGCACGTTACTCTTGGTTGATTCTAGCATCAAATCAATCCACTGATGGTAGTCTGAACATACGTGGTTAGAGTTCTACTGCAGCAGGAGTTTTTATGGTGAAACTTCTCCAAAACATGAATAAATATCGGCTAAAAAACATGGGTTCAAGTGTAGCCCACAGGTAACTGACTGACTCCATATAATTGGCAACATTATACTTCTTGTTTGTATCACCCAAAGCATGATGGGAACTGAAGTTCCAAAACTCTGAAGTTTTTTTAAATCTCAAATAAAAAAAAGTAAATGGTAAATGGACTGTACTTGTATAGCGTCTTTCTGACTACTCAAAGCGCTTTTACACTACATCACATTCACACACTGATGACAGGAGCTAACTGCCCATCAGTACAACTTAAACTAACCAGTCACACTCACTCACACACCGAAAGGCGCAGCTTCGGGAGCAGTTCAGGGTTCAGTATCTTGCTCAAGGATACTTCGACACATGGCCGGGGGAAGCTGGGATCGAACCGCCAACCTTCTGATTGGTGGACGACCGCTCCGACACCAAGCCACAGCCGCCCAGTACCTTTTTTCAGGCTTTTTGGACAATTCCTGTGCTGTATTTTTAACTGTGCCACTCCTAAGGATCCTTCTCTCCACAGGTTTGGGTCGGCATGCTTCCTTGCATTTCTTTTTCTTTTTTCTTCGAGAGGGGCTTTTCTCTTTAATCTCTTGTAAAGTATTGTGTTTTTTGTCTTTTACAATACTAAGGTTCAGAATGTGAGCATGGTTCATATATCCCTGGAATACTGCTACTCTCCTCTAACCATTAATGTGCACATATTTACTGTATGTGAAAACCCTGTGGACACGTAGGCAAACAACTAAAATAACTTGAAATTACATAAAAACTGTCCTAAAAGATATATATAGTATAATTCACAAGCCAAATGATGGCCACTTAACTGATTCTTAGAACAAATGGTAAATGGACTGTACTGTACACTACATGTCATTCATCCCATTCACGCACTGATGGCAGGTGCCAACTGCTTATCAGAACAAAGAAACCAATCGCTCACACACACTCACAAATTTGGGGTTCGGTATGTTGCCCAAGGACACTTTAACATGTGGGCTGGGAAGCCAGGATTGAAGCGCCGACCTTCCGATTGGTGGACGACCCGCTCTAGCACAAACCACAGCCGGCCGTCACATAACGGTGACGTGCATAAAGTAGTTAAAGCATGTAGTAACAAAGCCATGAGCCTGTAAATGAAAGGAGTAGTGCACAATCAAATGTAAATAACCTGCTTGATACACAACTGTGCCTCTTCTTCCTCCTGCCGCACAGCTTGATTTATCAAATCAAACAGCAGCTGGGAAGCTATTTTTACCCCACGTTCCACCACATGTCTGAACAAGGTGTCATGTTGTGTTTTTGATTTTCAAACTGAGAATTAAGAGTTCACAATGAGGCCGTGAAGGCATCAGCTGTAGATGTAGATCACATGGACCAATCCAAATCCTTTATGTTGTGTTCCAGGCTGCTGTATTTATGAGAAGCCCCGGCAGTTCGGAGAGTCGTCCTCTGAAAGCGAAGGAGACGATGATGATGAAGGGTGTGGGAGTGCTCACTGTATCCTCGGCCATGGCAGGAGAGGCCATGGACAGAGGGGGGGCGGGGGGACCACAGTGCCCCCAAACTCTGGAGGGTCACACACCCACTAATGAGCACTGCAGGCTGATTGTTGTGTGTAGGTGGTTTCTCACCACGCCAATGACGGATTACTAAACGGCACTTTTTCTTTTGTTTAGTTCCACCACTGAGGTACAGGCAGACCGGATGCTGTGTTCCAGTCATGAGTCAGAAACTCCCAGCCACTGGAGCAGGATTACAGCCTCTGTACTGCTGCTCTGAAAAACAAAGAGCATCATGGATTATTGAATTATACTAATTGAAAATCCTGCTCTCCTTTTCAACAGCTAAAAGCATGCTCAGCATTGTGTCGCCTCACATATTTAACATGGAATGATAGCTACCAGTTCACATTTAAAATGTCTTTAAACTCTATCACAAAGCAGACGTGTGATGATGACAGAATAATAGAAAGGGCCATTAGCAGTCTTTTAACATGTTTTAGCCTTCTACTACAAATCACACACAGCATGCATTATATCACTGCTAAGCATTTTTCCAAGCACCCATTGGTTTCCATTCATTTCCCTGTGCTATGAAAATAAACCCTGAGGTTTGTTTTTATTTTTGTCAGAGTTGTTGTCCAAAAGGCCAAAGAGTTTCACTTTACAGATATATGCCGGTGTATAAATATAATGGCAAACTGTGCTGCTTAAATGACTCCAACGATTATCAAATCATTTTCTGTGAGTCTTTGTTTTAACACAAAATGCAGAATCATCCTGCATTTACACCTGCATTACCGCACAATGTTCACTAAACTTAATAATAATAATAATAATAAAACAATAATAAAAATGATGGCTTACATAGGCCAAGCAAGTTTCTAGCCTCTACAAGCATGGTTTTTATACCTCCTGGCAGTTAGGACAGAAAAGGTCATTAAAAACCTTAAAAGAGAGGGTCAGCAGCAGTAATGTAAAAATGTGTTTTGTCATAAATGAGCTAAAACATGTAAGAACAACAGCTAAAACCCATGTTTGACATTGTGCCAACTAACAATTAGCATGAACTGGCAGCAGCTGCAAGTGTTTAACCCTTTAGCATACAGATTTAAGTAAATGTAGTGCAGACTCTAGAATTGGATGATCCCAATGTTTTTGCATGTTTAAACCCATTTTCACCCTTTTAATTCAAAGCACATTTATGTACATTACATAACTGCAGACACTTTTCAAGCTGTGATAGTGTTGAAGAGCTTCAGGTTTCTTCAAAGTATGCTTTTCATACTGTAGTAAAATGGGTGGAAACCAGTGGGGGCCTATTAAAAAAACCTGAAACGGTTTGAAATGCATTGGGAAATGGGCACCAGCAGTAATGTAAAGCGTCTGTGATTTGTCATGAATTAGCTAAAACATATAAAATCACTAGTTATGATGTCACTATCATGAGATCAATGCAGAGGGGAGACACCTTTGCCCAGACTCCATGCTCGTGATTCCAACCGGAAACGCAGTTGCATTGCACATTCCCCCAGTATCACATGGGACTTTCTGACTGTGGCATCTCTGGGACGCAGCATACATTATGTTAGGAGCTTTGAGAGATGATGTCTGGCTATGTATTTTCCTTTTGACGAAGTGGCAGAGTTAATTGTATATAATACAGCACATTGTTTTTTATTTATTTGCTGGTCTTAATTCTAAATTTGCTAATAATTGACATGCAGTCGACTGCAGTCTGTGTAGTAGCATTGCAATTACACACCGGTATGTGAGAGGTAGAATGGAGTGTATTGGGAACCTGGACACCAACAAATATCTCACTTTCATATTTGGTTGAGTGACGATTGCTGTTTCTGACTTGTAGTTCAGTTTTAAAGGTATTGCCAACCTTTGGGACGATTGCTGACAGAACACACTGTAATTCGGTCGTAACTGCACCATCAGTCTGATCTGTTAGACCCACGTAATCAGTATCAGAGAACCCAGCCCCCGGCCCTGTCCTTCATATGTGGATAACTTCATTAACTTCATTTAATCATTAATCATTTAACACAACCCTGGATTTTTCAGGTCTTCAAACCTGTTTTAAAGTTTATCTGGAGCTGTTGTCATAGCAACAAGACCTCAAGGCCAAGCTGCAAAAGTGCAGCTTACTCACAGTTTGCTGGATCATGGACTAAAACCTCTGAGGGTTAGCCAATAACATGAAGACTGCTTTCCTCAGAGACTCTAATGAAGAAATAGTGATATATTTATCATGTAAAATATAAGAAAAAAACATCAAGTTGTATAATTCCAAACTTTAACAATCAAGAATAAAATATCTATATAAATGAGCAATTTCAACAAACAAATTAGATTTCTTACTGCGGATCTTTCAACTCTTCCAAACAAACCTAAAGTTTATGTGGAGCTGATGTCCGATGAACAAACCCTTCAGTTTAAAATAAGTTGCAAAAGTTTAAACATGTTCATTGTTAAATGGATCATGAGCTAGCCTTTTCAAATCGGGCCCGTAACGTCCTAATAATTTTCAGAAGGTTTTCTGGGAAAAATGGCATCATTTGGTACTAATTATAGGGAGAAAAGGTGCTCAGCTGGTACACTTCCAATGAATTAATTCCAAGTATTTGCACAGCAGATCAATTGAAAATGCAAAACCGTGCAATATATTTAGTACAGTATACTGTTCAACATCCACCCATTCATCCATTAGCGGTACTATATTAGCTTCTCTCCAGGGAACCTCTCTGAAATAAACCATCACTTAATGTTATAACTGTTTTCAACAGAACATAGACATTACTGAAATATAAAAGTCTGGTGGTGTAATAATCACAGTTTAATACACAATGTTAATCTCAATAAACACCTGCCAAAAATACAATCGAATCATTACATTAAAAAATAACTTCACATTTGGTTGTAATTACCATGAGCAAAAGGGATAAATTCAACTTAAAGTTCGTAAAACAATGGGATCACAAAACATGGCATTTAGTTGCTGGATTTGAGCAGTCAGTTTATATTAAATTAGAGCCAATCTTAAAACTGATAAATCAGTCAGATTACTGAACACAGTTAACTCCTTGGTCATACAAAATCATCATCTGTTTTAGAGTGGCTTTAGTGCCTATTAGTTATTAAAGGTTTTGGCAGTCTGAGGTTCAAGTGTAATTTCATAGTTAGAGAATAAATCAGGCTGGCTGATATTTTGACAGACATATTATTGGTGTATATATATATATATATTTTTTTTTAAACTCAAATATTGATATCAGAATCAGCTCAAAAATCCAGTATTCTTACTGTAGTCAGAATATGTTGTAGAAACTCACTAAAAATTCTGCACTACCATTCTGTAGCCGTACCATAATGCCAGCCCTTAATAATTGTGCTGATTCTACTCTTTACTCATGTTGCTTTTATTTCAAAATAATAGTTTGCTGTTGTGAGATAACTTTATGTAAGATTGAAAAATCTATCCTCCGCCTACGTTGGATAAACTCAATTATGAGAATTGGCTCGGTTACTTTATCCGGCTAACATCTTGTAAACCTGGATTAGTTAAACTACATATGAAGAATGGGGTCCTGGGTAGTGAGCTGTATCTTGTGGCTTAGAAAACATTAGACAAAACAGACATCTTGTTCTGTCAAAGTCCGTCAACCTAATTTCAAAGGCTGCCAGTTTAGCTCTCACCTCCTCACCCAAAAGCTTTTGACATTAAGCCTTTGATTGTTTTTGCTGAGCTGTAATTGTCAGTTTGCTGTCATGATTGGTTAAAGATCACGGTGTATTTGTCATGGAATTTTTTGACAGCATTGGCTTTGAAAACCTCATTAACATAAGTGAGTTGGTAATTTCACTTCTAAATCCTCCTGGTTTTCATTTGCTTGATTGGTTTTTAGATAAATCCAATGTATCCACCGGACAATCTTAGAAATGATGACATATTTGCATCAGATGAATTGCTTTTAATAGTGGTTTCTTTGTATAGGGTGGTAATTTGTAAAGTCAGAATGGAGGATGGTTGAGTATGGATGAAGAAGAGAAATTCAATTCTGTTAATGTAGTCATTCGCTTAACTCCTTGGAAGAAGTACCCATAGGTTCCCATTAAATTCAGATGCACGTTGGTCATAAAACAAAAGTCAGGAATTTGACTCTATGAACTCTATTTAACGACGATGGGGATTTGTGCTTTTCCTGCTGTGCTCTGCAGAGTGACTGACATGTTTTATTTATGAGGTAAAAAGAGACTTGACGTCCTATGATTGGAGGTCAATTCCTGACCAGGCTGTAAATTTGTAACTGGATCACAGCTAATGTGGCGTAAAGGGAAGGAGAGGTGAAGCTGCATGAGTGCTGGCCCAGGCTTTGTACTCATGTCTCAGCTAGGACCAAAACTCACCTGATGCAGGCTCCATCATCATCCGCTACAGTTTCAGACCATGTTTGTTATGTGACAGTAGTGTGGATTACACTCAGTTCATTTTTGCCACCACTTTATCTACTATCTATACACATTGACATTGTTACATATGTACATTGTTCTTGTACTGGTAATGCACCTTTCTGTATATACTATTAAACATAATGAGAGCAGATATAATCTGAATTAAAGTTTTGAACTGTGATAAAACTGGTTTACAAATGTGTGTTGTATATTACATAGGGGTGTGACCCTAGTTAGTCATGCATACCTTTGCAGTCCACGCTGTGGCCTTAAGGATATAACTTTCCTAATGAAGTTTGGGTAAGAGAGGGTGATGGACTTAAAAGATGAATCCATTTCATATCTGCAGTGAAGCATAAATACTACAAATTATATGGTGAGCTAATCTCCTTTAATAATGTGATTCAAGGCTGGATTATCAACTGGGCAAAACTAGCAATGCCCCCCCCCACCCCAAAAAAGCCTCAGGTTCAAGGTGTGGCAACTGGTTTGTGGTAATTTGATTTATTGTAACTTTTGTTGGGAATTTGGGGATATATATATATATATATATATATATTAGTATATCACAATGTCAACTGACAAGGACCTCAAATCTGCACAAAGCATTTTTATTAACGATGGATCTAATGTGAAAGGTGTCGCTCATATTGACAAACCCATTATCACCAACTCTGCAGTTCCCCTCGGCTCTGTAGTTTTTGCCTCTTTTAGCTAATTTTCATTTAGCTTTTATGGCCACAACTTTACTGTTTCGGTTCTTTCGGAGTGCTCCCATCAACCTTGTTTCCAGCAGCAGGCAGCTGTTTTCAATGAAAACACTTAAAAACCCACTGTACACTATCTGCCTAGCACCAAACGGCAGATAGACGCCTAGCTGGTGAACAAAGAGGAACATTTAGCAGCTAAAGAGCCATGTCTTTTCCTCAGGAGTTGGTGGAGCCCAAACCCTAGCTTAAAGGAGAGTGAATATTGGATTAACATTCATCAGACTGACACAAACACAACTCCAAATGAATGCTAATGTTGCTCTGTCTGGTAATGTGGAACATATTTAGAAAGTGATCATAAATCAGTGTTGTGCTTTTAGCTTGTCCAACTTCCACCAAGTGGTCGTATAAATAAAGTTTTTAGGTGGGTCCTGCTTAATTACCTTGAGGCTCTGCTCTGAAAATGAAATGAAATTTTAAGTTGATAATGATATCCTGCATAATCCTATATAAACTTGTGTTTAATTAAACGACCACAAAGCAAACCTGGGGCTAGGTAGTATTCCAGCATGGAAATACTGTCACAATCTGACCAATGATGATCTGGCTGTCGAGGTGGTGTCCAGCAAACAATCTGGGCTTTATAGATAATTGGCAGACTTTCTGTGGAAGACCTGGTCTGATTAGGAGCGATGGCATTCATCCTACTTTGGATGGAGCAGCTCTCCAGACCGCTGTGGCACGTGTACTGACAAGAACAATTTCTCCAGTATTTTCTTCTCTGCACTGGCTCCCTGTAAAATCCAGGATAGAATTGAAATTCCTTCTCCTCACCTACAAAGCTCACCTGCTGGAATAGTGCTGCTGTGTCTATAGTGGAAGGGAGGTGGTGTGGCTCAGATCTTACTTAGTGGGCATCACCTGGAGCTTCTCAGTTGTCCTTCTGGATCCATCCTAATCACTTATGTTTTACAATCTATCCATTTTTAATCAGAATTATATATACTACGATTTCATCGTTTTCATTATAATTGTATATACACTATGATTTCTAGATCCATCCTCTTTACTTATGTTTTACACTCTACATTTTGGCATCATGATTGTAGATACAGTCAGGTCCATAAATATTGGGACATCGACAATTCTAATCTTTTTCGCTCTATGCACCACCACAATGGATTTGAAATGAAACGAACAAGATGTGCTTAAATTTGAGGGTATTTACAACCAAATCAGGTGACCGGTGTAGGAATTGCAAGAGTTTGTATATGTGCCTCCCACTTTTTAAGGGACCAAAAGTAATGGGACAAATTAACAATCATAGATCAAACTTTCACTTTTTAATATTTGGTTGCAAATCCTTTGCAGTCAATAACAGCCTGAAGTCTGGAACGCATAGACATCAGACGCTGGGTTTCATCCCTAGCGATGCTCTGCCTGGCCTCTACTGCAGCTGTCTTCAGTTCCTGATTGTTCTTGGGGCATTTTCTCTTCAGTCTTGTCTTCAGCAAGTGAAATGCATGCTCAATCGGATTCAGGTCAGGTAACTTGGCCATTGCATAACATTCCACTTTCCATTAAAAACCTCTTTGGTTGCTTTCGCAGTATGCTTCAGGTCATTGTCCATCTGCACTGTGAAGCGGAAGGATGTTCCAAACAGTTGATTTGGCCACACCTAAAGTTTTTGCTATCTCTCTGATGGGTTTGTTTTTCAGCCTAATGATGGCTTGCTTCACTGATAGTGACAGGTCTTTGGATCTCATATTGAGAGTTGACAGCAACAGTTTCCAAATGCAAATAGCACACTAGAAATGAACTCTGAACCTTTTATCTACTCCTTGTAAATGGGATAATGAGGGAATAACACACACCTGGCCATGGAACAGCTGAGCAGCCAATTGTCCCATTTCTTTTGGTCCCTTAAAAAGTGGGAGGCACATATACAAACTGTTGTAATTCCTACCCCATTCCCCTGATTTGGATGTAAATACCCTCAAATTAAAGCTAAAAGTCTGCAGTTAAAGCACATCTTGTTTGTTTCATTTCAAATCCATTGTGGTGGTGTATGGAGCCATAAAGATTAGAATTGTGTCGATTCATAGTACCTGACTGTACTATGATCTTCTGTTGTGAATCTGTTCTGTACACACATCTATTACATGTCTGTCCGTCCTGGGAGAGGGATTTTTCCCTGTTAAAAGGGTTTTTTTCGGGTAGTTTTTCCTTATTCGAATCGAGGGTCTAAGGACAGAGGGTGTCGTATGTAAAGCCTGTTGAGGCAAATTGTGATTTATAATATTTAGTATATAAATGAAATTGAATTGAATTGAATGCAGAAACAGGGGGTTGAAAGAGGCCCCCAGAAGGTGACCGTGGTTTGATTCTAAGTTGGCCTGAAAAACTATTTAATTAATTGAATGTGTGAAACAATATTTCATGCACGTTTTGCCATAGAATCATTTGTGAAACTGCCAGAGATTAATTTTTGTCAATTTCTGCATGTCACTTTCAGGCTAATGTAAAGTGTACAGAAACCAACAGGAAAACCAAAAGAGTACTCCAGTAATTTGAGATTGTGGAAGACATTTTACCATCATAATTTAGTACAGATGTTGATGTTTAACGGGGTAATGCTGCACCCAATTTTGACTGTTACACAATAATGCAGCTTATACTCTGAACTGCAATATGACAATGTGTGATGGTTTATCTGACTTAAATAACTTTCGAGTGTCTTCAAGGGGATTTTCGAAGCATACTGAAACATAAATTATTTTATATAATCTTTGAAATGTAGCTGGCAACAACATGCAAAACAACCAGTGTGGTCCTTTAATAAACCAGCACACTGTTAGGACTCTTCTTTGGCTGGAAACATTTTATGCTCTGCCTTTACTCTCTGTATTGGTTGTACTGAAAAAGTCATCCCAGCAGAATCAACATACCATAATTGGATTTGTTTCATTTAATGTTGGATTTCAAGAAAATGTTGGGGAAATCAAAACCAAGACAAGCAGACGATCTAATAGAAGAACATCGGTTTAATTAACTAGTGGGAGCATTTAACCTCAGTGTAGTGTTAGGTTCAAAGCGGGTATTAACTAGAACTAATATGTCACAGCAGATATTTCCAAATTAAAATTACAGCATGGGTATCGGTGAGGTCCTTCTTCCTTATTCAATGAAGCAAGACAGTTTCTTTAGCTACAGTAATCATGCACTTGTTAGGTGTGTTTGCTGCTCATATAGAAATAGCTTTATTTATCATCACAGTTCATTTAGTTCGATTCTTCATTACAGTGATTAACTATCTGCTATACATGTAAGGTGCCTAAGGATACGTGTAAATACAGTTAGATTATTATTCACGTCTGTGGTAACAACACCCGATTACGCCAATTGGAGATCACTAAAATGAACGTTGAGACGGTGTGTACATATGCAAAGATGACGTCGGACTCCGTAGTTTTCTCTGGGCCCCTGCCAAATCTGACCAGTGATGACATGTTTAGAGGCATTGTCTCTGTACTTGTCTTGTTAGATCTTAGTGCTGCATTTGATACCATTGACCATCAAATCCTATTACAGAGACTGGAAGTTTACGATGTATCCGAGCACACCAAAGTTAGTCACGGAGTTCATCAAGGTTCTGTGCTTGGACCAATTCTATTCACATTATATGTGCTTCCTTTAGGGAATATCATTAGGAAACACTCCATAAACTTTCATTATGTGGATGATACCCAATTATATGTATTGATCAAGCAAGATGAAACTAATCAGTTAGCTAAACTTCAAGCATGCAATTTTCTGATGTTAAGTGACTGTACTTGGCCCCCAAACACCTTCGAGACACATCATCTAAAGATATAGTAACTCTAGATGGCATTGCACTGGCCACCAGCACCACCGTAAGGAACCTCAGAGTTATCTTTGAACGGGATTTATCTTTTGACTCCCACATGAAACAAACTTCAAGGACTGCCTTTTTTCACCAACGTAACATTGCAAAAATCAGGCACTTCCTGTCTTAAAATGATGCAGAAAAACTTGTCCATGCAATGGTTACTTCTAGGCTAGATTATTACAATTCCTCATTATCAGGCTGCCCCAATAAGTCCCTTAAGACTTTTCAATTGATCCAGAATGCTGCTACAGGTGTATTGACAAGAACTAGGAAAATAGATCATATTTCACCAGTATTAGCTTCCCTGCACTGGCTCCCTGTAAAATCCAGAATAGAATTTAAAATCCTCCTCCTCACCTACAAAGCTCTTAATGGTCAGGCACCATCGTATCTTAAAGAGCTCAGAGTACCTTATTACCCCACTAGAACACTGCGCTCTCAGAATGCAGGGTTACTTGTGGTTCCTAGAGTCTCCAAAAGTAGAATGGGAGCCAGAGCCTTTAGCTATCCAGCTCCTCTCCTGTGGAATCAGATTCCAGTTCGGGTTCGGGAGGCAGACACCATCTGCACATTTAAGAGTAGGCTAAAGACTTTCCTCTTTGATAAAGCTTATAGTTAGGGCTGGCTCAGGTGAGTCCTGAACCATCCCTTAGTTATGCTGCTATAGGCTCCGGGAGGCTTCCCATGATGCACCTCTCTCCTCATTTTCCTCTCCATCTGTATGCATTCTCATCCCATTAATGCATTTTACGAACTTGACATCATCTCTCTCTCGTAGGTTTGTGCTTTCATCTCTCTCTCCTGCTTTCACTTTCAGCAGGTATTTCTGCCTCCAGAACTGTAGAGTCTGGATTTATGATTGTGGGCCACCTGCTGCCCCTCTGCTCGATGACTGGTGCTACAATTATTATTATTATTTGTCTTTATACTATTATTATTACTATATTCCTATCACTATCATTCCTATTATTATTATAACACTACCATTAAATTATTATTATTATTATTTTAAAATTCTGTTTCTCTTAGAATTTCTATTCTCTTTCTCTCTCAACCGGCAGCGGCGGACGGCCACCCAACGCTAAGTCTGGTTCTGCCCGAGGTTTCTGCCTCTTAGTTTTTTCTTGCCACTGTCGCCAAGTGCTTGCTCATGGTTGGATTTGTTGGGTCTCTGTAAATAACATTATAAAGAGTACAGTCTAGACCTGCTCTATAGGAAAAGTGCAATGAGATAACTTCTGTTATGAATTGGCCCTATATACCGTAAATAAATTGAATTGAATAAAAGGCAACAAAGAGTTGTAGTCACCTCTATGGGATTCACACTGTTAATACAAATTTGGTGCAACTTAAAAAAGCCCAGGATAATTAGACATTCTCACGATGGAAGTCTATAGCTGCCAATATTAATATCAAACCTTGTAATCAAATTAAAATTTTATTTTCCAGTTGTGCACACATATGAAACAACTGAAATTACAACTTCAAAATCAAATTTTAATGTTTGAAAGTACATCAATACTGTCTAAATCAAAATTAAAACTACACTGGCAAATAATTTCTAGTATACTCCTTAGCATAACATCACCATAATAATAATTAAATTTAAAGTGAGATAAACTTTTTTTTTTCAAATTGACAGAAAGTGCGAGACCTTGAAACTTGAAAATGAAACTGGAGTCTGGAAATTTAAAATAATGAAAGAAGCAGTGTTTGATGGCAAGAAGCTTAGAGGGCTCTTGTGAAAACGGTCAAAATCAACTCTTATTAGATTACCCATGAACTATTTACATTTTACTTAATTAGTCACAATATAAATCAAAACCTAATTCCAATTCATATAGGACTGCAACTAATGATTGTTTTCCTTATTGATTCATCTGCCAATTATTTTCTCGATGATGTGGTCTATAAAATGTTCTAAAAATACAGAAACATGCCCATCCCATTTCAATAAAAGTCCAAGGTGTTATTTTCAAATTGAATATCTTTTGGCTATCATTCAAAGCCAAAAGATATTCAGTTTACTGTCACATAACAGCAGTGTGGAGAATCACTGGCTGATGACCTGAATGTGTTTTACTGTAGGTTTGACATGCCCACATTCACACCCCTCACTCACTCTGACATCGAACAACAATCCAACGGACAGTCAGGACTGCAGAAAACCTCTACATGTCCAGGGTCAGGAAACGGGTAGGAAACATCACTGCAGATCTATCACACCCAGGACAAAGCCTGTTCTAACCTGTTCCACCTTCTCCCCTCTGGTAGGCCCTATAGAGCACTGTACACCAAAACGACCAGACACAAGAATAGTTTTTACCCACAGGCCGTCACTCTGATGAACAGTTACCACCAGTCAGTGTCAGGAGAAATCCCATTTCAATAACCCTGTGACACAAACATTCACTGTACCAGTAAATGTATCTAATTGTTTATGTAAATATTAGAATCATATTTAATTCAGCAACGTTGCACTAATTCTCTATTATATTATACTTTAAAAAAACAAAATCTATTTGCACATAGTAGCTTAATGTCTGTCAACCTTGTTGAGCTTGTTGTCCTTGTTTTTAGCTATATTTATCTCTATTTCTGTCTATGTACAGTGAGAGAAACAAAAAACTGAAGTCAAATTCCTTGTATGTGTACACATGGCCAATAAAGCTGATTCTGATTTATAAAACAAAGAAAAGCAGAAAACTTACAATTGAGAAGCTGGAACTAGGGAATGGTTGGCAATTTTGCTAGAAAAAAATGACAAAAACCAAAGTAATTAAGATACATTTTTCTGTCGATCGAATGAATCGATTGTTTCAGCTCTCAACAGTTTGAAATTCCATTTTCATGTTTAGGTTGCACATTTTCTGCCAATTTGAAAATGAAAACGAGAAGACTGTTTTGTAGTCAATATCATGTTATTATGGCAGTGTTATGGCAGTATACTGAAAATTACTTGTCACTCAATATTTTAATTTGACTTTAGCAGTAGTTATTCTATCTTTGTCATACATAATGTGCATACAAATGGACAATGACATTTCAGTTAGATTAAATGATTTAATTTCAATAGTTAGCCACAGGCTTCCACATCTTACAGGCTGTGATACAGGTTAAGGAGTGTTGAGTGCAAAACATGCTATTGTGCACTAAAACCAAATTCGATATTTGGCCTTTAATTTTTGTGCCATTAAATCTAAAGCATGACAAGGAAGTAAAAATCCATTAAAACAAACACCATATGAGAATGAGTGTGGTCTACATTCCCAGTAAAGGTTTAAACAAGCAATATTGTGGCACAGAAAATTACATAAGGCAAAACAAAATGTGTAAGTAGAACACCTTAAAATGTGCTGATGGTACTGTGTCAGTACTTATCAACAGATACCTCTTACAAAAAGCAACAATTATAGTGCCATGTTCTTAAGGAGTTAATATTTGAGGAATCTAAATGTAAAGTAATTCATGTACAGTATTAAGGTCTTAAGGTTTTCAGGAAATGCCTCTTCCACAGGACATTTTAAACACCCTTTTTTTAGGTCAAAATGTGAAAATATATCAAGTACAAAACAGATTCACCAGCAGAAATGAAAAACATTGGATGATTTATAGTTGAGAACAAGCAGCAACCATCATAGCTGAGTGCTGAAGTTACTTCGTCTATGGCTATTAGATCCGTGTTCCCAGACCCAAAACCAAATCCCCCAAGGAGCCAACTGTTGAATTCCATTTAGTTAGTCTTCGGGCTCTAAATAAACTTTTAATTTAAGATTCATAATGTGAGGTCAAAAAGTAAAGGAGATCTTATGGCTTTAATACAGTATATTTTGTAGTGTGTGTGTGTATGTGTGTGTGCGCGTGCTTGACAGGTGTCTAAACCTATAGGTCAGCAGTGGTAGTTGCTACTTCTTTCTTCCTCCCAGGCTTCCTCCTTCTTGACCAAATTTGAATTTTCACTCCAGCAAAGGCACATTCACATTAGCCTTCTGTTCAACAAAATTAAACCCCGCTCAGCCCTGGAAAGGAATGTGATGTCACAGGTCTGATGTGGGTAATAAATAAATATTAAGCAGCGCAATCGCAGACTGTAAAAAAAGATATTGCAGTTTGTAGTCCACAGCGCTAGAATAAATGGTTCTCTATTTTCAAACAGTGTGTCTGAGTTTCTAGTGGTCAACTGTGTGAACTCTCAGGTCAAAGTTAAACAAAGGACAATGGACGAAGGACAGTGCCTAATAGTTAGAGAAGTGAGCTTTTGACTGTAAATTCAATCCCTCGGACCGGCAGGATAAATCTGGGTGGGGAAAATGAAAAGCAACTCATTGCCACTGAAGTACCCTTGACCCCAACTCATCCATCCACCCATCTTCTTATCACCCATCAGCTTATCTGGGGCCGGGTCGCGGGGGCAACAGTCTAAGCAGAGACGCCCAGACTTCCCTTTCCCCAGACACTTCCTCCAGCTCTTCCGGGGAAATAACGAAGGCGTTCCCAGGCCAGCCGAGAGACATAGTCCCTCCCCGGGGCCTCCTCCCGGTTGGACATGCCCGGAACACCTCCCCAGAAGGCATCCGGGACAGATGCCTGAGCCACCTCAGCTGACTCCAACTCAGTAGCCAGCAAATCTGACTGTGGTTGTACGGGACAGCTTCCAGGTGCGAATGTGATCAGGGTGTTCTGAAAAATATTGCTCTCATTGAAACTCCCCATGAATAAATAAAGGTGGGCTGGAAAAAGAAAATCATTTCACACAAAACTACTGGAGCTATTAGCTTCAGTTCAATTTAGAATGGGTTAAATATTTACAGGGGAGATGTGTAATGTACCTTAATTGACAAAGAACTCAAATTCAAGCTTCAGAACAGAACGACACTATAGTCTATGGTTAAAACTGCACTACAATTGACTAGAACCTTGATGATTCGAAATTCACTTAATATGGACTTCAGAATTAAATTGCTTTTCACAGATAGTCTTAAACCAGTTGCTGTAAAACTGCCTATGTGATTTCCTTGTTTACTGTGGTACATTAATATAGCCTGACTTTCAAGGGGCACTGAAATATTTTTGTAGCACTAAGGTTTGTCTGAACTTCTGTACCTTTGTTGAATACCCTGTGAGGCTATCTGAAGACGCCTCTGTCCTCAAACACTGCTTCAATCCCCTACAATGTTTTCTTTTAACCACACTTTTTTTTTAATGCCGTGGTTTGTATTGGCTTGCATTTCTTTCCTCCTGATGGTGATGCCTAAAATTTCTGCTAATTCAGACTGTGTATTAGGTTTTTTGAGATTCAGATTCATTCCTTTCTTCTCACCCTTTTGGTACAAAAGCAATCACCTGGTCCCAAACCGGGTGACTGTCTCACAGTGAATCATGAGAAAAGTAGTCCCACAGGACAAGAAATAAAATCTAAATAGGATAAAATGCAACGGAGTATCCCCTAAATACTGGATATCTGTCTCTTTTCTGACTTAAAAGCATTTCTTGAACATTCAACGCCCCTATCATTTCTAACCCAGATTATATTAGTAGTAGTATACTTTTTGATACTAAACTTTGTGTTGCTATCAATTTCAAAATTCTGGTGAAAACATTA
This sequence comes from Coreoperca whiteheadi, assembly GCA_011952105.1. Lineage (NCBI taxonomy): Eukaryota > Metazoa > Chordata > Actinopteri > Centrarchiformes > Sinipercidae > Coreoperca > Coreoperca whiteheadi. Next base: position 25,184,045 of record CM022477.1, on the reverse strand, counting down.
AGATCAAATAAGGACAGAGATAGATAATATGCAGATCAATAGTGTTGAACATAAAGTGACATAAGTACAACTTCTTTGAGCTTGTACTGACTGTGCAATACAATTCTTAGGTCACACCACAGAACACAGTGGTGCAGTGAAACAGTCTCTCTGTGTAGTCCCACTGTTTTGATGTCAAACACTTGAGGATACAGGTGGACTGATGTTGGTGGACTCCTGAATAGACAGCAACTTCTCACCATCTGTGGAAAAGATACAACTCTCTTAATAAACATCTAATCTGGAAAACACAGTACTCTGACCAGTGCTGGGTGTGTACAGATGCTGGTGCTGGACTTGGTTGATACAGTGCCACTGAAAACCGTATATCTCTAAGAAGTTCAAATTTCTGATGACCAAGCAGCACCTGAATGATAGAGCCAAGCAGAAAATGCTTCCTAACTTTTAGAATGTGAATAGTTACCTCAAAGGATAATTCTGCACTATTTCTTACTACTACTACTTCCGTCTTAGTTTTGACCATCATTTCTATTGGTAATAACAACATTGTACTCTCTGGGAATACTGTGACCTCACTAAGACAAACTACAAGTCGGACAGCAGTCAAGACGATGAGCCATGGTGGAAACAAATGTCCAGGTTGGTCAAACTTAATTGGAAGAGAAAACAAAAGCGAATGATAAAAGTATTACCCAAACTGTCTATTGTAAACATCCATAAAAGTTTACAGACCCACCTGCTGCTTCAACTTTCACCTAGTGTACTGTAGTTTTTCCCCTGCTTTGCTTAAACTAGCAGTAATCAAGAGTAAATTACATCTAAAATCCTGATGTGAATTGTATAACAAGAAATGACGTTAAAATTGTAGGCTGCTATATAATCAAAACTGAATATAACCAACCAAATATTGGTAATGTTTAAAGATTGAAGCACTGACAGCCCAGTTAGGAAAGTGGGTCAGGGGTGAAGTCAGGCAGTCTGATAGTTTCTCTGTATTGCCAAATAATGTGACAATTGTGTGTTTGCCAATAGCTGCAAGTGAGTCTCTCGACAGGAAGTGTGTGATGGTGAAATATCCCTTGTTATATGGGCAAGAGATGAGAGTTTTTAGTGTGTCATATAGAGAGTGATATAAAACAGTGACAGAAGTTCGAGGTTATTTTCATTGCCTTTTCATCGGAACACATCATATAAGGAGGAACGTGAGCTGCAACAGCAACGAAAAAGGACTTTGTCACCGTCAGAGGAATTGAGCACGAAAAGGATTAACCATTACCCCAGTGACAGAGAATCACAAATTTGGACTGACGTTCCTTTGCTCACACTGCGATTTTGGACTTGAACCTTCATGATTATTTCTGGGACTTCTGAAGGATTCAAGAAATTTTCTTCAGAGAATCGGTCATCAGCAGCAAGAGTGGGGTTGCTCTGGTCAGACTTTGCTCTCTCCTTCACCCAGAAACACATAAAATATTGAATTGAGACTCAGCGGTTTATTGATTTTATGAGTTATTTGAATGATTTAATTCAAGATTGAAATGTAAAAGCTTATCGCAATAAAAAAAAATCAAACTATAGTAAAAGTAATTGTGTGACATTGATTTTGCGTTCATTGAGGGTAGTAAAAACTTAGGTGGTTGTGTGTGTGTTTAACATCCTAATAGCTTCTTACAGGTTACTCTAGCCAATTAACCCTTGGGGTTCACCTCCGAGCCACTAAAATCCATCCTAGAACCATAACAAGAGCCCAGATTATTTAGAGGAGAGTTGTCGTTAACGACCGCGGCTGGTTTTGGTAACTGACGCAAAAGGGCTATTTGGTCGGTTGCCATATCGGAGGAAGAAGGGTAGATTCTCGGAGTTAGAAGCTAGGCATGTCTCCTTGCCACCAGCTTAAACTGTCCTTATTCAATCTTTAGGGTAATACTTTGAGAGTCTAAGGATCGGACCTGAGAAACGGAGAGATGGTCCAGTAGGTCCCATACAGGGATTTACCGGTATCTGACAAGTTGTGACAGTTTTCCTGTTCAATGAGGGATTAGTAGCGACATTTTAGCTGCGCTCATTTAGATTATGGATAAATTGTTGGTTTGTTTCAAACCTGTCTGATCATCTGACTGCTCATGTATCTTGACCTGTTAGACTTCGTTGGATCAAGTCACTGTTTCCTGCTCTCAGCAATTAATTTGGTGAGTACAATGTTATCATAACTGACAGAAATAATGGACAAAACTGCGAAAACAAGACCCAATAATAATTACAAACCAGAATTTTAATTTAATAACATACAAAATGTGAGTTGGCTCACATTACGTAAATCTGGTACCACATGGAAAAGGAGATTAACTACCATAGCAGAGTTTTGTTTTCGTCAGGTGAGCTCTATTTTTTGTCATAGCACTGCTTGGTGTCCATGTCTCCAGACAACTGATAAATGGTCCTCTTTACATCCAAATGTAAGGATGGAACAAGGGCTACATGATATGGTAAAAAAAAAAAAAAAATCAAATATCGATCAGGTACGATTCACGATGACTGGGAATGATCATTTTTGCAATTAAAATCATGAAGTGACATTTGTTGGCGTCTGTACCAAACAAAACTGTTTCCGTATATCTGGAGAACAAGACTTGTAGGCCAGGGCATCTCTACAGCACTACATTATAAAGCTGTTTTGTCACGTTTTAACTTCATCAAAAAACTGAAGCTTCTGCAATTTGGATATTGCACTTGGCCATATTGCGATTTCGATAATATTTTTCGATTAATTGTGCAGCCCTAGATGAAACCGTTAATTGGTACACAGTATGTTGTTATAGTAGGGCTGAAACGATTCTTCAAGTAACTTGGTTATTAAAAACCATCGATGCAAAACATTTGCATCAAAGCTATATGTAATGGCTAGTGAGGAGAGAGATGTGCGTTTTCTAGCTGGAAATACAGACACTTGAGTTTGGGTCAGCTAAAGATGGCAATATTAAAGTTCGTTGTACACTCTGTGCTGGTGGCGACAAAGTGTTATCTAGCTACAAAAACACTATGTCAAATTTAAAGAAACATTTGGAGTCGCAGCACTGCACATTCAAACTTACAGAGCAAGTCCCACCAGGTGGTGCGAGCAGAAGGCCCCCCACAACCCAAACAACAAAAGCTGGACTTCGGTAAAAACAAGTGTTTATGTTAAGTGAATTCAAGAAAGACTGGCATTATTTTATTTTATTTTTTAAATTTAACTTAAAATGTTTGGAGATACATTGTTGACATTACTGTTAAAAAAGCACTTCCAATAAAGTGAGTGTTGGTAAAACCAGTTGTCATTTTTATGTTGAGGCGGCGGGGGTGTTGTCGGCAGAGGCTGAATGTAACTAATAAAGTAACTTGTAATCGAACTTAGTTACTTTTAAAATCAAGTAATCTGTAAAGTAACAAAGTTACTTTTTAAATGAGTAATCAAAAATTAGATTACTTTTTCAAAGTAACTGTGGAAAGACTGGTTATGATGTCCTTTAGTTAGCTAGGTTTTGTTCAAGATATTAATCACAGAAAATAAAATGCTGGTCAATGCTGTGAAAGCCTGAGGTTCATTCATGTTTTTATGTATAGCTCTGATAACCACTGTTTTTCTAGCTCCTCTTTCAGCCTGGATCTTGAAGTCCCACAGGATCTTAGCTCGGTAATTTTTTTAAACTACATTAGGGGGTGTCTTCCATTTTGACCTTGGGACTTCCAGCCCATACTCATGGCCGATGTTCCTGTACACTATGCCAGCCACTTGGTTATGTCGCTCCATGTTGCTGTTCCTGCCTGCATCTTACACCCTGCTGTACTTTCTCAGGGGCATCTTTGCACAGTCTGCACCGGGGGACCTGTATAGTGTTGTAGACCCCAACCTCTTTTGATCTTGTACCGAGTGTCTAGCCACTGGTAGGATTTCTTGATATCACCCACTTCTTCTATCTGTTGGTGTACATGCTGTGCAGGGGCTTGTCTCTCCATGATGGTTCAACCTCCTCCTCCACCTCCTCATCCTTGGGTTTCTGCTGCCTGAGGAATTCACTTTGTCGTTCATCATTAGGGGCCATCTTCCTGATGTATTTCTGGATCTTTGTTGTTTCATCCTAAACAGTAGTTCTGACATTTACTAGTCCTCTACCTCCCTTGTTCCACATAGTGTACAGTCTCAGGGTGCTGGAAACCCTCCAAGCATTGTGCGGAAATTCCTTGTCTTGATATCAGTGGCCTCCATCTCCTCCTTTGGCCAGTTTATTATACCAGCGGAGTATCTGATGACTGGCAGGGTGTATGTGTTGATGGTTCGGATCTTGTTCTTCCCATTCTGCTGACTTTTCAGGACCCACCTTACTCTGCATAGGTATTTGGCTGTGGCTGACTTCCTTGCTGCCCCTCATGGTTTCCATTTGCCTGAGGGATCCCAAGGTATTTGTAGCTGTCACAAACATCTACATTGTTGCCTTCTGATAGTTCAACCCCCTTGGTTCCAATCAACTTCCCTTTTTTTTAATACCATCTGACCTCACTTATCCAGACTGAATGACATTCCAATGGCGTTTCTGTAGATCCTGGTAGTGAGGATCAGTGAGTTGATGTTTCGCACATTCCTGGCATACACCTTGATGTCATCCATGTAAAGTAGGTGACTGATGGTTGCTCCACTTTGAAACCGGTATCCGTAGCCACTCTTTGTGATGATCTGGCTGAGTGGGTTCAGCCCTATGCAGAACAACAGCGGGGATCTTGCATCACCTTGGTATGCGATTGGCTTTGACTTGGATTCTAGAGTTGTTTTCCACAGCCCCACTGAGTTATTGATGAAGGCTTTTAGTGTCCTGTTGATCTTGTACATTTCCAAGCATTTCAGTATCCATGTATGAGGCACAGAGTCGTAGGCTTTCTTGTAGTTAATCCAGGCAATCCTGCAATCTATCTTCCCTCCAGGACCTGTACGCCTCCAGGACCCTGAAGCGAGCAGGAAAGATTGTGGCTGACCCCTCCTACCCTGGACACAAACAGTTTCAGACACTCCCCTCTGGCAGGAGGCTGCGGTCTGCCAAGACCGACACCACAGAAACTTTGCATCTGCAATTGGCCTCATCAACAAGGCCCAGGACCCTCACTGACACTGACTCATTATACCCTGCCCCCTTTTCAGTACAGTAATTCTGTTAAGTTTTGTACACCTGCAAGTATGATGCACATTGCACATACTGGTGTTTGAATACGATATCGGCGTCCATCGTAATAGCTGACCAACTTCACGATGGTGTCCCTCCATCGTGATGCCATGCCCCTGCCTCGCTCTGCTGCAAGTCGACACACACTAACCCTAGTCTCTTCTATAGACTATAGTTAACCTAAAATCTTTGCAGGAATTGCTCTGTAAATTAAATTGAGAATTTAACTAATGCATATATGCTATTTTAAATATGGCAGTCTATGCCAAAAACGTGACGTGTGTTAGTCTGTATAAATACCTTGTCAGGCATTTGATCTTGACATTGTTAGAATCTTGTCTTTTTTACATGTCTAACACTGTACATTTAACTTAAAATAGTTACCGTATTTTCTGGACTACAAAGTCGCACTTCTATTCATAGTTTGGCTGGTCCTGCGACTTAATAGTTAGGTGCGAATTATATATCAAAATGAATTCATACTGACTGAGAAGAGAAAACATTTGTCTACAGCCACGCGAGGGCGCTCTATGCTGCTCCTATATCCTACCCCTGAAAAAAATAACTGAAAACAAGAAAAACTGTAAACTGAAATATTAACTTAGAGACAACTGAGAAAGACTGAACACAAACAAAATGTCTCCAAAAAGAAAATCCTATTCTGCAGATTACAAACTGCAGGTAGTAAAATATGCAGCCAAAAACTGTAATCTAGCAGCAGAAAGAAAGTTTGGAGTGAGTGAGGAACTTGTGAGGGACTGGCGAAAAGCAGAGGTTACTTGAACTGTAATGAAGAGAACGAGTCCACAGATGGGTTTGCTCTGCTGGGAGAGGCTTGTCAATGGTGCAGTTACGTCTCCATGCCCTGGTAGCTACCAAGGAGATGAATATAAATTACTTTGCAGGCGGGCCTTTTTGGTGTTACCGCTTCATGCAACGCAACCGCCTCTCTACCAGAGCAGGAACAACGTTGTGTCAGAAACTGCCGGCAGACATCAAAGCCATGGTCGACAGTTTCGTTGAACGATTCCTCGAGTAACTTGAGTTAATTTAATTACACAGTCATGTTGCAGAAAGACAACTTTTGTGTAAGGAAATTTCGGTTATTCCTGCGTGTTACGTGGGTAAAGTAATAAAAGTAGCCTAACATTCCAAAACTTGTGGGTGGATGAGAGATAAATCATTAATGTGTTGATTTTACTAAAGATGCGGAACTCTCATTTCACGGTAAAACACAATGAATGTGTCAATCTTTAACTCTAGTTTTCAGCTCATTTCAAGGTCAATGCGAGAGAAAGAGCGGCATCATCACAAGTAGGCTAATGTAATTTAGTCTTGCTCACTATTTTTAAATGAAGACAAATGTGTGTTGAGCTTCAGGATGCGACGCTGAACATTTAAGTTTGTGTGTCAGCTGAAGAGATACGAGCAACTCGATGAATGGAGTTTTCACATGCATCATCTTGTGATGTGTATGTGAAATGTTTAATGGGACTTTATATATACTTGATATCTCCGAAATACACAATTCAAATGTTAATAAAAGCTAAGCGCAACAAATAGCAGAACAAGCTGTAACTGCGTGTGCATGATGCGCAGTGCTCGTGCTTTCAGAGCTGAATGCTTTCATTGATTTGTGCCATTTAAATCTCCCACTTTAATCATATTTATAGTTTCAAAATATTGATATATTATGTACTATATAATAGGATTATCATTACTGATCCCTTCAATATGTAAGTAGCATTTTTATGCTGTAGTTGGCCATGGTGTAGCTATTGTTATCTACTTTATATAGAGACATTTAGTTTAATATATATTATATAAGACAATCATGTGCTTTGAACTTGGAATGTGAGTCTGCAAGTAACAAATAAGTGTTACAGCCCAAATGACACTGGATTTTTGAGGCCAATACTGATATTTGGCAGTAAAAAATACGATAAACAATTTTGATACAGATACCTTAGATTAATTTTGACCGAGATACATACTGGGTGGGACATCTTACAGTTAAAAAAAACAAAAAAACATGTCAGTGCTCTCTGGTGGACAAACTATGTAATAGAGACACTGTTTCTAAATGAGCTCAAACCTATTTTGGCATTTCTGTACTGCAACTGTCAGTGTTTTACTATTATAAATGTTGTTTCTGGAATAATATTTCTGCTGCATGTAGCATGTTACTGCTTTAGATGTTGAAGACTGAGCTATTTTTAACCGCTTTACATACTGTCGGATAGTTCTACAGCAATGCATCATATTCTATAAGATCATCATATGTTTGTACTAGGGCTGCACAATTAATCTCAATAGTATCGAAATGGCAATATAGGCAAGTGCAATATCCAAATTGCAGAAGCTGCAATTTTTTGAGAAAGGTAAAATGTGTGTGAAAAACAGTATCAAAGTGAATTAATTGTTGAGCTGCAGAGATACCCTGGTCTACAAATCTTGTTCTCCAGATGTAAGATAACATGTTTGTTTGGTACAGACCCCAACAAATGTCACATCATCATGATTTTAATAGTTTTTTCAGTGAAAATGACCTATGTTGAACCTGCCATGACAATGCCTTATCACCTGCTCCTTCAGTTTTTCATAGTGATGTAATGCTCTTCGATTTTTGGCTTGGGAGTTTTTGTAATTCCAACTTAACATATGCAGTTAAAACAAAACACTAATGCAACCTGTCAGGAACAAAATTGGAATGTAACTTTTAACTTAACGGTAACTTTTATCAGGCGGTAAAATGTAACCTAAACATCGACAGAAGAATGAAGGGGCTTACCTTAAGTTTAACTTGTCTTCCCATTGCCCTTAACAGACACAAGCGTTTCTTTGTGTTCCCTACAGTCTTTCATTTCATCAGTCTCATTACCCTCCTCATAATTTTCTGCTTTTTCTTCCGCTACGTCGAGGATCACACTCTGCCGAACACTGACAGAAATCACCAAAGCCTGAATGATGCCATAGATCAAAGCAAACTGAGGGAGATACTCCTGGATCAACCAGAGTAATCCTGCCATTCCAACTGTGGAGACAAAAAACATGGCCATACCATGAAACCACAGCCTCAGTGCTCCCTGGACCCCCAACACCTCCAGGATCAGTTTGGCAGGGGGGGACACAGCCCACAGGAAGACGACAACAAACAGGTCAAATAAGTGCCGGAGGAAGTTGAAACAGATCTCGTGGTGCTCTGGCAGGATTTCCACCGTCCAGTTGTGCGCAAAGAGTCGGAAAGGAGACGTCAGCTGAGACGGCGGAGGCGTGGGAGATGGCGGAGGCGTTCCGTAGTCAGAAAAGTCCCCGTCAATTTCACAGTCCCACATATCTCCACTCTGACCACGTTTCTTTCGTCTTTGTCCGCTTGGCTCCGTTTTTCTTGGCCACAAAAGGTACGAAGTTGGGAGATATTTATTCCACCATCTAGAAAGCTGCTCTGAATTTGCCTCTGCCTCCTGTTTCCCCGCACCAAGCTCTTCGATTGCTATGGGCTGAAGCTTCTCCTGCGCCTCCCAGAACTCCTCTACTGAGCTACTTTGGTCACTTTGATGTCTCCACCCTTCCCAGAACCAGGAGGTCCACCCCTTGAGGCCCCGGCCACTGCAGCCATGCTTCTGGCCTTCGGCTCTCCCTGCTGTGGTGTTCTCTGGCATTGCACTGCTGGCCAACGAGCACACCCACCCCCATGCTCTGCCTACCGCAGCGGTCATGCTTTCTCACAGAGCTTGTTGGAGCTGAACTACTGGAAAAGCATGCGTGTACTGCCAGTTCAGTTGTAACGGTTGTTCACAAGGATTCAGGCCTGGGCAAAATAACGTCAGGCCATTGACACACCTGGGGGTGTGTTCGAACAGTTCCACAGAAACAAGGGATGGCCCCTCCTTACATTACTTACAGTTCCCTTGTATAGAATTAAAGCATTTTTAAGTCACGGTTTAACCTGGCAACCATTGGAGCTGCCAAGGTTACTTTCAATAACTCAACATAGCCTTCAGATATTAATAAGCTAGTTAGCACCGGCTAGCTGCAAGTGAATTGGTTGAGGTGACCAAGCCTTCAGCTCAATAACGTCAGCTGAAGGTTGACGTTAAAACTTGTTGTACTTTTTCAGCATCTCCCGAAACACACTGCTTCACTCCTCAAACCTGCAAACAAAGGAAAGCAAATTTACAGTTGGTTTGAGCATTAAACCTTCCTTTCAATTCCACGTCAACGTCAGTGCGAGCTAACGTGAAACGGGTCTTGATAGTTGTCTTTGCTAACGTGCAGGTGTTAACTAACGTTAGAAAGTATGACTGGTTAGCAGCTCACCTCAGCCGGTTTAACGTTTGCTAATACGTTTCGGGAACACATTTCTCGAGTTTTCGGTGTCTCTTCGGTAACTAATCTGATAATGGCTAAATGCTCACCGTCGTTAGCTGGAGTTTGTCTGTCAGACCGGAGTTAGCACTCCTCGTTAGCATCAAAGAAGAACTCGACACACACACCAAGTTCCTAAACTTCTGGATGCCGTGTTGTCCAAACAGCGACGTGTTTATCGTTTGAGTTTGGAGCATAAAGTCCTACTCACGACGGGTTACCACTCACGGTAAGTTACTGCTATCCAGGAAAAAAAACATGGGAAAGGTCCGCCTGCCCGCTTCACTGAGACGTTTCCATATCATTACGAGAACAAAGACGACAGACTACCGGTTCGGGCTCCACCTTCAAACTAAAAGCACGGTTAACCCTCTGTTGTTCATGCTTAGGCTCCTCTACTAAGACCTGTCCTTTTCAAAAACTTTCACACATAAATATTACCTTTATATTGCGTGTGTACAAAATGTATCAACTACTAGCGCTTGAAAGCGCTTTGAGTAGTCGGACGACTAGAAAGTACAGTCTATTTACTAGCTACTTTAATTCACCTCCGCGGCACCATCGCCACGATAGTATGTATTTCCTATATATTTATGACATGGGTTCATTCCACTGTATTGTTATCGTATTATTAGTGGGAATGCTGAGCATTCTCAGCTTACAAATTTGTACTTGTATTTTTTTTTGTTCAACTTTATAAAATAGTAAGCGTTTTTAAACAAATGTCTATGGAGCAATCTTCATATCTTCTTCAAACTTACTCCTACTTTGAAACGCCATTTCAACTTCAAACCGGTCACAAGAATGTCGACCTTTAAACTTGTAAAGTACCAGGGGCGTAGGAGCAATTTGGAACCTGGGGGGACAGTAAATTCTAGGGGAGTTAAGCACTTAAATTTTCATGTCTAATGTTTTGGGAACAGACTCCACATTCATTTCTTAAGGCGGTCATTTGTGACCGCGAAGGAGCCAAGTGTGACTATTTTTTTCCGACCCTTTAACATATCCGAATCATCTCCTTGATTATTTTTTTTGTTCTAGCAAATACGACCCCTTCAGGCTGATTCAAGACCCCTCCGCGAGCCTGTCGGGGTTGTATTCGCTATAACAACCGCATCACTATACATTAACGTTATCCCTTACTCAGCTAATTAGCTAACATTTGCCTGTTTTACACAACATACAGTTAGATAGTTTGCTTCTAAGTAGGCTATATTTGAGTTTCAAAATACAACAAAACTGATGATCAAACTGAAAACCAGCAATCTGGCATTTCATCGGCTGAATTAGCCTACTGCTACCTCAAATCCAAAGTGAGTCTCTGAATGCTGTCGCTGTTCTGTTGTAATGTCAGCCATCCACCAGTGTTGCCAGACCCAGCTGATGGATTTCAGCCAAAAAACTGTTCAAAAACCACCAAAATACGTTATCAGTATTTATTTCAGTATTTTCATCAGGGCTCTCAAGTTTTGAAGACAGGCAAGAGTGAGGCAAGTTTCTTCCTCTCCTCAATATTCACACTTTCCATTATTATGCTTTCCAATCACATAAAAAGAACTGTTCAGACCAGTGTGACCGGTCCTTATCATTGTAATAACCCTCTCCTCTTTCCTATTTCGTCCCCCCAACCCTGTACTCCCAACTAATGGATTCTTTTTACACAGATATCTTCCTTTACTTTCTTTGTTCCAGGTGGATTCATAACTTCCTTACTGATAGGAAACATACATCTTCTGTAATCCACACTGGGGTACCCCAAGGTTGCATCCTCTCGCCTATTTTTCACATTGTATACCAACGATAGTTTCAGCCATAATAGCAACTGTTGTTATGATGTAGCTGTTGTTAGTCTTTTAACTAATAGTGAGCCAGACTAAAAAGCTGAGATCAACTGTTTTTATAACTAGAGTAAAGACAACTCACTGATCTTAAATACTAAGAAAACTAAAGAAATGATAATTGATTTTTAGAAAAAACTCCTCTCACTCTCCTGTGACAATGAACAATACTACCATTGAAATTGTACCTGAATATATGTATCTGGGCTGAGATTTTTGAAATCCCCAGCAATGGCTGTATTTTTGAAGGGAATTAAGAAGTTTTAACTTAGATAGTACAATGCTAAGATTGTTTCACAAAAGGTTTGTAGAGAGCTGGTGTGGCGCACTGTCTTTACAAAACAAAAATATATTGGACAAAGTTGTTAAAGTCGGTAGCAAGATCATTGGTGAAACCATGAACAGTATTTCATTCCTGACTGACAAATACACTGTGAATCTCGCCCTAAAGATTATTTCTGATCCACCCCATGTGTTCTGAGTATGAAGTCTTACCTTCAGGATGCAGGTACATGATGCCACGGATGCGGACCAAGAGAGACATCACATCCTTTGTTCCAAGAAGTATTCAGCTGCCTAATCAACACAGATAATGTTTGTATTTTATTTTTTTGGTTTGCTGCACTTTACATTGTACTGGACTTGCTGACATTCTTAAGTTATTCCTGTGATGCCTTCAGATGTATTGTGTATTTTCTTATTTTTGTATTGATTATCTCGTTGTGCTTTTAATTGTGTTATGTCCATTGTGCTGTCCTGTATGTAATATTGAATGTACCTTGTTTTTTTTTTTTACTATTTTGGTGCAGAACAAATTCCCCTCTGGGCAATAAAGGTTTCAATAAATAAATGGATTCTGACACATCTTTTTGATTTGTCCTTTAATCACCACTTTAGTTTCTGACTTGCTAATATTTACCTGTAGAGCGTCCTCTCACTCTTCAAAGCCCCTTTTGCTGCTTTATCTGACTTTTCTTCCCATGAACTCCAACGTTTGCAGGGACCCACACAAAGCTAACAGGTGAACGCATTTGGTAAATTCTGAATAATGATTGTAGAATTTCATACAACACTACTCTACTGCGGAGGTTGCAAAAAGTTAAACTCATCAGTGCTACACATGAATCGGATGCAATTACCACTCATGAAGAATATTATAGCGTAAGTGAATCCACTACCCCCAGTCAAATCAATACTCACATTCCTCGAGGCACGGGCCGAGGACGTGGAGTTGCACCCATCTTCGACTCAGGCCTATTAATGAACCGAAACAATCTGGGAGAATCCTTAATGCCAGAGCAGCCTACTACTCATTAATAGAAGAAACTAAATCCCAGGTTTCTTTGAACCATGTATTCCTATAGCCATCAGTAGTAACAACTTCATGAGGTTGTAGAACTATAACTGTCGGGGGACTTCACATGATGCACCTCTCTCTTCACCTCTGTCCTCTTCTCATCTGTATGCATTCTCATCCTATAAATGCATGTCACTAACTTGACTTCTTCCCTCTCCCGGAGTTTTGTACTTTGTTGTCCGTCTCTTCTTT